>CM026402.1:16931625-17030527 GCA_014843695.1 Archivesica marissinica
GTGCTAGTCTCCAGCCCAGAGTAGGGGTTTGTATCTCTCTCTCTCCCTGTGCTAGTCTCCAGCCCAGAGTAGGGGTTTGTATCTCTCTCTCTCCCTGTGCTAGTCTCCAGCCCAGAGTAGGGGTTTGTATCTCTCTCTCTCCCTGTGCTAGTCTCCAGCCCAGAGTAGGGGTTTGTATCTCTCTCTCTCCCTGTGCTAGTCTCCAGCCCAGAGTAGGGGTTTGTATCTCTCTCTCCCTTTGCTAGTCTCCAGCCCAGAGTAGGGTTTTGTATCTCTCTCTCACTCCCACTCGCCCTTTGCTAGTCCCAGCCCAGAGTAGGGGTTTGTATCTCTCTCTCTCGACCTTTGCTATTCTCCAGCCCAGATAGGGGTTGTACTCTCTCTCTCCCTGTGCTAGTCTCCAGCCCAGAGTAGGGGTTTGTATCTCTCTCTCTCTACCTGTGCTAGTCTCCAGCCCAGAGTAGGGGTTTGTATCTCTCTCTCTCTCCCTGTGCTAGTCTCCAGCCCAGAGTAGGCGTTTGTATCTCTCTCTCTCCCTGTGCTAGTCTCCAGCCCAGAGTAGGGGTTTGTACCTCTCTCTCCCTGTGCTAGTCTCCAGCCCAGAGTAGGGGTTTGTATCTCTCTCTCCCTGTGCTAGTCTCCAGCCCAGAGTAGGGGTTTGTATCTCTCTCTCCCTGTGCTAGTCTCCAGCCCAGAGTAGGGGTTTGTATCTCTCTCTCTACCTGTGCTAGTCTCCAGCCCAGAGTAGGGGTTTGTATCTCTCTCTCCCTGTGCTAGTCTCCAGCCCAGAGTAGGGGTTTGTATCTCTCTCTCTCGCCCTGTGCTAGTCTCCAGCACAGAGTAGGGGTTTGTATCTCTCTCTCTCTGTGCTAGTCTCCAGCCCAGAGTAGGGGTTTGTATCTCTCTCTCTCTCGCCCTGTGCTAGTCTACAGCCCAGAGTAGGGGTTTGTATCTCTCTCTCGCCCTGTGCTAGTCTCCAGCCCAGAGTAGGGGTTTGTATCTCTCTCTCCCTGTGCTAGTCTCCAGCCCAGAGTTGAGGTTTGTATCTCTCTCTCTCTCCCTGTGCTAGTCTCCAGCCCAGAGTAGGGGTTTGTATCTCTCTCTCTCCCTGTGCTAGTCTCCAGCCCAGAGTAGGGGTTTGTATCTCTCTCTCTCTCCCTGTGCTAGTCTCCAGCCCAGAGTAGGGGTTTGTATCTCTCTCTCTCTCCCTGTGCTAGTCTCCAGCCCAGAGTAGGGGTTTGTATCTCTCTCTCTCGCCCTGTGCTAGTCTCCAGCCCAGAGTAGGGGTTTGTATCTCTCTCTCGCCCTGTGCTAGTCTCCAGCCCAGAGTAGGGGTTTGTATCTCTCTCTCGCCCTGTGCTAGTCTCCAGCCCAGAGTAGGGGTTTGTATCTCTCTCTCGCCCTGTGCTAGTCTCCAGCCCAGAGTAGGGGTTTGTATCTCTCTCTCGCCCTGTGCTAGTCTCCAGCCCAGAGTAGGGGTTTGTATCTCTCTCTCGCCCTGTGCTAGTCTCCAGCCCAGAGTAGGGGTTTGTATCTCTCTCTCGCCCTGTGCTAGTCTCCAGCCCAGAGTAGGGGTTTGTATCTCTCTCTCGCCCTGTGCTAGTCTCCAGCCCAGAGTAGGGGTTTGTATCTCTCTCTCGCCCTGTGCTAGTCTCCAGCCCAGAGTAGGGGTTTGTATCTCTCTCTCGCCCTGTGCTAGTCTCCAGCCCAGAGTAGGGGTTTGTATCTCTCTCTCGCCCTGTGCTAGTCTCCAGCCCAGAGTAGGGGTTTGTATCTCTCTCTCGCCCTGTGCTAGTCTCCAGCCCAGAGTAGGGGTTTGTATCTCTCTCTCACTGTGCTAGTCTCCAGCCCAGAGTAGGGGTTTGTATCTCTCTCTCTCGCCCTGTGCTAGTCTCCAGCCCGGTGTAGGGGTTTGTATCTCTCTCGCCCTGTGCTATTCTCTAGTTCAGCTTTCTTCAGCTGGCATACATCTACAAGCCTGCAGATACTCTACAGAAAACATAATGTGCTACTAATTGGCTTCTCTTCCTTGAGGATTTTACACACAGAGAAATGTTAATGAATGCTAATTAATGAATAAATTAAAGATTGTGGATAATATTCTTCCTGGTTTCCTGACAGACAGCTGGTCTAGAGGGATAACAAGGTTTTACTGCAAGCTCAATAGACTTGCACAAATAAATAGAGTTTAATTTCTTAATTCACTGACTGACAGGAACCGTCTTGTCTAAAGACACTACAATGTAGGCGTATCCAGGGGTGAGGGTGGGGAAGGAGTGGGGGTGCACCCAGTCTTACAGAGTTACCCGTAAAATATATCAAGTATATGTAGGATCAATATCTCATCAGTTCTCATAGCATATAAATTATTATCTTACAACTTGGCAAGATTGTCTTAATTGTCTCACTTGCACTGCTCATCTGTACAGTATAGACAGTGCTTTGTTTATTATAGTGTTACCTCTATTGAAAGGGCCAGCATTATTTATCGCACCAGACGCCTGGTAAACAAGACCAAAGTGTTCATCATATGTCAGCCAAGCACACTGACCTTGACCTAGAATGTATGCAAACTGCTTCCACGAGGTGAACACTTGTGTGAAGTACCATCCCAATCTCTGTATAAAAGTGAAGTAAAGTGTTTGTGTATTATAGTGTCACCCCACCCCTATTGAAAGGATCAGCCATTACGGACTTGAGACACCTTTTTTTAATGAACATCAGTACTTCCCGAATCCTGTCCTTGTAGGCCAGGCTGATTATTTATTTATAATGTATATGGTGTGACAAAAATACATACCAAAGAAAGGGATATATTTCATCACACGACACACGTGTGATTTGTGAAAATTTGACCTTGTGAACTTCTACCAGTCTCCAGGAGCGGCTAATACTGACCTTAATGAGACGCCTGGTAAACAAGACGAAAGTGTTCATCATATGTCAGCCAAGCACACTGACCTTGACCTAGAATGTATGCAAACTGTTTCCACGAGGTGAACACTTGTGTGAAGTACCATCCCAATCTCTGTATAAAGTGCTTGTGTATTATAGTGTATTATAGTGTCGCCCCACCCCTATTGAAACGGCCAGCCATTACGGACTTACGAGACACCTTTTTTTATGAACATCAGTACTTCCCGAATCCAATGTTTGTAGGCCAGGCGCCAGGCTGGTAGGCAATCGGTAACCATTATTTAACTTGCTGGCGGATCACCAACTGGCCATATCAGAACGAACCCCTGACGAGGTTCGAATGTTCCACGAGGTGAACACTTGTGTGAAGTACCATCCCAATCTCTAGCCTTAACCACTAGGCCACAGAGACGGTGTATTATTAGAATCTATATTATTTTTTAATATTTTATCCTTTTGATCATGACATATTGATATTACTGTATATATTTCACCGTGAAAATGCACCAAATGCAATGCAGCCCAAATATTTTATTTGGGGCGGGTGAATGGCCCCAGACCCTCCCCAAACCAACTCCCTTATCATCTAATTAATTTGGTATCAATTAAATGAATCGAGCGTGCTGAATCCATGTGGTATCAATGAGAGACATTTATCAGTTACTGCCCCTGAATACTCACTAAATGTAGATAGGTCCTCTTAAGTGGTTTGCTCGGTTTTTACCATTGTTTCCTTTACACAACATGCTATCAATTTTCATCCACTTTCTCATCTTATTATTATTAAATTACTATATCCAATGGGCAGGGCTTCTAAAATGTTCAAAACCAAATCGGTCCAGGTCGAAATCAACAGTCAGGACCCCCCACGTTATTATAACATTTTTGCGACCCCCCCCCCCCCCCCATAGAATTATGTGCAATCGGCGTTTTTTTATCATTTTTAAAACAATGTTTTATAACAAGTGTTTGTTGATATTTGAACAGTGAAGTGAGCATCATTCATTAATATCGATAATCGTCACATAAAACGGCCAGGGGTACAACGGCGTAAGACGAGTTGACTAGGTTACGGGTTGACCACGTACATGTATATATGTAAGAGCGTATCTATGCAATCAATTGCCTATAGTATCAACTCAAGTAAGAGCGCACTGTGTTGTAAAATCAACTTTCTAGAAACAAAACACAGAACAACAACAACCACCTATTGCAATGGCAAGCTGTATACTTTATTGTGTGACTAGTGGTGAGTAGGGAGATAACCACTGTACACTTTTATTAACCGACACAATACATTCATCACTATGTACATGTACTGCAGTATTTCTCCAATAATAATTCATGTACATACTATCTCATGGACAGCGTCTCCCATCCCTATACTATAGCAAATAACTAGCAAATAACATATTTTCTAAAATGCTTTGTATATATGTGGATATCTCAAATAACCTGTCGTGGGACACTCATATAAAAAGGTCCACAAAGAAAGCAAACCAAACATTAGGATTTCTACGTAGAAACCTCCAGGTCAAATCCGAACCCCTTAAGTCCATGGCTTACCAGACACTAGTGAGACCCCAGCTTGAATATGGCTCCGAGATCAGGTTGCCTCATACCCAAACATTGATAGACCAAATTGAAGGTGTCCAGCGAAGAGCTGCCCGTTGGATAAAGGCTGACTTCTATCGTACCTCTAGTGTTACAGACATGCTATATTCCCTTAATCTACGCAGACTAGATCAACGGCGTATTGACAATAGGTTATCCCTTATGTATAAAATTCATAATGATCTTGTTGCTATTCCCATTGAAAATTACCTAGTTCCCCTCTCTCGTCCTGCTCGCCATAGCAAATAACTAGCAAATAACATATTTTCTAAAATGCTTTGTATATACTGTATCTTTGTAAATGCTAACTATAACAGATGCGATATGTGATGTACCAACTACCAAGCCAGGGTAAAAACCAGAGAAAAAACTTCACGCACTGTAGTTAATGTAAAATACTCTGGAAAACTGCACCTGGTCCATCACATTCCACCCGTCTTGCATACATATACGATTATTCAATATTCCGTAATATGCACAAAGTCTTATCAACTCCTCGGACTATTCCTCAGAATACTGAACATAGCGGACTCTGTTCTGAAGTATGTTTGTATACCCAAAACATTATAACTCAATTGTGAAAACAATAGAATATATAACTTTCATTTTACATCATTACAAACTTGAATAGCATAAAGTAGATGTGATACGTGTAAAGACTTGCGTAGAACGGATTTATTCGCTCAAACATTTATTGTCAATTAATCAGGATTTCTAGGTCAGAATTTTTGGGAGAAATGAGAAAGCGCGTGATCGCTTCCTTAAATGGTATTCTTTAATATACTTCTGCAAAATAGGGTTAAAATGCACAGTACAACAATTAAATACAACATTTGAATAGAAGGAGTGATTTATAATGGGCCAGTGTATCTTACTAGACAAAAGTTTGTTTGAAAATCGTAAAAACCAAAAAAGAAAAGTGAGGCCCCCAGAGGGCGAACTCAGGGTCCCTAGGGCGACAATTTCGCCCACATCGCCCTCTAGAATGATCCCTGATTAATTAACATGATTTTGATCAAATCACATTTATCATACAGCAACATGGGGTTATGGAACAACAATAAAAACAAAGGATTCCAACTAAAAGGACCAATATACATTTCGGGATAAATAAAACTTTATCTGTCAAGGGAGGTAATAGAACAGCTAGCGATGTCGCCTGTTAAGCCTATACATGTATCTGAACAACCCACTGTACGAGACTAATGATGCTGCATGACCATGCTACAGAAGATGATAGCAACTTTACATGTCTACATCTAATAATGTGGATTGTCCATTAACAAAATCATTTTCCAAGTTGTCAATATGTCTGTTATAGTATCTACAAATTTATTTTAACTTGATTGCGAAACAAGTTCTTACAGCTTATATTAATCACTCTCGAGACGTCACTCCTGATGAAATCCATCCATTGCCACGAGGGAGAGAGAAGAGACAATGTGGAATTAAATGCCTTGCCTAAGGGCACAATCGTAACGGCTCCAGCAGGGCTCAATTTCGGGGGCCTTTCGCACCTGAAGCGAACGCGCTACGACTGCGTTATCACGACTTCCTCATGTCTATTATAACCGTAAAGGACAAAAAGAAATTAATAAATACAGCATATACATGTAAATAACATTTATTGATTTACGATCAAACATCGCTGGTGCATTTATAAAATGATATCCAAATAAATTGTCTGCTGTTTCCTGTTTCATTAGGGGTATGCTAAATGTTGCTAGTGCGGAAAAACATGTACCGGTATGTTAATTTGAACCAAAACAAACACATTAATTAATATCCAATTATTGGTTAATTGGTGATTACCGATTAGTATGTACCTGTAGTGAACACATTGTAATTACTATCAATGTACACACCATCAGCTATCTTTATCGATTAATTTCGTTTGCTGAATGAAAGTTGGGAACATCGGTCACAAACTGGCACTTTGACATAATGAGTGTGAAATACTGCACATTTTTACACTGAAGGGACCAGAAAATGAATTTGATTAATCCAAAATTTGATTCGCGAAATTAGACATTACCGTAGCCGTATGCGAAAAGGAGAGTCTTTTGATTTTGACAGGACTTTGACATAACAGGTGAAATTGACATAGCAGACTTTAGGATAACCGGTGAAATTGACATAGCAGACTTTGGGATAACCAGTGAAATTGACATAGCAGACTTTGGGATAACCGGTGAAATTGACATAGCAGACTTTGGGATAACCGGTGAAATTGACACAGCAGACTTTGGGATAACCGGTGAAATTGACATAGCAGACTTTGGGATAACCGGTGAAATTGACATAGCAGACTTTAGGTAACGGAAAAAGACTGTACCAAGTGTTTCAGAAAGTGCAAAATCGAGAGTTATGGTTCTTGTATTCTGCCCGCTGTCCATGTACAATGTCTCATATCATTCCCCTCCAATTTATTTGGAAATGTTCCGCACACACATTTAATCAAGAGAAAAGGGGAGATAATTCAGTAATTATAATATAGAATTATGGTTCTTGCATTCAGCCCCGTATCACATTCTCATCTATCTATCCACATATATGTACAACGTCTCACAATATGATTCCCATCAATACTTCTGAAGGTTTGTCTGGCAGAAGAATTTAAAAAGTCAAATGGGGAGATCATTCAGAAAGTGCAACATATGGAGTTATGGTTCTTGCACTCAACCCTGCATCCAATTGTTCAAATATACTGTAGCAAACCAATGACAAACTATTCAAGGTCAATGGTGGCATTCGCACCTAAAGACATTTGGGATATAAAATTTTTTGGCTCAACAGAATTCCAATTTCAAGAAGTTGCCATTTAATAAAATCATGATGCCTTGGACAAGAAAGTCCGGACGGACGGACTGACTGACAAACAGCTTGAATTATCATTGCTATATCTCCTTCCTACTATGCGGTGGGGTGGGCGGAGTGAAAATTCTGTCAAATTATTACAATAAATCACTCACCTTACAAAAAAAAGTGCAACAAACAGAATATAACATAACATAACATAAAGTTTATTGGCATTAAATAGCATAAGCACATTTATAGCCACAAATATGAAGAAGTTATAAGAAGTATAACAAATAGTGAAATACATGGTACTTTTTCTGAGAAGTTTGAATTAAACAATTAATTGATGAAAAAGTGACAAATGAAATATAATTGCTGCACTTTTCGTGTATTTATGTATTACCTATGTATTTCTTATTCGAAAAGCAAAATAGATGTATAACTTATAATATAAACCGTCTCAGTGGCCTAGTGGTTAAGGCGTCTGCCTACGGAGTAGGGGGTCGAAGGTTCGAACCTCATCAGGGGTTCGTTCTGATATGGCCAGTTAGTGATTTGCCAGCTAGTTAAATAATGGTTACCGATTGCCTACCAGCCTGGCACCTGGCATACAAGCATAGGATTCAGGAAGTACTGATGTTCATAAAACGAGGTGTCTCATAAGTCAGAAATGGCTGGCCCTTTAAATAGGGGTGATACTATAATAAACAAACACAAACACTTTTATATTAAGACACGGCATTAAAAACTGAAATTAATAAATTGATCAGAAATGCTGTTAAATGGCATATATAATGAAGCATTTAACTATGTTTTTCTACATACGACTAATTTTTTGCCGAGGCTCGGAGTTCGCACCCAGCAGTTGCCGTTGCGCATGCATCCTTAAAGCAGCATTACATCGTAATAAAGGATGTTTTGGGTAAAATATAAATACTAATGTGTGTGTGTTTACAAAAATCGAAATAGTCACTCAGAAACGATAAAATTCCAATAAATTTAAACTGTCGTATACGCGAATTTGTTTATCAACACACGAAATGTAAACACGCACAGTGTGCATGCGTGAAACAACAGAGGATGTAGAAAACAACGTATATATTTTGAACATGAAAGACTATCTATCTATCTTCCTCTAATGTCGAACCTCTCACTTAGCTAACAGAGGTATGAATCGACATATCAAGTAATTTAATTAAAAAAGACAACGTGGGACAAATGGGGACGATGCATTCCGAATGTAAACAAATGCGGACGATGCGTTCCGATTGTAAACAGGTGCGTGACCGATCGACTCGGAAAGTCCTACTTTCGGTTTCGAGTTGGTTTTATCGCAAAAAAACACTGTTTACCAAATGAACATAAGCATACAAAGTATAATGTTAGAATGTGTAGCAGCATTGCTACCCATACGTAAAAATTGAATTTTTCAAATATCTTTTATTTCATACGATGTAATGCTGCAAACAAGGCACTTAAATTCCACAGACAAACACTATAAAACATGATGAGAAGTTAAGCTCACCTATTGATGGTCTACACATCCAGATATACTACAATAAATGCTCAGCTACAAATAAATATTATTTAAACTTCTAATTCAATTTTCCATCATTATTCACTTGCACAGATTATACTACATGCGGTCAAAGGACAATTGTCACCTTGTATTAACCACAGGGCGAGCATAAAATCCCCTACCTGCAATGAGTTCATTGGCCCATGACTCATTTCCCTTCTATTTATTACGTTTATTTATATAACACCATTTATCTACCTGTTATTAACAACGATAAATTATTATTTAATTCAGTAGATGTCGTTAATTGTGTTGAAGGGTATTTCGTTGAAGTTGAAATTCAGATAAGATACAATTAAAGTTAGATGTAGATGTAGAAATATCGGATATCTGCTCTATATAGTTTATACAAATTTATTTTAGCTCGATTACGAAACAAGTTCATACAACTTATATTAATCACTCTCGAGACCTCATTCCATTCCTGATGGAATCCATCGCCACGAGGGAGAGAGAAGAGGCATGTGGAATTTAAATGCCTTGCCTAATGGCACAATTGTAACGGCTCCAGCAGCACCACTAATTCTGTTCTATATAAGTAGTGAGGCATAGTGGTATCTCAGTTGTCGGAGAAAAAACCCACTTCAGATCTAATATTAGCCAGGTACTTGTAAATATAATACATTTTAAACAAAGTATGTTGTATCTTACAGGGTTCATTCTAGGTCAGAATATTTGGGAGAAGTGAGATAGCGCGTGATCGCTTCCTTAAATGGTGTTCTTTAATATACTTCTGCAAAATAGGGTTAAAATGTACAGTACAACCATTAAATACAACATTTGAATAGAAGGAGTGCTTTTTGTTTGAAAATCGTAAAAACCAAACTTTTTTGTCAGGGTCTCTAGGGCGACAATTTCGCCCACATCGACTTCTAGAATGATCTCTGTCTTGTACCAATATCAATAGAGTGCATCATAAATTTATTTTAGCTTGACTGTGAAAGTTTGTACAACTTAAAGTTATACGCGTTCTTGACACTTAATTCCTGATGGAATCCATCGCTATGAGTGAGAGAGAAGAGGCTAAATGTCTTGCCTATTATATGGACACCACAACAACCACTTTTGGTTTAGGCGGGGGAGGAGGAGGTGAAGTGGGACTTACCATGTGATCATTCCATTTAAATCAAAAGAAAATAAACAAAAAACGTCTACAGTAAACCTGTGTTAGCGGTCACCTCCATTAAGCAGCC
The DNA here is from genome assembly GCA_014843695.1 of Archivesica marissinica. Classification (NCBI taxonomy): domain Eukaryota; kingdom Metazoa; phylum Mollusca; class Bivalvia; order Venerida; family Vesicomyidae; genus Archivesica; species Archivesica marissinica. Next base: position 16,941,727 of record CM026402.1, read on the forward strand.
AGTTTCCAGATTCCCAATTTGCTTTTTTATTATACATTTAACCTCTATTAACCTTTTCCCTCATGGAAGCACCTCTTGACGCCATTACCAATATCACATACATTGACAATGTAGTAGCCAAACCAATGTTCATAATAAAGGCAAGAATCTCATGTAGTCCCAGTAATATCTATGAAGGTGGGATAGACATGGCGACTACTTATCCACTGCATGATAGCTAAATAGCTGTCATTTGTATGGAGATATATAATATATATTAATAGTATATTAACCTAAATCTCTATTAAGGAATGGGTTAAGCAGCCACCCGTGCTAAGCAGCCACATTCTGCAATTCCCTTGCATGGCTGCTTAACACAGGTTTGACTGTATAATACTAAATAGTGATATCAGAATTTAAAAAATAATAGCAATAAAATAATAGCAATAAAATAATAGCAAAACCACTACGCAACACACAACTTTTTATTTTGTCAATAATACATGAATCATGTGATTTATAAACAATTTCCCTTCCCGCTACTCTACTATAAATAGACATGACAAAGGCCCGTTATCCTAGACTTACCTGGTGTTGTATTGATCGCCGCGGCTCATTGATCCATAAATACTAGTAGTGTACTCATCAACTTATTCATAATTCATGACATCATGCCAGGTTTTTATATCTGATAAATACTGGTATAAACAACCCCGATCAATTCAAAAACTCATTGCATGATGTGTGTACAGGTAATCTGTGGCTATCTGCTTCACTTTGTAACCCTGTTAATGATCAATTCCCTAATCCACATGACAGATGTGTTTAAGCTGTCACAGCTATAGCCTGGCTTCATGTTCTTAGTTTAAGCTTTATTTATTTTACAACGATTGCGAAACAAGCTTTAACAACGTATATTTTTTTTAATCATGCTCATTGGCGCGGGTGAAAGCGTAAATGTGGTCATTCATGCGGAAGGAAATGGAGTACTCGCAGAAAACCATGGAACGTGCTGTCTGATCAGGCTCTATGCTGTTTGCTATTCTGATGATCTAGCTAAGACACTTGGCTATGTAGCAAACAACATAGATCCTGATCAACATGCAGCGTCATGCTGCGGCTGATCTGGATCTATGTTATTTGCAAAAGCCTTTAAAAAGCCTTTAAATGTATCCAGAATGAAATGAGTTAAGCGAGCCTTTTGTCAGCCTTTAGGCTGCATGTATGATACCATAATTCTCTTCACAGATAGTATGATAAACCTCCGAAAAGCTTGGTAGAGCCTCGCCTTTTATATTTCCTACAACTCGCCCCATAAATTCAAATTTATAAGACAGTAATCTAATATTCTCTATATATTATGAGACTATCGATGGTATGTCATACTAGTTTATAAACATTTATTTTAGCTTGATTGCAAAACAAGTTCTTACAACTTATATTAATCACTCTCGAGACCTCATTCCTGATGGAATCCATCGCTACGAGGAATTTAAATGCCTTGGCTAAGGGCACAATCGTAACGGCTCCAGCGTCGCTCAAACTCCAGACCATTCACCCCTAAAGCGAACGCGCATCGCAGCCACTGCGCTATCACGACTTCCACTGTTAATACTAGTTTGACTTTTATCTAAATATTGTCAATATTCCGTGAACTTCAAAAAGAGGTGGTAGCTATAACCACGACTTGAGTACTAAGTTGAGCATAGAAGGTACGGTGGTGCTAGTTTATACAAATTTATTTTAGCTCGATTGCAAAACAAGTTATTTCAACTTATATAAATCACTCTCGAGACCTCATTCCTGATGGAATCCATCGCCACGAGGGAGAGAGAAGAGGCAACGTGAAATTTAAATGCCTTGCCTAAGGGCACAATCGTAACGGCTCCAGTGGGGCTCGAACTCCGGACCTTTCGCACCTGAAGCGAACGCTCATCCACTGCGCTATCACGACTTCCACGGTGGTGCTGGAGGGGTCCGAGGGCATGCTCCCCCATTAAATTTTTAATGTTTCTTGTGCACTCTTGACGCATTTTAATGTATGCATTAGACGTTAACATTTTATTTAATTATTTCGCCACGCCAGCATATATTTTGTTTGTACTGTATAGCAATTTTAGACTCAATTGGAATTTTGAATGAGTGTCGTATAGGTGCTATGCACCTGTATATAGGGCAAAGGTCAAACAACTCTTTGTGTTTTTTATTTTGTCTTGCCTACCCTTGATTGTTAGATATCAGTATTTGTTACTGATCAGGTAAATAAGGCTTAATTTCACTATAAGGTGAAGTGGCACTACCTGGTTGGGACATGTGCTTTCTACGACTGAGAAAATATCATAGTATTTTCTACCTTTTGTCTTTTTGGGTGGGTTTGGGTATAATCCAAATATTTAGACTTGAAAAATGTGACATTTTACTATCAAGGCATTTTTCGAAAGAATTTTTTTTTATGTATGTATGTACCATTAATGTCAAAGCCCTCTCGGGGACCTAGACATGTTTTCCTGGGCATGCTTAGCCGACCATAGCGGTTAACCAGTACTAAGCAATGTGTGTGAGGTGCCTTGCTCAATGACACTACATACGTGGCCTGACTGAGTATCGAACCCGGACCGTTCTATTCCAAATCCGACGCTCTACCATTGTACCACGGACGCCATGTATAGGTCTTATATATAGGGGGGTTGTGTAGTATTGTTTGGAGAGAACATATCACAGTCAATGACTGCATTAAAAATTCTAAGTCGGTTTGAGGAAATAGTGCAGTATTATATATGCTATTCTAGAACATATGCACCCCCATCCCCCCGGTCCCCACACACACCCTGTCCCACACAAACACATATAATGTCTTTTATCCACGGGTACTTTCAGAATCTGTTTTGTTTAAGGGGGCGGTGAGAGATCTATTTTTCTGGCCGAAAAATCCCTCCCATACCCCCATGTCCAAGAGGAGGGAATATGGGATACAGGTTTATCTAGATCCCGTTTGTGTGGATTGTTTTCACCAAAATGGCTTACATTGGTTTGTCCGGAGAGTGGATCTCAATACAGGCGGTTTGTCAATGGGAGATAATTTGAAGAAAAACAGTTTCAGTGGGTCCCCAAAAAAAAAAAAAAATTGTCTAGAGGTGGATGGGGGCATCTGGTAGAATCGCATTCCTGAATGGGATGGGTGTGTACATTGTTCAGAATAAACCATGATGTTACCATGGCCATGGGGCAATGTCAACTGATCAGTTTCAAATGACAATACAACAAGAATATAAATTTACCTGATGACATCAAAGAAAATAATGATGGTACGTCTATATCTTCCGTATGCTATCTTGTTTATATTTCTCTGTGGAATTCCACCAGGAACAAAATCCAGCTTCCGGTGACCTATATAAAACTGTCATGTCGCGAATACCTGTGACAGGTGCTAATTACAGGTATGTTTGAATCAGACACTTCATACGTTTATAAATATTACAGGTAATGATGCAATATATTTTTATCTATTTAATGTGTCAATGAGTGCACATTTTGGACATTCAATTGTTATCAATAATTGATTATTGGTTGTCAAACAGGTGGGTGTGTGTGAAGAGGTCAAGGGTTACGTTGACACTTTAATGACACTAACGGATAAAATATAAAGAAAAGTTTTCATATTTACCCAAAGAACTAAAACTTAGAACAAGCTCTAAGTCAGTCACTTGTTCAAAATATTGTTTCTGGGGATATAATTAAATAACATATGTAACGTATTGACAGGTGGGTGTGAAGAGGTCTGTTCCTGTCTGTCTGTCTGTCTGTCTGTCTGTCTGTCTGTCTGTCTGTCTGTCTGTCTGTCTGTCTGTCTGTCTGTCTGTCTGTCTGTCTGTCTGTGGATACTGCTCACTATCATCACGACAGGTGGCAGTGGCAACGGACGTTACAGCAGATCAACATTAAATGTAATCTATGCTAAGTCAGAACAAAATATGAATGAGCAACCAACTTATACAGGTGAAATGTTTTGAGTGAATATCTGAATATAATCATATGTTTAATATTTCCTATTATTACCCGACACCTTCCATGATCGAGTGTACCATAAACAATCATTTCCTGTTCATAAGTGGGAGATCGTTCTGTTGTGATCTATCTATCTATCTATCTATCTATCTATCTATCTATCTATCTATCTATCTATCTATCTATCTATCTATCTATCTATCTATCTATCTATCTATCTATCTATCTATCTATCTATCTATCTATCTATCTATCTATCTATCTATCTATCTATCTATCTATCTATCTATCTATCTATCTATCTATCTATCTATCTATCTATCTATCTATCTATCTATCTATCTATCTATCTATCTATCTATCTATCTATCTATCTATCTATCTATCTACTATCTATCTATCTATCTATCTACCTATCTATCTATCTATCTATCTATCTATCTATCTATCTATCTATCTATCTATCTATCTATCTATCTATCTATCTATCTATCTATCTATCTATCATATCTATCTATCTATCTATCTATCTATCTATCTATCATATCTATCTATCTATCTATCTATCTATCTATCTATCTATCTATCTATCTATCTATCTATCTATATCTATCTATCATATCTATCTATCTATCTATCTATCTATCTATCTATCTATCTATCTATCTATCTATCTATCTATCTATCTATCTATCTATCTATCTATCTATCTATCTATCTATCTATCTATCTATCTATCTATCTATCTATCTATCTATCTATCTATCTATCTATCTATCTATCTATCTATCTATCTATCTATCTATCTATCTATCTATCTATCTATCTATCTATCTATCTATCTATCTATCTATCTATCTATCTATCTATCTATCTATCTATCTATCTATCTATCTATCTATCTATCTATCTATCTATCTATCTATCTATCTATCTATCTATCTATCTATCTATCTATCTATCTATCTATCTATCTATCTATCTCCTTTAATGTCGAACCCCTCGCGGGGATGTAGACATGTTGCGCGTCAAAAGACGTTAAAAGTTGAAGTTAAAAGCATAATTTAAGAAAGTAATGAAAAAAAGTTGTGGTAAAAGCAGCTGGGCAGAACAACTAAGGACTGGCATGATCAATATGGAAAACTGCCGTATTGAATTGCTCTATGGTAGGGAGATGGACAATGTCAGGAGGGAGATGGTTCCAATGGTAGATTGTGATGAAGAGAAGTCTACCCATATTTACTGTGTAAGAACCAGTACTCGGCTTCAAGCAACGGACAACTTGCCCACATAGCATCACACCCGATAGAGAGCCAACTCACAGGCAGTAATGATGGTGACCACATAGCATTACATCCGATAGAGAGCCAACTCACAGGCACTAATGATGGTGAACACATAGCATCACATCCGATAGAGAGCCAACTCACAGACAGTAATGATGGTGAACACATAGCATCACATCCGATAGATTGCCAACTCACAGGCAGTAATGATGGTGAACACATAGCATCACATCCGATAGATTGCCAACTCACAGGCAGTAATGATGGTGAACACATAGCATCACATCCGATAGAGAGCCAACTCACAGGCAGTAATGATGGTGAACACATAGCATTACACCTGATAGAGAGCCAACTCACAGACAGTAATGATGGTGAACACATAGCATCACATCCGATAGATTGCCAACTCACAGGCAGTAATGATGGTGACCACATAGCATTACATCCAATAGAGAGCCAACTCAGACAGTAATGATGGTGACCACATAGCATTACCCCCAATAGAGAGCCAACTCACAGGCAGTAATGATGGTGCCCACATAGCATTACACCCGATAGAGAGCCAACTCACAGACAGTAATGATGGTGAACACATAGCATCACACCCGATAGAGAGCCAACTCACAGACAGTAATGATGGTGAACACATAGCATCACATCCGATAGAGAGCCAACTCACAGGCAGTAATGATGGTGAACACATAGCATCACATCCGATAAGAGAGCCAACTCACAGGCAGTAATGATGGTGCCCACATAGCATTACACCCGATAGAGAGCCAACTCACAGACAGTAATGATGGTGACCACATAGCATTACACCCAATAGAGAGCCAACTCACAGGCAGTAATGATGGTGAACACATAGCATCACATCCGATAGATTGCCAACTCACAGACAGTAATGATGGTGAACACATAGCATCACATCCGATAGAGAGCCAACTCACAGGCAGTAATGATGGTGAACACATAGCATCACATCCGATAGATTGCCAACTCACAGACAGTAATGATGGTGAACACATAGCATCACATCCGATAGAGAGCCAACTCACAGGCAGTAATTATGGTGCCCACATAGCATTACATCCGATAGAGAGCCAACTCACAGACAGTAACGATGGTGAACACATAGCATTACACCCAATAGATAGCCAACTCACAGACAGTAATGATGGTGAACACATAGCATCACATCCGATAGATTGCCAACTCACAGGCAGTAATGATGGTGAACACATAGCATCACATCCGATAGAGAGCCAACTCACTGGGCTTATTCTAGGTCAGAAATTTTGGGAGAAGGGGAGAAGTGAGAAAGCGCATGATTGTGTCCTTACATACATTTGTAGTGTTATTTAATCAATTTCAACAAAATAGGCTTAAAAGACACTATATGACCATTAAATACAACATTTGAATAGAAGGAGTGTTTTATAGTGGGCCAGTGTATCTTACTGGACAATTTTTTTTATGAAAATTGTAAAAAACAAATGTTATATTTATGGAGAATTAGGGCCCCCGGGGGGGGGTGAAGTCAGGGTTCCTAGGGCCACTATTTCGCCCAAGTCGCCCTCTAGAATGAGCCTCGACTTACAGATAGTTATGATGGTGCTAGACCATTCAGCCATGGGGAATCTTTTTTGTTCATTTTTAATTTAGCTGATTTGGTGTATTTACTTGATGTATTATACCAGAGTTATTGCCCTTTATTTGATTTAAACATACGGTATTTATTTTCTATCATGTACATGATTATTTACAACAATTGGAATAAAACCATGGTATGGTATAAATGGTCTTGTCGAGGGACATTCCAAATAATGGAGAGATGAATGATGTTCTTATATATTCTGGAGTTATTGCCTGGAATTGTTCATCCGGGGTGGGTGGGGGTTGGGGTCGTGTTAAGGATTTTCAAATGACCAATCTATATTTTATTTACTGAAATTGCAGATTATGCATACTTCTGCTGGGTAAATGTTAGCTCCTGGCTTAAGTGGTGCTGGTTAAATGTTAGCTCCTGGCTTCAGTGGTGCTGGGTAAATGTTAGCTCCTGGCTTCAGTGGTGCTGGGTAAATGTTAGCTCCTGGCTTCAGTGGTGCTGGGTAAATGTTAGCTTCTGGCTTCAGTAGTCCTGGGTAAATGTTAGTTCCTGGCTTCAGTGGTGCTGGGTAAATGTTAGCTCCTGGCTTCAGTGGTGCTGGGTAAATGTTAGTTCCTGGATTCAGTGGTGCTGGGTAAATGTTAGCTCCTGGCTTCAGTGGTGCTGGGTAAATGTTAGCTTCTGACTTCAGTGCATAGTTCTGCTGGGTAAATGTTAGCTCCTGGCTTCAGTGGTGCTGGGTAAATGTTAGCTCCTGGCTTCATGGGCTGGGTAAATGTAGCTCCTGGCTTCAGTGGTGCTGGGTAAATAGCTCCTGGCTTCAGTGGTGCTGCTAAAAGTTAGCTCCTGGCTTCAGTGGTGCTGGGTAAATGTTAGCTCCTGGCTTCAGTGGTGCTGGGTAAATGTTAGCTCCTAGCTTCAGTGGTGCTGGGTAAATGTTAGCTCCTGCTTCAGTGGTGCTGGTAAATGTTAGCTCCTGGCTTCAGTGGGCTGGGTAAATGTTAGCTCCTGGCTTCAGTGGTGCTGGGTAAATGTTAGCTCCTAGCTTCAGTGTGCTGGGTAAATGTTAGTTCCTGGCTTCAGTGGTGCTGGGTAAATGTTAGTTCCTGGCTTCAGTGGTGCTGGGTTAATGTTAGCTCCTGGCTTCAGTGGTGCTGGGTAAATGTTAGCTCCTGGCTTCAGTGGTGCTAGGTAAATGTTAGTTCCTGGCTTCAGTGGTGCTGGGTAAATGTTAGCTTCTGACTTCAGTGCATAGTTCTGCTGGGTAAATGTTAGCTCCTGGCTTCAGTGGTGCTGGGTAAATGTTAGCTCCTGGCTTCAGTGGTGCTGGGTAAATGTTAGCTTGCTGGGTAAATGTTAGCTCCTGGCTTCAGTGGTGCTGGGTAAATGTTAGCTCCTGGCTTCAGTGGTGCTGGGTAAATGTTAGCTCCTGGCTTCAGTGGTGCTGGGTATTGGGTAAAAGTTAGCTCCTGGCTTCAGTGGTGCTGGGTAAATGTTAGCTCCTGGCTTCAGTGGTGCTGGGTAAATGTTAGCTCCTAGCTTCAGTGGTGCTGGGTAAATGTTAGTTCCTGGCTTCAGTGGTGCTGGGTAAATGTTAGCTCCTGGCTTCAGTGGTGCTGGGTTAATGTTAGCTCCTGGCTTCAGTGGTGCTGGGTAAATGTTAGCTCCTGGCTTCAGTGGTGCTGGGTACTGGAAAACCCCTTCAGAGGTCTGGGTAAATGTTAGTTCCTGGCTTCAGTGGTGCTGGGTAAATGTTAGCTCCTGGCTTCAGTGGTGCTGGGTAATGTTAGTTCCTGGCTTCAGTGGTGCTGGGTAAATGTTAGCTCCTGGCTTCAGTGGTGCTAGGTAAATGTTAGCTCCTGGCTTCAGTGGTGCTGGGTAAATGTTAGCTCCTGGCTTCAGTGGTGCTGGGTACTGGGTAAATGTTAGCTCCTGGCTTCAGTGGTGCTGGGTAAATGTTAGCTCCTGGCTTCAGTGGTGCTGGGTAAATGTTAGCTCCTAGCTTCAGTGGTGCTGGGTAAATGTTAGTTCCTGGCTTCAGTGGTGCTGGGTAAATGTTAGTTCCTGGCTTCAGTGGTGCTGGGTTAATGTTAGCTCCTGGCTTCAGTGGTGCTGGGTAAATGTTAGCTCCTGGCTTCAGTGGTGCTAGGTAAATGTTAGTTCCTGGCTTCAGTGGTGCTGGGTAAATGTTAGCTTCTGACTTCAGTGCATAGTTCTGCTGGGTAAATGTTAGCTCCTGGCTTCAGTGGTGCTGGGTAAATGTTAGCTCCTGGCTTCAGTGGTGCTGGGTAAATGTTAGCTCCTGGCTTCAGTGGTGCTGGGTAATGTTAGCTCCTGGCTTCAGTGGTGCTGGGTAAATGTTAGCTCCTGGCTTCAGTGGTGCTGGGTAAATGTTAGCTCCTAGCTCAGTGGTGCTGGGTAAATGTTAGTTCCTGGCTTCAGTGGTGCTGGGTAAATGTTAGCTCCTGGCTTCAGTGGTGCTGGGTTAATGTTAGCTCCTGCTTCAGTGGTGCTGGGTAAATGTTAGCTCCTGGCTTCAGTGGTGCTGGGTACTGGGTAAATGTTAGCTCCTGACTTCAGAGGTGCTGGGTAAATGTTAGTTCCTGGCTTCAGTGGTGCTGGGTAAATGTTAGCTCCTGGCTTCAGTGGTGCTGGGTTAATGTTAGTTCCTGGCTTCAGTGGTGCTGGGTAAATGTTAGTTCCTGGCTTCAGTGGTGCTGGGTAAATGTTAGCTCCTGGCTTCAGTGGTGCTGGGTAAATGTTAGTTCCTGGCTTCTGTGGTGCTGGGTAAATGTTAGTTCCTAGCTTCAGTGGTGCTGGGTAAATGTTAGCTCCTGGCTTCAGTGGTGCTGGGTAAATGTTAGCTCCTAGCTTCAGTGGTGCTGGGTAAATGTTAGCTCCTGGCTTCAGTGGTGCTGGGTAAATGTTAGCTCCTAGCTTCAGTGGTGCGAGGTAAATGTTAGCTCCTGGCTTCAGTGGTGCTGGGTACTGGGTAAATGTTAGTTCCTAGCTTCAGTGGTGCTGGGTAAATGTTAGCTGGCTTCAGTGGTGCTGGGTAAATGTTAGCTCCTCACTTCAGTGATGTTGGGTAAATGTTAGCTCTGGGCTTCAGTGGTGCTGGGTAAATGTTAGTTCCTGGCTTCAGTGGTGCGAGGTAAATGTTAGCTCCTGGCTTCAGTGGTGCTGGGTAAATGTTAGTTCCTGGCTTCAGTGGTGCGAGGTAAATGTTAGCTCCTGGCTTCAGTGGTGCTGGGTAAATGTTAGCTCCTGGCTTCAGTGGTGCTGGGTAAATGTTATCTCCTGACTTCAGTGGTGCTGGGTAAATGTTATCTCCTGACTTCAGTGGTGCTGGGTAAATGTTATTTCCTGACTTCAGTGGTGCTGGGTAAATGTTAGCTCCTGGCTTCAGTGGTGCTGGGTAAATGTTAGCTCCTGGCTTCAGTGGTTCTGGGTAAATGTTAGTTCCTGGCTTCAGTGGTGCTGGATAAATGTTAGTTCCTGGCTTCAGTGGTGATGGGTAAATGTTAGCTTCTGGCTTCAGTGGTGCTGGGTAAATGTTAGTTCCTGGCTTCAGTGGTGCTGGGTAAATGTTAGCTTCTGGCTTCAGTGGTGCTGGGTAAATGTTAGCTCCTGGCTTCAGTGGTGCTGGGTAAATGTTAGCTCATGGCTTCTGTGGTGTTGGGTAAATGTTAGCTCCTAGCTTCAGTGGTGCTGGGTAAATGTTAGCTCATGGCTTCTGTGGTGCTGGGTATATGTTAGCTCCTGGCTTCAGTGGTGCTGGGTAAATGTTAGCTCCTGGCTTCAGTGGTGCTGGGTAAATGTTAGCTCCTGACTTCAATACATAGTTCTGCTGGGTAAATGTTAGCTCCTGACTTCAGTACATAGTTCTGCTGGGTAAATGTTAGCTCCTGACTTCAGTACATAGTTCTGCTGGGTAAATGTTAGCTCCTGGCTTCAGTGGTGCTGGGTAAATGTTAGCTCCTGACTTCAGTGGTGCTGGTAAATGTTAGCTCCTGGCTTCAGTGGTGCTGGGTAAATGTTAGCTCCTGGCTTCAGTGGTGCTGGGTAAATGTTAGCTCCTAGCTTCAGTGGTGCTGGGTAAATGTTAGTTCTGGCTTCAGTGGTGCTGGGTTAATGTTAGCTCCTGGCTTCAGTGGTGCTGGGTAAATGTTAGCTCCTGGCTTCAGTGGTGCTGGGTAAATGTTAGCTCCTGGCTTCAGTGGTGCTGGGTAAATGTTAGCTCCTAGCTTCAGTGGTGCTGGGTAAATGTTAGTTCCTGGCTTCAGTGGTGCTGGGTAAATGTTAGTTCCTGGCTTCAGTGGTGCTGGGTTAATGTTAGCTCCTGGCTTCAGTGGTGCTGGGTAAATGTTAGCTCCTGGCTTCAGTGGTGCTAGGTAAATGTTAGTTCCTGGCTTCAGTGGTGCTGGGTAAATGTTAGCTTCTGACTTCAGTGCATAGTTCTGCTGGGTAAATGTTAGCTCCTGGCTTCAGTGGTGCTGGGTAAATGTCAGCTCCTGGCTTCAGTGGTGCTGGGTAAATGTTAGCTCCTGGCTTCAGTGGTGCTGGGTACTGGGTAAAAGTTAGCTCCTGGCTTCAGTGGTGCTGGGTAAATGTTAGCTCCTGGCTTCAGTGGTGCTGGGTAAATGTTAGCTCCTAGCTTCAGTGGTGCTGGGTAAATGTTAGTTCCTGGCTTCAGTGGTGCTGGGTAAATGTTAGCTCCTGGCTTCAGTGGTGCTGGGTTAATGTTAGCTCCTGGCTTCAGTGGTGCTGGGTAAATGTTAGCTCCTGGCTTCAGTGGTGCTGGGTACTGGGTAAATGTTAGCTCCTGACTTCAGAGGTGCTGGGTAAATGTTAGTTCCTGGCTTCAGTGGTGCTGGGTAAATGTTAGCTCCTGGCTTCAGTGGTGCTGGGTTAATGTTAGTTCCTGGCTTCAGTGGTGCTGGGTAAATGTTAGTTCCTGGCTTCAGTGGTGCTGGGTAAATGTTAGCTCCTGGCTTCAGTGGTGCTGGGTAAATGTTAGTTCCTGGCTTCTGTGGTGCTGGGTAAATGTTAGTTCCTAGCTTCAGTGGTGCTGGGTAAATGTTAGCTCCTGGCTTCAGTGGTGCTGGGTAAATGTTAGCTCCTAGCTTCAGTGGTGCTGGGTAAATGTTAGCTCCTGGCTTCAGTGGTGCTGGGTAAATGTTAGCTCCTAGCTTCAGTGGTGCGAGGTAAATGTTAGCTCCTGGCTTCAGTGGTGCTGGGTACTGGGTAAATGTTAGTTCCTAGCTTCAGTGGTGCTGGGTAAATGTTAGCTGGCTTCAGTGGTGCTGGGTAAATGTTAGCTCCTCACTTCAGTGATGTTGGGTAAATGTTAGCTCTGGGCTTCAGTGGTGCTGGGTAAATGTTAGTTCCTGGCTTCAGTGGTGCGAGGTAAATGTTAGCTCCTGGCTTCAGTGGTGCTGGGTAAATGTTAGTTCCTGGCTTCAGTGGTGCGAGGTAAATGTTAGCTCCTGGCTTCAGTGGTGCTGGGTAAATGTTAGCTCCTGGCTTCAGTGGTGCTGGGTAAATGTTATCTCCTGACTTCAGTGGTGCTGGGTAAATGTTATCTCCTGACTTCAGTGGTGCTGGGTAAATGTTAGTTCCTGACTTCAGTGGTGCTGGGTAAATGTTAGCTCCTGGCTTCAGTGGTGCTGGGTAAATGTTAGCTCCTGGCTTCAGTGGTTCTGGGTAAATGTTAGTTCCTGGCTTCAGTGGTGCTGGATAAATGTTAGTTCCTGGCTTCAGTGGTGATGGGTAAATGTTAGCTTCTGGCTTCAGTGGTGCTGGGTAAATGTTAGGTCCTGGCTTCAGTGGTGCTGGGTAAATGTTAGCTTCTGGCTTCAGTGGTGCTGGGTAAATGTTAGCTCCTGGCTTCAGTGGTGCTGGGTAAATGTTAGCTCATGGCTTCTGTGGTGCTGTGTAAATGTTAGCTCCTAGCTTCAGTGGTGCTGGGTAAATGTTAGCTCATGGCTTCTGTGGTGCTGGGTATATGTTAGCTCCTGGCTTCAGTGGTGCTGGGTAAATGTTAGCTCCTGGCTTCAGTGGTGCTGGGTAAATGTTAGCTCCTGACTTCAATACATAGTTCTGCTGGGTAAATGTTAGCTCCTGACTTCAGTACATAGTTCTGCTGGGTAAATGTTAGCTCCTGACTTCAGTACATAGTTCTGCTGGGTAAATGTTAGCTCCTGGCTTCAGTGGTGCTGGGTAAATGTTAGCTCCTGACTTCAGTGGTGCTGGGTAAATGTTAGCTCCTGGCTTCAGTGGTGCTGGGTAAATGTTAGCTCCTGGCTTCAGTGGTGCTGGGTAAATGTTAGCTCCTGGCTTCAGTGGTGCTAGGTAAATGTTAGCTCCTGGCTTCAGTGGTGCTGGGTAAATGTTAGCTCCTGGCTTCAGTGGTGCTGGGTAAATGTTAGCTCCTGGCTTCAGTGGTGCTGGGTAAAACTTAGGTGCACGCTAACCACTGCGCTAATCGGACAGCCAAACTAACAAAACTACTGTAAATGGTACTTTAATACTCGAAAGTCCCAGCATCTAAAAGTGGCATGTGTGCAAAACCTAAACATGTAGACAACAGTCAATAATATCTAAACGAATCTTGAAATTCGTGAGGGTAATCTTTCGTAAAGTATCTCGAAAATAAAGCGCACATGAATAATTAGTGATTGACATCACAGAAATACAATGCTTCGTTTCAACACTTGTTTATTTAGTCTATACAAATTTATTTTAGCTCGATTGCGAAACAAGTTATTTCAACTTATATATTAATCACTCTCGAGACCTCATTCCTGATGGAATCCATCGCCACGAGGGAGAGAGAAGAGACAAGGTGGAATTTAAATGCCTTTCCTAAGGGCACAATCGGAACGGCTCCAGCGGGGCTCGAACTTGTTTATTTAAATGGCACAATCAAATCTTAACTGTCATTCTGAACAGGTTTTGTTTCTCTTAAACCACCATTATCAGGACACAAGCATTTCCATTTCATTCTGTGTTCAATGTAGACGTTAGTTCCGAGTCAGTAAATATCTATTCCCCGTCCTCCTTTTATCTCAGTACATTTACGGCACTTTCTAGTCGTTTTAATGTCTCTACTTTCCCCAGGATTGCCATCATCTCCGCAACAGCTGGTCCTTCCTGCAAACACACATGCAATTCTATCACATAACTTTGCTTGTATTCAGTGTAATACAGCCATCACATAATTTTTTTTCTTGTATGTACACACATGTAATACAACCTGGAAGGATTCTGATTGGTCGCGGCGTAACAGCTTGCTTTTGACACATTAGACATACATGTATATAGTTTGTGTTCATGCTTTATTTGTTGAAAATCAATAAAATGCTAAATATGCACATGGAGAATTTGTGAAAAGTATAGTCGTTTATTTACGTGGAGTTTTTTGATTATCAGGGACTATTTACTGCAGCGTATGGATGCACCTTACTGATTGCATTGAGATGTAATAAGGCTCAAACGTATACTGGCAATCAGAAAACTGATTCCAATTCATGGTTGTTAGTTTAAAGCAACAGAACATCGCAAAAAGCCCCAAAAATGAATTTTTACATATAAATAGCATTGCTACTATAAATTATTCAGAAATAATTCGAACGCTAACTTTCTATACATAAACAGTGTTTTTGTGGTATACAAACAGGTCTCTATGATAATATGATAGTATGATAAACCTCCGAAAAGCTTGGTAGAGCCTCGCCTTTTATATTTCCTCCAACTCGCCCAATAAATTCAAATTTATAAGACAGTAACCTAATATTCTCTATATATTATGAGACTATCGATGGTATATCATACTAGTTTATAAACATTATATATGCTTGATTGCGAAACAAGTTCTTACAACTTATATTAATCACTCTCGAGACCTCATTCCTGATGGAATTCATCGCCACGAGGGAGAGAGTAGGGGCAACGTGGAATTTAAATGCCTTGCCTAAGGGCACAATCGTAGCTGCTCCAGTGGGGCTCGAACTCGGGACCTTTTGCACCTGAAGTGAACGCGCATCCATGCGCATCCACTGCGCTATCACGACCTCCACAAAGTGGTGGTTGTAAAACAATTGTAAACAAAGATGAGTTATGAGCAGTAATTTAAACAAAAGCAAGCACCCAGTACATCACCAACTTTCTGAAACCCAACTCAATGGAAAGAAGTGACACGTCTGGTAGAATTTGATCGTACTGCAGTGACGGGCAAGAGATCTGAATTCAAGGACCATAACCACTTGGTTATGAATGCCCCATACCCCGCCCTCATTATGCACTCAATCATTACTTGTACCTTCTGGCCACTAAGACACGTCCGCAACACCTTCATGTATATTCTCAACTTCAGCTCTCTATCCTTGCAGTAACATAACAACGTCTCCTTCAGGGCCACTTCCTCAAACATTTCTATGTGCTGCAGTTTATTCAATGTGTTCTCCACCATTTCCCAACAATTCCTTTCCTTTATTAACGACGACCTGACACGGTCGAGATCAGGAAATAGCCAGATAAATTCCAAATGATTACTCAAAAGATCTTCTAGATGAGATATTCTGTGTTCCTGAAACAGTTATACAGAAAATTACATATTTTTAGATGAAAAACATTCAATCTTGACAAAATCCGATCAATTACCAGCGATATTGCTTTCAAAACAAAGACTGAACTTGACGATATTGCTTTCAAAACTATGTCTGAAATCAAGACTGAATTACTTTTACACGGCTGACATGGGAACATCTCATAGACTACTGTTACCCGGCTGACATAGGAACATCTCATAGACTACTGTTACCCGGCTGACATGGGAACATCTCATAGACTACTGTTACCCGGCTGACATGGGAACATCTCATAGACTACTGTTACCCGGCTGACATGGGAACATCTCATTGACTACTTTTACCCGGCTGACATAGGAACATCTCATAGACTACTGTTACCCGACTGACATGGGAACATCTCATAGATTACTGTTACCCGGCTGACATTGGAACATCTCATAGACTACTGTTACCCGGCTGACATGGGAACATCTCATAGACTACTGTTACCCGGCTGACATTGGAACATCTCATAGACTACTGTTACCCGGCTGACATGGGAACATCTCATAGACTACTGTTACCAGGCTGGCATTGGAACATCTCATAGACTACTGTTACCAGCTGACATAGGAACACCTCATAGACTACTGTTACCCGGCTGGCATGGGAACATCTCATAGACTACTGTTACCAGCTGACATAGGAACACCTCATAGACTACTGTTACCCGGCTGGCATTGGAACATCTCATAGACTACTGTTACCAGGCTGGCATTGGAACATCTCATAGACTACTGTTACCCGGCTGGCATTGGAACATCTCATAGACTACTGTTACCAGCTGACATAGGAACACCTCATAGACTACTGTTACCCGGCTGGCATTGGAACATCTCATAGACTACTGTTACCAGCTGACATAGGAACACCTCATAGACTACTGTTACCAGGCTGGCATTGGAACATCACCAGGAAACGGCTATTGTCACATGCTGACAATGAAACATCACTGTACTACTGATACCCGGCTGACAATGAAACCTGACTGTACTACCGATACCCGGCTGACAATGAAACGTGACTGTACTACTGATACCCGGCTGACAATGAAACCTGACTGTACTACTGATACCCGGCTGACAATGAAACATCACTGTACTACTGATACCCGGCTGACAATGAAACATCACTGTACTACTGATACCCAGCTGACATTGAAACCTGACTGTACTACTGATACCCGGCTGACAATGAAACCTGACTGTACTACTGATACCCGGCTGACATTGAAACCTGACTGTACTACTGATACCCGGGCCCCGGCTGACAATGAAACATCACTGTAGTACTGATACCCGGCTGACAATGAAACCTGACTGTACTACTGATACCCGGCTGACAATGAAACATCACTGTACTACTGATACCCGGCTGACAATGAAACATCACTGTACTACTGATACCCGGCTGACAATGAAACATCACTGTACTACTGATACCCGGCTGACAATGAAACCTGACTGTACTACTGATACCCGGCTGACAATGAAACATCACTGTACTACTGATACCCGGCTGACAATGAAACCTGACTGTACTACCAATACCCGGCTGACAATGAAACGTGACTGTACTACTGATACCCGGCTGACAATGAAACCTGACTGTACTACTGATACCCGGCTGACAATGAAACATCACTGTAGTACTGATACCCGGCTGACAATGAAACCTGACTGTACTACTGATACCCGGCTGACAATGAAACATCACTGTACTACTGATACCCGGCTGACAATGAAACATCACTGTACTACTGATACCCGGCTGACAATGAAACATCACTGTACTACTGATACCCGGCTGACAATGAAACCTGACTGTACTACTGATACCCGGCTGACAATGAAACATCACTGTACTACTGATACCCGGCTGACAATGAAACCTGACTGTACTACTGATACCCGGCTGACAATGGATACCTGACTGTACTACTGATACCTGGCTGACAATGAAACATCACGGTACTACTGATACCCGGCTGACAATGAAACATCACGGTACTACTGATACCCGGCTGACAATGAAACATCACGGTACTACTGATACCCGGCTGACAATGAAACATCACGGTACTACTGATACCTGGCTGACAATGAAACCTGACTGTACTACTGATACCCGGCTGACAATGAAACATCACTGTACTACTGATACCCGGCTGACATTGAAACCTGACTGTACTACTGATACCCGGCTGACAATGAAACCTGACTGTACTACCGATACCCGGCTGACAATGAAACTTGACTGTACTACTGATACCCGGCTGACAATGAAACCTGACTGTACTACCGATACCCGGCTGACAATGAAACATCACTGTACTACTGTTACCCGGCTGACAATGAAACATCACTGTACTACTGATACCCGGCTGACAATGAAACCTGACTGTACTACTGATACCCGGCTGACAATGAAACATCACTGTACTACTGATACCCGGCTGACAATGAAACCTGACTGTACTACTGATACCCGGCTGACAATGAAACCTGACTGTACTACTGATACCCGGCTGACAATGAAACATCACTGTACTACTGATACCTGGCTGACAATGAAACTTGACTATACTACTGATACCCGGCTGACAATGAAACATCACTGTACTACTGATACCCGGCTGACAATGAAACTTGACTGTACTACTGATACCCGGCTGACAATGAAACATCACTGTACTACTGTTACCCGGCTGACAATGAAACCTGACTGTACTACTGATACCTGGCTGACAATGAAACCTGACTGTACTACTGATACCCGGCTAACAATGAAACATCACTGTACTACTGATACCCGGCTGACAATGAAACCTGACTGTACTACTGATACCCGGCTGACAATGAAACCTGACTGTACTACTGATACCCGGCTGACAATGAAACCTGACTGTACTACTGATACCCGGCTGACAATGAAACCTGACTGTACTACTGATACCCGGCTGACAATGAAACCTCACTGTACTACTGATACCCGGCTGACAATGAAACATCACTGTACTACTGATACCCGGCTGACAATGAAACATCACCTGAAACTGCGGTTGCCAACAAATATGCACAAAGAAGATTAACTTACCAACGCCCAGTGTAGAATGTTCTCTATATAACTTGTGTCTAACACGTGATCACCAAATAATCTAAAGTAAAAATGACATCGAAATTAAATATCTATGTTCCGTTACAGTGTTAGTGGTCACCTCCATTAAGCAACCAACTTGTATTAAGAAGCCAGTTTCCAGATTTCCAATATGTTATTTTTATTATACATTCTCTCTCTATTAAGCAGCCACCTGTGCTAAGCAGCAACTTTCTGTGATTGTGTGTTTTTACGTTTATTTATCGTCGCTACCAGTTGCCCATATGAGCGACGCCTCCTGAAGAGATTAGTTATTTTAGATTTTGGAGGATAGTGTATGATACAGACAGAGACCCATTCCAGAATCTCCTCTGGTTCGTTTACGTGCACGGTGTAAAGCACCGACACGAGACCTCGGTTTAACGTCCCATCTGAAAGACTGTTAATTTTATTAAGGTCAGACGGGGGATCGAACCTGCGATCCCTGGATTACCAGTCCAGCATGTTACCACTGGACTACATACCCGTCTGTAAATTCTGTGATTCCCTTGGCTGGCTGCTTAAGACAGGTTTAACTGTAATTACACATGTCTTTGTGCTGGATGATGAACTCTGTAGCAGATGTAATCTAACAGAAACTTCATAGCTACATTTGTTTATACTGTAAAATAGGTCAAACTGGTGATTAAAATAACCCTGCATGAGACATGCCTAAATGCCATGTGACAATTTCAACTGCACCCGATTGGATGTGATATGTACATATGCATTAAGCAGTTTAAGATATATAGAGCAGAGACAAATATTGTGCTCATGATCTTTGACCTCTTAGGAGTCATCATCGACATGCACTTTGCATAATGTGGCGTCTGTGGTCCAGTGGTAGAGCGTCGGATTTGGAATCGAACGATCCCCGGTTCGATACTCGGTCAGGCCACGTATGTAGTGTCATTGAGCAAGGCACCTCACACACATTGCTTAGTACTGGTTAACCACTTAGGTCGGCTAAGCCTCCCCAGGAAAACATGTCTAGGTTCCCCGCAAGTGGTTTGACATTAATGGAATATACATACATACATAATGTCTCAATATAATCTCCGTGGCCGAGTGGTTAAAGTCGGTAACTTGGAATCACTTGCCCCTCACCTAGCCGTCGCCGAGCATCTAGCCATGGCAATCCAGCTATAATCGGAAAATATACTGTCGAACAGTAATATGTGAAAATAAGAAAAACTATATAAAATACTCTGTAACATACGTGTACTGATGTTTAGGTGGGATAAACCCACATTTCACAATGTTTTTTTGTCAGCAACATGAAAAACAGAAGTTTTGAATTTAAGAATACAACCAAACGGCCCAAATCGCAAATGTTAGTTAAACAATTGGGTATATCCCACGGACACGTCAGTATGTCATCGAGTATTTTCTGTAATATATCTCAGAGGAGATCTAAAATGACCAATCTCTTCATGAGGCGTCGCTCATATGGGCAACCGGTAGCGACGATAAATAAACGTAAAACACACACACAAACAATTATAAATATGTCCATAAACACGTAACATGCCGACCTATCTTTATAATGGTTCTGTATTAGTTGCCTGGTTTCTTCTACTATTTCTGGTCTCTGCTCCCCCTGTAATCTTCTACACAGGTGGTTACGATTCAGGTGCCTTAGTTTCTCTGGCTGCAGTCTTGCGGAGTGTGTATTCAAAGACTCCAAGGAAAACTGTAAATACAAGCCGCAGTAGCATAACGTAGAAAGCACCGTATTGTCCTGTTAATAAGACATGTTTCACCATTCTCTTTAGAACGAGGTTAGGAAAACAAGAATTGTGTGTTTTAAGTTTATTTATCGTCGCTACCGGTTGCCCATATGAGCGACGCCTCCTGAAGAGATTTCTTTTAGATTTTTGGAGGATAGTGCAATGATACAGACAGAGACCCATTCCAGAGTCTACTCTGGTTCTTTTACGTGCACGATGTAGTGCACCGACACAAGACCTCGGTTTAACGTCGCATCTGAAAGACTGTTAATCTTATTATTATCTTATAATGCCTGGATTACCAGTCCAGCGTGTTACCACTGGACTACAGATCCGTCTGTAGAAAACAAGACAAGTCATTCAGGCGTTCACACACCTAACACCCAAGGGTGACAACTCCCAAATGGGAATATTTATCAAAATTATATAGAACATGGAAGGTCAGATAGGGACCTTTTGTATTCTGATGAAACACAGACAATATTAATACATTTGGACCACCTGATTAGCATACTATACACATATGGAGTAGCATAACTGGTGGGGGGGGGGGGAGTGCCAATCACTAATGTTGTCAGAACTTGTGGCCCAACCCATTTTCTAATAATTACTTGTCGGTTATATGATTGTTATTGTTACATATATATAGAGCCATAACATATTATCAAATCATAACTGGGGAATCTTTGACTGTATTTACTAGTTTATAATGTATGGAGTACATGCGTACATATTGATGTGAAATATGGGGTTTTACTACAAATATGAAATGGTATCAATCAAAGGAAAACTGTACATGTATACATGTAAGTAACTGTGGAGCAGTGGTAATTAGGAGTACTGTGTGAAAATATCAACTCATCCATCAAATGTGTGGTTTTTGTGTTTTACGTGTATTTATCGTCGCTACCGGTTGCCCATATGAGAGACGCCTCCTGGGCTATATCGCCGGCGGGCAGTTTACCTAACAACACCTTTCCTGGGCAGGCTCCAGCGGTTAACCAGTACTTGAGTGCACCAACCTCCGTAAGAAACTGCCAACTTTTTCATATAAATGAGACACGGCCTGAGCGGGGCTCGAACCCGTGACCATCAGTGATGATAGGTTACAGTGGTATACAAGTCAGCGACCGTAACCACTCGACCACGAAGGCAGACCCTCCTGAAGAGATTAGTCATTTTAGATGGTTGCCCATATGAGCGATGCCTCCTGAAAAGATTAGTCATTTTAGATTTTTGGAGGATAGTGCAATGATACAGAGAGAGACCCATTCCAGAGTCTCATCTGGTTCTTTTACGAGCACGGTGTAAAGCACTGACATAAGACCTCGGTTTAATGTCCAATCTGAATGACTGTTAATTTTATTAGGGTCAGACAGGGGGATCGAACCTGCGATCCCTGGATTACCAATCCAGCATGTTACCACTGGACTACAGATCCGTCTGTATCATCCACCAAGAAACACATACCCAACTTCAAAGTTTGGAGTCACACAAATGAACAGATGGAGGATGAACAAGACACCGACCACAGCCATGACAACAAGTCGATTTTTCAAAATACAGTCAAGCTAAAAATTCACATTTCGAATGAACACACAGCAAATAATTACAATCTGCACGAGTTCCTGCAATGTTTTGCCATCTGTATTCTCCATAAACCCTTTGTTTACAGTCGTTAGATAATTCAATACTGCATTCGGATCATAGTTCTTCTCCTGAAAATACATGGAGCAGAACCATACATTAGAAACATAGTACAGACAGTCACATGATGGATCCAAGATGTCACATGATGGATCCAAGATGTCACATGATGGATCCAAGATGTCACATGATGGATCCAAGATGTCACATGATGGATCCAAGATGTCACACGACAGATCTAAGATGTCACATGATGGATGCAAGATGTCACATGATGGATCCAAGATGTCACATGATGGATCCAAGATGTCACATGATGGATCCAAGATGTCACATGATGGATGCAAGATGTCACATGATGGATCCAAGATGTCACATGATGGATCCAAGATGTCACATGATGTATCCAAGATGTCACACGATGGATCCAAGATGTCACACGATGGATCCAAGATGTCACATGATGGATCCAAGATGTCACATGATGGATGCAAGATGTCACATGATGGATGCAAGATGTCACATGATGGATCCAAGATGTCACATGATGGATCCAAGATGTCACATGATGGATGCAAGATGTCACATGATGGATGCAAGATGTCACATGATGGATCCAAGATGTCACATGATGGATCCAATATGTCACATGATGGATCCAAGATGTCACATGATGGATGCAAGATGTCACATGATGGATGCAAGATGTCACATGATGGATCCAAGATGTCACATGATGGATCCAAGATGTCACATGATGGATGCAAGATGTCACATGATGGATGCAAGATGTCACATGATGGATCCAAGATGTCACATGATGGATCCAATATGTCACATGATGGATCCAAGATGTCACATGATGGATGCAAGATGTCACATGATGGATGCAAGATGTCACATGATGGATCCAAGATGTCACATGATGGATCCAAGATGTCACATGATGGATGCAAGATGTCACATGATGGATCCAAGATGTCACATGATGGATCCAAGATGTCACATGATGGATCCAAGATGTCATATGATGGATCCAAGATGTCACACGATGGATCCAAGATGTCACACGATGGATCCAAGATGTCACATGATGGATCCAAGATGTCACATGATGGATCCAAGATGTCACATGATGGATGCAAGATGTCACATGATGGATCCAAAATGTCACATGATGGATCCAAGATGTCACATGATGGATCCAAGATGTCACATGATGGATCCAAGATGTCACATGATGGATCCAAGATGTCACACGATGGATCCAAGATGTCACACGATGGATCCAAGATGTCACACGATGGATCCAAGATGTCACACGATGGATCCAAGATGTCACACGATGGATGCAAGATGTCACACGATGGATCCAAGATGTCACACGATGGATCCAAGATGTCACATGATGGATCCAAGATGTCACATGATGGATCCAAGATGTCACATGATGGATCCAAGATGTCACATGATGGATCCAAGATGTCACATGATGGATCCAAGATGTCACATGATGGATCCAAGATGTCACATGATGGATCCAAGATGGCCACCGTAGATTTGAGATCAGCAATATTTTAATTACCAGTATATTTTATTTTCAATTATCACATCTGACACTTTATTTTTTAAACTTTATTTAGTTTACAACGATTGCGAAGCAAGTTCTAACAACTTGTATTAATCACTCTCGTTGGCGCGGATGAAAGCGTGTATGTGGGTCATTCATGTAGGAGGAAACCGGAGTACCCGGAGAAAACCCATCTGTCCAATCTGGCAACCACCGTACCATCTCACATACTTCTCGGTCCGAGGATCGAACCTGGGTTGCATTGGTGAGAAGCAAGCGCACTAACAACTGCGCTAATCGGACTCTTTATTTCAGGTTGAATCATTGGAATTTCCAGGAGAAGAGGTCTAAAACAGATTTTCAATATGGCAGGAATATAAATATTAATACTACAATAGTTTAGTTTATACAAATTTATTTTAGATCCATTGCGAAACAAGTTCTTACAATTTATATTAATCGCTCTAGAGACCTCATTCTTGATGTAATCCATCGCCATGAGGGAGACAGAGAAGAGGCAATGTGGAATTTAAATGCCTTGCCTATGGGCACAATCGTAACGGCTCCAGCGGATAAAATGGAATAATATTCACCTTAAAATGTTCAACCTTAATATCTCCCTGACGCTTTGACAACTTTGTTCCATCACTGTAATGGAGAAACACAGAATCAGATTTTATTGAAATCTGTAATTGCACATGCATATTATAAATTGCAATATTATTGAAATCTGTTTGAATATATTGAACCGTTTTTATAATATAATGTGTACATACTGATATATATTGATATAAAAATAAACGAAACCGCTGAGCTTCACAAAAAAAAAATAATCAGATTTTACATGGCAATCTAATTCAAAACCATGCAGAAAGTAATGATATCTGGGGATGGGGTGAGCACCTGGCACATGCCCTCAAACATTGGTGGGCTCGAAACTAATAACATCTGGGGATGGGGTGCGCACCTGGCACATGCCCTCAAACATTGGTGGGCTCGAAACTAATAACAGCTGGGGATGGGGTGAGCACCTGGCACATGCCCTCAAACATTGGTGGGCTCGAAACTAATAACATCTGGGGATGGGGTGCGCACCTGGCACATGCCCTCAAACATTGGTGGGCTCGAAACTAATAACATCCGGGGATGGGGTGCGCACCTGGCACATACCCTCAAACACTGGTGGGCTCGAAACTCAACGTCCGGGGATGGGGTGAGCACCTGGCACATACCCTCAAACACTGGTGGACTCGAAACTAATAACATCCGGGGATGGGGTGCACACCTGACACATGCCCTCAAACACTGGTGGGCTCAGGTGGATACACTAGGTGCACACCTCCAAACCACTAGAGGGTTTAGGGGGAACACACTTGGGCTACACCTCTAAATCACTGGTGGGTACATGGGGCACACTCGATGAATGCCCCCCCTACAATATGTGGTGCTCAATTCTCTCTCCCATCTGACCATAGCAAAATTAACAGTCTTTCAGATGGGACATTAAACCAAGGTCTTGTGTCGGTGCTGTACACTGTGCAAGTTAAAGAACCAGAGGAGACTCTGGAACAAGTCTCTGTCTGTATCATTGCACTATCCTCCAAAAATCTAAAATGACTAATCTCTTCAGGAGGTGTCGTATGGGTAACCGGTAGTGACGATAAATAAATGTAAAACACACACTCTCCCCCAAAATTATGAACCCAGTAATTATATTTGACAATGGCACATTGTTATCTGGGATGACAATGGAACATCGCTATTATTTATACAGCTGGCAAAAAACAAAACAGTCTTACCTATTTAGAATTAATGGTAAATGTGCATATTGTGGTGGGTCCCAGCCAAATGCTTTATACATCTGTAAATGTTTGGGTGTAGAGATACTCCATTCCTGAAACATTAACAACACCTATGTAATTGCTCCCAGTTTTACAGTGAACGTTACGCAAGAAATCACACGTATCAACGTAACCAGTTTTACAGTGAACGTTACGCAAGAAATCACACGTATCAACGTAACCAGTTTTACAGTGAACGTTACGCAAGAAATCACACGTATCAAAGTAACCAGTTTTACAGTGAACGTTACGCAAGAAATCACACGTATCAACGTAACCAGTTTTACAGTGAACGTTACGCAAGAAATCACACGTATCAACATAACCAGTTTTACAGTGAACGTTACGCAAGAAATCACACGTATCAACGTAACCAGTTTTACAGTGAACGTTACGCAAGAAATCACACGTATCAACGTAACCAGTTTTACAGTGAACGTTACGCAAGAAATCACACATATCAACGTAACCAGTTTTACAGTGAACGTTACGCAAGAAATCACACGTATCAACGTAACCAGTTTTACAGTGAACGTTATGCAAGAAATCACACGTATCAACGTAACCAGTTTTACAGTGAACGTTATGCAAGAAATCACACGTATCAACGTAACCAGTTTTACAGTGAACGTTACGCAAGAAATCACACGTATCAACGTAACCAGTTTTCGAGTTCTTGCTTGAATTGATTGATTGTCCGAGAGTTTTTTTTATTGTTTTTGTGGTTTGAAGTCGCACCAACAGCCTAGGTCATTTGGCGAATCTCCAGCTATTACTGGTGGAGGAAGACCCCAGGTGCCCCTCCGAGCAGTTATAATGCACTGGCGGGCACTTGGACAGCTTTCTCACTTGAAAGAATTCAACACCCACAGTGCAATTCAAACCTGCAGCGGTAAGCCTAAGGGGCAAGTTTGAAGTCAACGACCGTAAGTAACCACTCGGCCCCTGATTGTCTGAGAGGCAGCTATAGAGTAGCAAAATGACACAAGCTGTTGGTGCAACTTTACAGATGTTCGGTGATCTATGTGCAAAACAACATAGATTCACGCTTTAATTTTGTTTGTTTTTTGGTGAAGAAACTTCATTTATTCATTATATAGATACACAATCATATTTACACATATATAGTACATGTGCAAAACTGCACACATTTAATTACAATAAACTTTTTTCAGCTATAGTATTTTTTCAAAATTGTATAAAACGTCTTATAAACCTGATTTTTAACAAAACAATCCAGCTTACAAAGAAACGAAACATGATAGATTCCCGCTTGAATTATTAAGAAACAAGAGAATAGAACAAATAGTGTTACCTCTCCCCTTAGTACATGGGAAATCTTCATGTAATGGTCGTCGACGACGTTGGCAAAATGATACGTAGGGTAACCATCTGTTTTTATAACTATCTGAAAACATAAGAAATCTTCATATAATGGTCATCGAAGACGTAAGCAAAATGGTAGCTCAGATAAACATCCAACTTTATAACATTCCTATAAATATCAAAATATTCATAACATAGGCGTCTACGACGATGGCAAAATGTTAACCATCAGTTTATAACTATCGGGAAACATGTGAAACATTCATACAATGGTCGTTGACAATGTAAGCAAATAATTATGTTGAGAATTTATTTAAAATGTATACCATAAGGAAAATAATTATGTTGAGAATTTATTTAAAATGTATACCATAAGGAAAATAATTATGTTGAGAATTTATTTAAAATGTATACCATAAATTATTAATTTCACTTACGGTTTGTATTTTAATTCTTTCTAGAAAAATGTACTTACAAAATCCCCTTCCAACGATTCTCCCACAGATTTCTGGTGCATTATACCATATACAAGGTCTGTCCACACACTGTCTAACGTTTCATACTACAATACAATAACCTGTGAATTAATGATTCTCCCACAGATATCTGGTGCATTATACCATATACAATGTCTGTCCACGCACTGTCTAACGTTTCATACTACAATACAATAACCTGTGAATTAACGATTCTCCCACAGATATCTGGTGCATTATACCATATACAATGTCTGTCCACGCGCTGTCTATCGCTTCATCGCTTCATACTACAATACAATAACCTGTGAATTACCGATTCTCCCACAGATATCTGGTGCATTATACCATATACAATGTCTGTCCACGCGCTGTCTATCGCTTCATCGCTTCATACTACAATACAATAACCTGTGAATCAACGATTCTCCCACAGATATCTGGTGCATTATACCATATACAATGTCTGTCCACGCGCTGTCTATCGCTTCATCGCTTCATACTACAATACAATAACCTGTGAATTACCGATTCTCCCACAGATATCTGGTGCATTATACCATATACAATGTCTGTCCACGCGCTGTCTATCGCTTCATCGCTTCATACTACAATACAATAACCTGTGAATCAACGATTCTCCCACAGATATCTGGTGCATTATACCATATACAATGTCTGTCCACGCGCTGTCTATCGCTTCATCGCTTCATACTACAATACAATAACCTGTGAATTACCGATTCTCCCACAGATATCTGGTGCATTATACCATATACAAGGTCTGTCCACGCACTGTCTAACGCTTCGTACTACAATACAATAACCTGTGAATTAACGATTCTCCCACAGATATCTGGTGCATTATACCATATACAATGTATGTACACGCGCTGTCTAACGCTTCATACTACAATACAATAAACTGTGAATTAATGATTCTATCACACATTTCTCATGTACTGTAAAACACTATTATTTCGCGAACACTTTATTTCGCGATTTTCATGATTTGGAACATTTTTAATCAATTTGCAGAGCTTTGAATTCGCGCATCCGTGATGTATCACGAAATATAAAACCCTGAATCAGATTTGCTTTAAATCGGCTATCTCCGTATAATCCTTGTGGTACTCCGTGATCATTATATTAATACACTCGTGATAATGGCAGTTGTCTAAAACATGTATTGATAATCTGAGTGACAGCTCACCTAACCAATTTTTCGAGGTACCGGTAAGTTTATAACAATAATAATGTTTATCGGTAATAATTTGTGGCTATAACCAGGAAAGGTGTTGTTAGGTAAACTGCCCGCTGGCGATATAGCCCAAAATGGTGCTGATGCAGGCGTAAAACCCGAAATATAATAATAATTGTGGCTATAAGTCATAGATCAATGCAAATCCGTGTCAATCAGTTCATTTTTATGATGTCAACACCAGCGTACTTATACTTTGTCTGATAAACAGTAAAACTATTTCAATAGATTTTAACCACAAGCTCATTGTTTCTGCAAATCAACTGCTTTATCGACTTCCGAGATTTGTGAAAACTATCATTCTCCCATTACAGGCCCGTGTCATAAATACCCATTTCCAATGCCTTGATTTAATAGTACACATAATGTAACCTAGATATAAACATATGTTTAAACACTGGAACTCAATTGCTTTCTGTTGATCGGTACCACGATACTATTTGTACATGTGCATTTTCACAAACAGTAGACAAATTGTTTTATTTATTATCCATTATTCATTTATTTATTAGAAAACTTGCATATTACAAAAAAAAGGTGAATATTTCTGTATATCGCTAATTTTTATTGACTTTCAAAATTGGATGAAATGTAAATATTCTCGGATATTACTCTACATTCGAACACGGGAAATCATGAATTAGCGGGCAACTTAGATTGCGAAATATAAATGCTCGCAAACAATTAGTGTTTTACAGTATTATACCATAAACATTAAACAAGGTCTAACGTTTCATACTGAAATACAATAAACTGTGAATTAATGATTCTGCCACATATTTCTCGTATATTACATTTTGTATACCATATACCAGGTCTGTCAAAGTTTGATACAGTAGTCCAGTCCAATGGTTAACACGTTGGACTGGTAATCCATGGATCGCAGGTTCGATCCCCCGTCTGACCATAATAAAATTAACAGTCTTTCAGATGGGACGTTACACCGAGGTCTCGTGTCGGTGCTGTACACCGTGCACGTAAAAGAACCAGAGGAGATTCTGGAATATGTCTCTGTTTGTATCATGCACTATCCTCCAAAATCTAAAATAGGTAATCTCTTCAGGAGGCGTCGCTCATATGGGCAACCGGTAGCGATGATAAATAAACGTTAAACGCACGCATGACACCAACAACTAATCCAAGTAATTATGTACACCATCATTTACAGAAACCATTAAATTGCCAAAAACCCACCTAAAAAAGAAGCATCGTTCATTGTTCACAATATTAACGATAAACTGCATAATTATGCCTGTATGTTTCGACATTTTCAACAACATCGGGGACTTGGTGTTTGTACACACCATACTAATTTGAGCTCCAATTACAACATACACACATTAAAAAACAGATACACAAGTTACAGAATACAAGTTACAGAACACAAGATACAGAATACAAGTTACAGAATACAAGTTACAGAATACAAGTTACAGAATACAAGTTACAGAATACAAGTTACAGAACACAAGTTACAGAACACAAGTTACAGAACACAAGTTACAGAATACAAGTTACAGAATACAAGTTACAGAATACAACTTACAGAATACAAGTTACAGAACACAATTTACAGAATACAACTTACAGAATACAAGTTACAGAACACAAGTTACAGAATACAAGTTACAGAATACAAGTTACAGAATACAAGTTACAATGTCATTAAACACAAAATATTTTGCTGTATTCATATTTCAACAATGCATAAATATTTGTATCCTATTACAACAATCTTCAGTAATTTAATGAAATTCCCTTCAGTGTTGCCTAGGTGACCATTGCAGAGATCATGTTATAGGTTGTATCTTATTCATTTGCTTCGTTTGTTTTTGGGATCTAAAGTCATACCAATAGCTTAGATCATACGGTGACCATCCAGCTACTACTGGTGGAGGAAGACACCGAGTCCAATCAAGCAAGCAATATTTCAGACATGTATGGGCACTCGGGTAGAACCACCGACCTTTCGCAAATCAGCTGGATAGCTTCCTCATTTGAAAGAACTCGACAGCCCAAGCAGGGATTCAATCCTACAGCGGTGAGGGGCGACAGCCCAAGCAGGGATTCAATCCTACAGCGGTGAGGGGCGACAGCCCAAGTGGGGATTCAATCCTACAGCGGTGAGGGGCGACAGCCCAAGTGGGGATTCAATCCTACAGCGGTGAGGGGCGACAGCCCAAGTGAGGATTCAATCCTACAGCGGTGAGGGGCGACAGCCCAAGTGGGGATTCAATCCTACAGCGGTGTGGTGCGACAGCCCAAGTGGGGATTCAATCCTACAGCGGTGAGGGGCGACAGCCCAAGTGGGGATTCAATCCTACAGCGGTGAGGGGCGACAGCCCAAGTGGGGATTCAATCCTACAGCGGTGAGGGGCGACAGCCCAAGTGGGGATTCAATCCTACAGCGGTGAGGGGCGACAGCCCAAGTGGGGATTCAATCCTACAGCGGTGAGGGGCGACAGCCCAAGCAGGGATTCAATCCTACAGCGGTGAGGGGCGACAGCCCAAGTGGGGATTCAATCCTACAGCGGTGAGGGGCGACAGCCCAAGTGAGGATTCAATCCTACAGCGGTGAGGGGCGACAGCCCAAGTGGGGATTCAATCCTACAGCGGTGAGGGGCGACAGCCCAAGTGGGGATTCAATCCTACAGCGGTGAGGGGCGACAGCCCAAGTGGGGATTCAATCCTACAGCGGTGAGAGGCAAATGGTTTCAATGACCGCATCTCGGACAACACGGTCCCCAGTGTAACTTATTCAAATATGGACATGTTTTGCAGAGAAGCGAAAACAATTACTGGTACCTTAAATCTGATTACGTGTGGAAGGTTTTGAGCCATTTTTTCCTGTACTTCTTGTGATGTCAGATGCCGACATTTGTTATCATATCTCGGTACCTCCCCGCGCCTCGCCGCCTCTTTCCTCAATAAGTCTAGCCTTCTCTCTGTACAGAAACAATGGTAACAGTGTCCAGTCTGTAAGTATTGACATACAAAATATACGATCATTTATAACTCAATTCCCCCCAACAGTGTCCAGTCTGTAAGTTTTAACATACAAATATATGATCATTTATAACTCAAAACCCATCAACAGTGTCAGTCTGTAAGCTTTAACATACAAATATACGATCATTTATAACTCAAAACCCATCAACAGTGTCAGTCTGTAAGCTTTAACATACAAATATATGATCATTTATAACTCAAAACCCATCAACAGTGTCAGCCTGTAAGCTTTAACATACAAATATACGATCATTTATAACTCAATTCCCCTCAGCAGTGTCAGTCTGTAAGCTTTAACATACAAATATATGATCATTTATAACTCAATTCCCCCCCAGCAGAGTCTGGTCTTTAAACATAGATATACATATATAGTATCATTTATAATTCAAAACCATTCAAAAATGACACAAAAATATATGATAATTTATTACTCAAAGTCCCTCAGTTATGTGTTAGAATGGAAATAAAATTTGCCTTGCCGTTGTTTATCGGCGAATTTAAAATGGTTTTGAGTTCTGATGTGTAGGAAAATACCATGCAGGCTAAATTTTAACTTTTTAAGCTATATAATATTCCACCCATTGGTTACCGAGAACTGGCTCCGGACGGATGCATGGATGGACAATGTCAAATCAATACAACTGCCGAAATGGTGGTGGATAATAATTTGTAATGTTCATACCTTTAAAAGTTGTTCGATGCTGTCATGGTACAGATCTAGTCTCTGTGACTACAACAGAGATAAATCACACATAAATGGGTCAGGCACACAAATGATAGAATATACATAGGAAAAATGGTCCCTGATTTTCAAAACATTAACACCGGTTGTCATTTTTTGAAAATACAGTCTACATGCGTTCTGCCGGACCGAACTAAATACTTCGACATAACCGTAGTTTGACATAACGGATATTGACCATATTTCCCAAGATGAAGTCTCTCATACAGGGCCTGCTCTGGCTCTTATCTTTTTGTAGCCAATTATTTTTAGCCAAATCTGTGCTTCCTTTAGCCAATTCCGGCGTGCGCCATTTTTCCCAAACAGAGTTTTTATAGTATATTTATTATAATATATTTTAATTTGTCATGCAATTGTACCACTTAAATGATGTATGCCCATACACTACAACTGAGGTAAGAGTTACATTTGCAGTAATACATTACTAGACAAGTTGTGTCAACTTTCACTTTCAGAATCATTTTAAAGGTTTAGACAGTTAGACTAGTGCTGCATGTCAACTGTGCACATTTGATTACATCACATAAGAAATTTGATCTTTTGGGTTATTGGTGTAAACAAGATTTATTTGATTGGCAGGGTACTGTTGTAAAGCTTTGATGAGTTGGCGGCATGCCAACAATGACTTGTAATCGAGATCAATTAACACCTGCCACTTATATTGCCAATACCATTGCTCTATGCCAAATAAACATCCTTAGCTGTCAGGTTTAAAATTGGAATATTAAATATAATAAATGCCATGGCATATGGTAAATATCTATTATTTTTTTGATCACAATTTCCAATTTTCGTATATTTTACAGATTTTTGTCGTTTTTATCATTTTAGCCAAACAGTTTTTATTAGCCAATTTTGCCATATTTTAACCAATGGCTACTCTGGCTATTGCCAGCGCATGCCCTGTCATAGATCACAAGCCTTACATTTGTCCCATAATAAATTATCTTCCAAGTTGTCATTGTCTGTTATAGCGAGGACATGATACAAATCACTGTACATAATATCGTATTTAATATTTATAAAATGCAGCACATAAAATGATAGTATCTGAAACGGGACTTTGACCCGACTTCGAGATAACCGGAGAATTTAACATAACCGACTTTGATATAACAGATGTAGAGTACTAGACTGTATCTGACTTTTACCACCTCCTATAGCTGAATTACATTACACATATACATGTATAGTAGAACCTCCATTAAACATCACGATCACTCCATAACACAATCACTGGTGTGGGCCGTTGTATAATGTTCTTAAAACTGGTGGTCGTAACCATTTGCATTTTCATGTCATGTGTTGTATCTTCTTGTGTATGACATATTTACTATTGATATACAATAAAATGTTATTAAAGTAACACAATCACTATGTCCAGGGTAGAACCAACGATATTCAATAAACAAGCTGTATAGCTTCCTCATGAAATAATTCGAGAATCTTTTTGGGATTCAAACAAGAGGTAGGTAATTTGACGCAAACAAGCTTAATCACTCGACCACGTAAGCCTAACTATGATTGTAGCATCACATACCTGAGTGTACGGTCCATAGGATCCATCGTGAGAGGGGCCTGAAATTATTATTATTATTATTATATTTCGGGTTTTACGCCTGCATCAGCACCATTTTGGGCTATATCGCCGGCTGGCAGTTTACCTAACAACACCTTTCCTGGGCAGGCTCCAGCGGTTAACCAGTACTTGGGTGCACCAACCTCCGTAAGAAACTGCCAACTTTTTCATATAAATGAGACACGGCCTGAGCGGGGCTCGAACCCGTGAACATCAGTGATGATAGGTTACAGTGGTATACAAGTCAGCGACCTTAACCACTCGACCACGGAGGCGGACAAGAGGGGCCTGAAAGTAGAAGATAAGCCTTAAGGAAACTTTTCTACACAAACAACGCCACAATTTGCAGGTTTCATAACTACCGTAAATTGAAATAATGGCACATTCATCCCAGACATGATCAAATAAAATACATTGAACGTTCAATACTGAAGTTTCCATTTTCAAAATCATTGTATGAAGCCATATGTAGAAACATGTAGTGAATACATGTAGATTAACCATACAGTCAAACCTGTCTTAAGCAGCCAGCCAAGGGAATCACTGAAATTGGCTGCTTAGCACAGGTGGCTGCTTAATAGAGGTCAAATGTATAGTAAACTAGCATATTGGGAATCTTGAAACTGGCTGCTTAATAAGGTTGGCTGCTTAATAGAGGTGACCACTAACACAGGTTTGACTGTATATGGTAATGTTACGAAACAAATTTTCCAATTTCTGAAAACTTACAAGGTAGGCACCAGTTGTCCCAATCAAGTCACAGGCTTTAATTGGGCCTAATAAAAGCAAGCAAAACATTTAAAAATAGTATTATTATATGATATAAAATTAATAAAAAATTGATACAGTCAAACCTGTGTTAGTGGTCACCTCTATTAGGCAGCCAACCTGCATTAAGCAGCCAGTTTCCAGATTCCCAATATGTTGTTCTGATATAAATTTGACCTCTATTAAGCAGCCACCTGTGCTAAGCAGCCACTATTTGTGATTCCCTTGGCTGACTGCTTACGGCAGGTTTGACTGTATAAAATTTACATAACAAATTCATAAAAAGTTTTTTAAACTTTGTTCAGGCCCAATTAGCGTATCAAAGCAGTGCTATGTCCGCCTGTGAATCCACTGGGATCCAGTACTATTACCAAATTGTGGACAACAATTACTGACGTGTATATTGTGACTAAAACCATACCTTCATCTGGGATCAGTCCAGTCCATACAAGCATACTCTCCAACTTCTCAACAGCCTCAGGAACGATTCTTGACTGTAAAATACAACAGAACCTCCTAAACCTTGGGTCACTCAGTAGGATGAGTTGCTATTTAAAAAATGTTATGGAGTCATTTTTCATCGCGACTTTGGGAGGCTCGGGAAAACTTGTTGATATGCTGATCTGAAAATGGTCTGCTATTTTTAGAATGTCAGGCATCATTCACAGAAAAGCGGCATTGAAGGATATTATGCTACGAAATTACAGCCTGAGATATTGCGGATTATCTGGGATTTTGCCAGCAGGAAGCATCAAATTATGTGAGGAAATGTCCCACTGCGTGAGATGCGTTATGTATGCCTGTGTAATGCCAAAATAACAGAATTTGAGTATAATTGGTCAAAAGACATGACGCAAAATTTGGGTCTAGTGTGAGCCATGCAAAAGAATTGTGCACCTAAAGTGACCAAAGATAATGACCCGACTTGGGGCTCGAACCTATGACCTCCCAAACCCTAGACGGACAGCTTAACAAACTGAGCTCACTGGACAAATGTTCTACCAGAGCTGAAATACATTATAGTTATCGCTACAGGCACACTCCCAACTCCTTAGCCAGCACCTTACCATATATCCTCTATCTATCTATCTTCCTTTAATGTCGAACCCATCGTGGGGATGTAAACATCTTCCCCGCCATTGAAGTGACGAAGCAAAGATTAAGCGGGTACATTACTGACCCGATACAACGCTTAAACCTATGACCTACCGAACACTAGTCGGACAGCTCTACCAACTGAGCAAGCTGGTCCATTGTTTTACTGATGCCTCTATTTAGTGTATTTCGGCATCGGTCCCCTGTTTGTGACATCACCGAATAGTAGAAATATTATTGTCAACTATTCCACTTGTCACTCTGATGATGTATTACATGCGACTATGCGAAAGTATTGTTTTCAAACATACAAAAACCATAACCTGTCAGTGCCGTGCAGCCGTACTAACCATATCTGTGTCCTCGATTCGAAGAACGAATTTTCCATGATTCGATTTGGCAAATAAATAGTTAAACAAGGCAGTCCTTAGTCCTCCAAGATGCAGCATGCCAGTTGGACTTGGTGCAAATCTAACACGAATATTGTCAGTGCATGACGATCTATAGTTTCGGAACAGATTGAAATAAACTCTATATTTTCGACAAAACATTTTCGACTTCATGGGCAGCGCCATCGTTGTTGTTGTTGTTGTAATAGGCTGATAAAACGCAGATATGTCTGCAGACTGCGGACTGTAGACCCCAATTTGCAGTCTGCAGTGTTATTAAACATGGTGTATAAAACGCAGACTAAACATACATACTGTAATTTGCAGACCAGTTATTGATTTTCTACCAATTGAAAAACATAAATAGTGTAATAGATAGATCTACGTATTACATACTTTTCTCATATGAATTGGCATAGTAAAATGTGTTTGCCAATAAATTGATTGATTGATTGATTGTAAAATATCTAACTAAGACCAACTTATCATTAAATAGTATAAGTAAACACACACAATTTAAAAATACATGTTGAATTATTTTCAACTTGCACTTTGAAATGTATTGTTTGCTATTATTTGCACTAAATCTGGAGTCACTATACAAGCCAACCTGAAGTGGGGTAGCCACATATCCAAGATCACCAAGAAAGCCAACTCATCCCTGGGTTTCATCAGGCGTAACCTAAGCCACTGCCCCTTGACATGCAGGAAGACTGCCTATTTGACCCTTGTACGTTCCACCCTCGAGTACAGCTCCAGTGTCTGGGACCCATACTACGCCAAAGACATAGACAAACTTGAGAAGGTCCAACGACAAGCAGCCAGATTTATCTCCGGCGACTACAAATCCAGAGAGGGGGGTTGTGTCACCAACATGCTCCAGAACCATGGACTGCAGAGCCTCCAGGACAGAAGGAGATCCAACAGGCTGACCTTCATGTACAAAGTGGTCACGGGGCAGGTGCCAGCTCTACCTTGCCATGACATACTTACCCCCATAAGAGAAAAAAGAAACATTAAATTGAAAACATTCAGCGACTATTCTACAACAAATGTACTAAGTAAACATGTGACAAACAACTCCAAGTGTTTTAAGTTAATCTCATGTAAAACTGAACAGTTCAGGAACTCTTTTTTTCCACAAACAATAATTGATTGGAACAACCTAAATAACAATGTTGTGTGCGCAGCTACAGTGAGCAGCTTCCAATCTGCTCTCCAATGTCAATAAACAAGAAGACACATCTCTCTCCCATCGCGTTACATGCCTTAAACGGCCCTGCGATGTAATTATCCAGATCCAGATCTACATGTACAACTAATTTAAAATGTGAAACATATATCATTCATTCATCGCTTTTCTCCATTAATATTCAGTTTCTAATCACCCATAAGAATGTATAACAATCTACGAATTACAATCTGCAGTTTTAAATACAAATTCTCCCCATACGAATATAACAGTCTGCGAATTACAAAGTGTGTGTGTTTTACGTTTATTTATCATCGCTACCGATTGCCTATATGAGCGACCCCTCCTGAAGAGATTAGTCATTTTAGATCGTTGTAGGATACTGTAATGGTACAGACATAGACACAGTCCAGAGTATGCTCTGGTTCTTTTTTTACGTGCACTGTGTTAATCACCGACATGAGAACTCGGTTTAAAGTCCTATCTGAAAGACCGTTAATTACAAATTGCAGAACTGATCTGCGTTTTATACACGTTTGCCCCATATACAACCAACTATCTGCATGTTGCAATCTGCAGAATTGGTCTGGCAGTGATCCTTCATTAACGGCTTTTGGCATAAGACTTAAAGGGTAGGAGCCGTTACAATTGTGTCCTTAGGCAAGGTATTTAAATTCCACGTTGCCTCTTCTCTCTCCCTCGTGGTGATGGATTCCATCAGGAATGAGGTCTCGAGAGTGATTTATATAAGTTGAAATAACTAGTTTCGCAATCGAGCTAAAATAAATTTGTATAAACTAATGGGTAGGACATTCTTTAGACAGTGTTTTAAGTATGACTGGCTTATAGGACCACTATCTTAATGTGTGTTCCGGTTATTGATAAGTTCCTTTATACCATTTGAACAAACTGTAGGCTCCTCTATATTTGGGATGATTTGACCACTCAAGTTTCTATAGGGAGAATTCTTTCGTTCTAATCCCTTTCAGTCTATTGCTATTAATTTATATGTAAAATGTTAATGATCGTATATACGTGTAGAATATTGAAATAACTCATGCTTAAACAAAGTTTCTATAGGTGTCCTGATTTTTCATTTTACAACGATAGACAAGACTAAGTGGGTATTTGTGGCTAAAGACAGACTGAAACTTGGAACCGCTACGATTGTGTCCTTAGGCAAGGCATTCCCTATCTCTCTCCTTTGTGGCGATGGATTTTTATCAGGAATGATGTCTGGAGAGTGATTAAGATAAGTTGTAAGAACTTGTTTAGCAATGGGGCTACAGTAAACATGTATACACTAGAAGAGGGACAAGATGCAGTTTTCCGGCCAAATTTCCAAGGTCCCAAGATATACTGATATGTGATATAAGTTGATCATTTGATTTTCAGAAATACATGAAATTGTTGTTTCATAGCGTTGGTGCATAGCGACAGTGAGAGAATGCAATGCATGTTTATTGTCCCAGTATGACATTCGTAAATAAGTATCCCCTGCTCCCTAAGTCATATTTTATTTTAACAACACCGTTATACTTTTTGCTTACTACTTCCGGTATTTCGTAAGATTTTTTTAATACAGCACTGACATTGAACATTTAAGTTTTGTTTCAGCAGTTTTTTTACAAACAGTTTCTAAGTTTATTTCAGACCTCACACAATAACACAGTGATTTAAATTGTTCATTTCAGCACCTGACACTACTTCTCAAAATGGTACGTATTCGTCGAAATAATGTATGTTCGTTCTCGAAACATTTCGACCCATATGTAGTGTGTCATTGAGCAAGGAAAACAATCCATTAAGTTTATTTATACTCGCCACCGCATAAATGCATTTGGGCCAGTAAATATATCTAAGATGTTTAAAAAGTTTTAGAAAGACGAGGCAAGGCACCTCACATACATTGTGGCTGTCCGATTAGCGCAGTGGTTAGCGCGCTCGCTTCTCACCAATGCGACCCGGGTTCGATCATTGGACCAGGAAGTATGTGAGATGGTACGGTGGTCGCCAGATTGGACATGTGGGTTTTCTCCTGGGACTCCTGTTTTCTCCCACACGAATGACCACATTTACGCTTTCATCCGCGCCAATGAGAGTGATTAATATAAGTTGTTAAAACGATCGTGATCGTTGTAAAATAAATAAGTTAAACTTAAACACACATTGTTAAGTTCTGGTTATCAGCTTAGAATGGCTACATCTGCCCAGGAAACCATGTATCAGTCCCCGCAAGGTGTTTGACTTTAATGGAACTTGCTTCTATAATGACTATGGACGTGCTATAGAGATGATCTCTCTGACGTCACAAATGATAGATCTATCATCAGTATCAACCTGCTATAGAGATGATCGCTGTAATGTCACACATGGTATATCGTATAAAGTTGCT
This sequence comes from Archivesica marissinica, assembly GCA_014843695.1. NCBI lineage: Eukaryota > Metazoa > Mollusca > Bivalvia > Venerida > Vesicomyidae > Archivesica > Archivesica marissinica. The sequence continues at coordinate 16,981,400 of CM026402.1, forward strand.
GTCCGATTAGCGCAGTGGTTAGCGCACTCGCTTCTCACCAATGTGACCCGGGTTCGATCTTCGGACCGGGAAGTATGTGAGATGGTACGATTGTTGCCAGATCGGACAGGTGGGTTTTCTCCGAGTACTCCGGTTTCCTCTCACACAAATGACCACATATACGCTTTCATCCGAGCCAACGAGAGTGATTAATATAAGTTGTTAAAACTTGCGTTGTAAAATAAATAAAGTTTAAAGTTGGCAAAAAGAATAATGTATGTAGATATTAAAAAATCTTCAATGTTTTCCTTATTTTTCAACCTCTCATGTTGACAGTTGTGAGGTTATGAATTTTCTATTTCATTTTCAAAATAATTTCACACATAAATGTTTCAGGCCAATTTTATTCTATTTTCTTGTCATGTTTTACTGTATTTTCTTGTAATGTTTTACTGTGTTTTCTTGTCATGTTTTACTGTATTTTCTTGTAATGTTTTACTGTGTTTTCTTGTCATGTTTTACTGTGTTTTCTTGTCATGTTTTACTGTATTTTCTTGTCATGTTGTGCTCTATTTATTTATTTCAGAGTAGTATGATATTAGCTGGTCTTGGGCTGGCAGCAGTAGGATTTGGTGGTAAGAGTTTTGCTATTATTTGCCGATAAAAACAATACTGATGTTCACGATTCTGTACTATTTACATTCTTTTAAATATAGATACAAAAAACTCCAAAGTAATATGCTGCATTGCGATAGTTGGATGGCTAATACAGTTATTTTTAGAAACATACACAGTTTAAGCTAGATGGAGATATGGGAAAATAGTCTCCCTGAGCTGCCTCACATCTCCCTACACTGAACCTACAGGGCTGGGGCTAGAGGGTGATTTGGTAGAAATAGTATCTCTTGAGTGTTCTTAGTTCTCTCTCTAAGGGCTTTAAACAAGAAATAGTCTCCCTGAGTTCTCAGTTCTGCATAGTTTGAGTTGAGGGAGAAGTTGTTTCATATAAAATTTGATACCATTAACTTCACTGGAATACCTCAAACTTCTCTCTCTCTGTATTAGGGCCTCTTAAATGTGATATAATACCATTTGTTACTCTAGCATTCATTTCTAGGCCATTTTTTTAATTATTGTTTTCTTACAATATTTTGTTCATACTTTTGTTGCAGGAAGATATGCACTAAGATATGCTAAGAATGCACAACAAATTCTGAAGAAAGTAGAAAATATTCCCACTGGGGTAAGTTGAAAATATTTATGTTAAGTCGTACATGTGTCATCTCATATATTTATATTCTCATAAAATACTTTGTTTTTATTGCTAGAGAAACAATGCACAGATGTATGTGATTGTCACCATCAATAGGTCAATTTCAACTTCACCTCTTGTTAGATAATTCATACTCTACTCAATACTCGTGTATAAATGTTGACCTGGACATTATTCACGAGCAAAGCCTTGTATGCCACAGTTGTCATGGTTTCTTCTCTGGATATACTTGGCAAATATTTTTGCACAATATTTATTTCTAACCCATTTCCGTCCAAAAAAACAAACAATGTTCTTTAATCGTAACTTTAAAAGTATGTGTTGCATCGTCATTTCTTTTACACCACTAAATAGGTCAGCTCCTCATACATCGAATAACACAAAACAGCTAGTATCAGGAAAGGTAAACGCCAATAGTGGGGACCCAAAACAGTCATTAACCCTTTCAACACCACAGACCTCTACATAGGCTTACAAAAAGTGTAGATCCAGATGAGCCGGCTCGCGACGAGCCGTCTCATCAGGATCTGCACTTTTTGCCAGTGATATGACTATTTTTTAGACATAATTACCCATTTTGATAAATGAACTTGTCCAAATGTGATTTTCTGATTCATTTATTGGTTTATGAATATCATGGACCAGTCCATGTGAGTTACTTGGTGTTGAATGGGTTAAAATTCAAGGAATATGCATTATCTGGACACTTCTATTTTCCACCATAGTTGTTTATATATCTAACAGAATCTGCAATACCTAGTAAAAAATAATATACAGTACAACTTGGTATTGATCAAAATAGTCTGCCTCCGTGGTCGAGTGGTTACGGTCGCTGACTTGTATACCACTGTAACCTATCATCACTGATGGTCACGGGTTCGAGCCCCGCTCAGGCCGTGTCTCATTTATATGAAAAAGTTGGCCGTTTCTTACGGAGGTTGGTGCACCCAAGTACTGGTTAACTGCTGGAGCCTGCCCAGGAAAGGTGTTGTTAAGTAAACTTCCCGCTGGCGATATAGCCCGAAATGGTGCTGATGCAGGCGTAAAACCCGAAATATAACATAACATAATATTGATCAAAATATATACAAAATAGTAAAATTGAATACATAATTTTTTCCGCAGAGAAATTATGGACCTGTATGTACAGAATTGATATTGATTAACATTTTCCATAATATTTCATGCTTTACATTTGTTTATTTTGTATTTGTAAACTATTATTTGCTTTGAACTAGAAAACTTGATGTTACTTTGTACGATGTTGACGGCATGAGGCGGAAAATTAATTTGGGCCTCCTAATAATAAACACCAAGTGCATGCACACAAATGTGGGTTTTACCCAGTGCCTAGAAGTCCATAGAGAATTCAAAGCTCAAGTAAACAGTCAATTGGTCTGTCTTGAAAATATTTGCGACACACACTGCAATGATCAAGAATAAAAATAGCATGAGCAGTCAATATCAAGCGTTTGCAAGGGTGGACGGGAAAATGAGTCACCCTATCCAAAGGGTCGCCTGACTACCAGTAGTGCTCCTAATTTCCATAGTCAAAATTTGTTGCCTCAAACTTACGTATCTAGAACACCCCCCTGTCTGCTCGAACACGTTGTCTGGTCCCGGCAATAATCTCTATATATCATGATAAAATATGTTCTTATCCAATTCCTAGAATCCTAGTTATATCTATATATGTATACATTTTTATTTATATTTCCATATATTATTGTCATGGGTAAATGTTTAAAATTGCATCTGTAATTGTGAAGCGCAATAGAATAATATTTAATTTTTGTGCTATATAAATGCTAAGTATTTGTATATAAAGCATATTGTTCTACCTTCAATAATTCAAACATGGATAACTGAAACTCTCAAACCAGATCATCGGTGCCCACAAGATCAATTATTACTCAATTGGCACATTTTATAATTAAATGGATACGTTGCCAAAGCGTTGACAGTCCTCGTGATTTCTAATTGACATTTTGTTATTTTCAGGCGTTCAGTAAATATTACAGAGGAGGTTTCGATACGAAGATGAGTAAACGAGAAGCGTGTCTCGTACTGGGAGTCAGGTAGGTGTTGGGGTGTTTGTCTCTTTTACAACATGTCTACAATATTGATATGTTTCGTTTACTGTAAATCTTTGTTGCCAGATGTGATGGCATTTATTATATATACAGTCGAACTTCGTTGCCTCGAACGCGATGGGTCCATGAATAATGGTTTGAGACCTGGATGCTTCGAGCCAAGGATAGTCAGTATTGAGTGACCCATGATATTTAAAAATTACGTGTAATAATAGCTTACTGTTGTATGCCGGTTTATGCAATACACCCAATATTCTTAGAAATTTAGAGAATTTAAAATAAAATAAAGAAATACAATAATATAAAAGTTTACAATTATTCATAAAATAAGGAGATACTAGTACATGACATCAATGTTCACACACACACCATAGCCAATGTTTCAGCGGGATCACCCGCCTTTATCAAGGTATGCAGTTAAACCTGTATTAGTGGTCACCTCCATTAAGCAAACCTGTATTAAGCAGCCAGTTTCTAGATTCCCAATTTATTGTTTTGTTATGCATTTAGTTTATATACAAATTTATTTAACTTGATTGCAAAACAAGTTCTTACATTCTAGCATTTGCCCACTATTAAGCAGCCACCTGTGCAAAGCAGCCACTTAGGACAGGTTTGACTATTAATTTATAGCTTTGGGTGTGTGTGAACATTCTTAATAATATAGCTTCTATTAATAGATACATTGAAATTGTGTCTCTAATACCAACTTCACTTTGTGTTTTCAGTCCATCAGCATCACAGGCCAAAATTAAACAAGCACACAAAAGAATAATGTTGTTAAATCACCCAGATAGAGGTAGGTAATAGAGGGAGGTAATTTGTTAAATAATCCAGATAGAGGGAGGTAATTTGTTAACTAATCCAGATAGAGGGAGGTAATTTGTTAAATAAACCAGATAGAGGGAGGTAATTTGTTAACTAATCCAGATAGAGGGAGGTAATTTGTTAACTAATCCAGATAGAGGTAGGTAATTTGTTAAATAATCCAGATAGAGGTAGGTAATTTGTTAAATAATCCAGATAGAGGGAGGTAATTTGTTAACTAATCCAGATAGAGGGAGGTAATTTGTTAACTAATCCAGATAGAGGTAGGTAATTTGTTAAATAATCCAGATAGAGGTAGGTAATTTGTTAAATAATCCAGATAGAGGGAGGTAATTTGTTAACTAATCCAGATAGAGGGAGGTAATTTGTTAACTAATCCAGATAGAGGTAGGTAATTTGTTAAATAATCCAGATAGAGGTAGGTAATTTGTTAAATAATCCAGATAGAGGGAGGTAATTTGTTAACTAATCCAGATAGAGGGAGGTAATTTGTTAACTAATCCAGATAGAGGAGGTAATTTGTTAACTAATCCAGATAGAGGGAGGTAATTTGTTAACTAATCCAGATAGAGGGAGGTAATTTGTTAACTAATCCAGATAGAGGGAGGTAATTTGTTAACTAATCCAGATAGAAGGAGGTAATTTGTTAAATAATCTAGATAGAGGGAGGTAATTTGTTAAATAAACCAGAAAGCGGGATGTAATTTGTTAAATAATCTAGATAGAGGGAGGTAATTTGTTAAATAATCTAGATAGAGGGAGGTAATTTGTTAACTAATCCAGATAGAGGGAGGTAATTTGTTAAATAAACCAGATAGAGGTAGGTAATTTGTTAACTAATCCAGATAGAGGGAGGTAATTTGTTAACTAATCCAGATAGAGGTAGGTAATTTGTTAAATAATCCAGATAGAGGTAGGTAATTTGTTAAATAATCCAGATAGAGGGAGGTAATTTGTTAACTAATCCAGATAGAGGGAGGTAATTTGTTAACTAATCCAGATAGAGGGAGGTAATTTGTTAACTAATCCAGATAGAGGTAGGTAATAGAGGGAGGTAATTTGTTAAATAATCCAGATAGAGGGAGGTAATTTGTTAACTAATCCAGATAGAGGGAGGTAATTTGTTAAATAAACCAGAAAGCGGGATGTAATTTGTTAAATAATCTAGATAGAGGGAGGTAATTTGTTAAATAATCTAGATAGAGGGAGGTAATTTGTTAACTAATCCAGATAGAGGGAGGTAATTTGTTAAATAAACCAGATAGAGGTAGGTAATTTGTTAACTAATCCAGATAGAGGGAGGTAATTTGTTAAATAATCCAGATAGAGGGAGGTAATTTGTTAACTAATCCAGATAGAGGGAGGTAATTTGTTAACTAATCCAGATAGAGGGAGGTAATTTGTTAACTAATCCAGATAGAGGGAGGTAATTTGTTAACTAATCCAGATAGAGGTAGGTAATAGAGGGAGGTAATTTGTTAAATAATCCAGATAGAGGGAGATAATTTGTTAACTAATCCAGATAGAGGGAGGTAATTTGTTAAATAAACCAGATAGAGGGAGGTAATTTGTTAACTAATCCAGATAGAGGGAGGTAATTTGTTAACTAATCCAGATAGAGGTAGGTAATTTGTTAAATAATCCAGATAGAGGGAGGTAATTTGTTAACTAATCCAGATAGAGGGAGGTCATTTGTTAACTAATCCAGATAGAGGGAGGTAATTTGTTAACTAATCCAGATAGAGGGGGGTAATTTGTTAACTAATCCAGATAGAGGGAGGTAATTTGTTAACTAATCCAGATAGAGGGAGGTAATTTGTTAACTAATCCAGATAGAGGGAGGTAATTTGTTAACTAATCCAGATAGAGGGAGGTAATTTGTTAACTAATCCAGATAGAGGGAGGTAATTTGTTAACTAATCCAGATAGAGGGAGGTAATTTGTTAAATAATCCAGATAGAGGGAGGTAATTTGTTAACTAATCCAGATAGAGGGAGGTAATTTGTTAAATAAACCAGATAGAGGGAGGTAATTTGTTAACTAATCTAGATAGAGGGAGGTAATTTGTTAACTAATCCAGATAGAGGTAGGTAATTTGTTAAATAATCCAGATAGAGGTAGGTAATTTGTTAAATAATCCAGATAGAGGGAGGTAATTTGTTAACTAATCCAGATAGAGGGAGGTAATTTGTTAACTAATCCAGATAGAGGGAGGTAATTTGTTAACTAATCCAGATAGAGGGAGGTAATTTGTTATCTAATCCAGATAGAGGGAGGTAATTTGTTAACTAATCCAGATAGAGGGAGGTAATGTGTTAACTAATCCAGATAGAGGGAGGTAATTTGTTAACTAATCCAGATAGAGGGAGGTAATTTGTTAACTAATCCAGATAGAGGTAGGTAATTTGTTAACTAATCCAGATAGAGGGAGGTAATTTGTTAACTAATCCAGATAGAGGGAGGTAATTTGTTAACTAATCCAGATAGAAGGAGGTAATTTGTTAAATAATCTAGATAGAGGGAGGTAATTTGTTAAATAAACCAGAAAGCGGGATGTAATTTGTTAAATAATCTAGATAGAGGGAGGTAATTTGTTAAATAATCTAGATAGAGGGAGGTAATTTGTTAACTAATCCAGATAGAGGGAGGTAATTTGTTAAATAAACCAGATAGAGGTAGGTAATTTGTTAACTAATCCAGATAGAGGGAGGTAATTTGTTAAATAATCCAGATAGAGGGAGGTAATTTGTTAACTAATCCAGATAGAGGGAGGTAATTTGTTAACTAATCCAGATAGAGGGAGGTAATTTGTTAACTAATCCAGATAGAGGGAGGTAATTTGTTAACTAATCCAGATAGAGGGAGGTAATTTGTTAACTAATCCAGATAGAGGTAGGTAATAGAGGGAGGTAATTTGTTAAATAATCCAGATAGAGGGAGGTAATTTGTTAACTAATCCAGATAGAGGGAGGTAATTTGTTAAATAAACCAGATAGAGGGAGGTAATTTGTTAACTAATCCAGATAGAGGGAGGTAATTTGTTAACTAATCCAGATAGAGGTAGGTAATTTGTTAAATAATCCAGATAGGGTAGGTAATTTGTTAAATAATCCAGATAGAGGGAGGTAATTTGTTAACTAATCCAGATAGAGGGAGGTAATTTGTTAACTAATCCAGATAGAGGGAGGTAATTTGTTAACTAATCCAGATAGAGGGAGGTAATTTGTTAACTAATCCAGATAGAGGGAGATAATTTGTTAACTAATCCAGATAGAGGGAGGTAATTTGTTAACTAATCCAGATAGAGGGAGGTAATTTGTTAACTAATCCAGATAGAGGGAGGTAATTTGTTAACTAATCCAGATAGAGGTAGGTAATTTGTTAACTAATCCAGATAGAGGGAGGTAATTTGTTAACTAATCCAGATAGAGGGAGGTAATTTGTTAACTAATCCAGATAGAAGGAGGTAATTTTTTTAATAATCTAGATAGAGGGAGGTAATTTGTTAAATAAACCAGAAAGCGGGATGTAATTTGTTAAATAATCTAGATAGAGGGAGGTAATTTGTTAAATAATCTAGATAGAGGGAGGTAATTTGTTAACTAATCCAGATAGAGGTAGGTAATTTGTTAACTAATCCAGATAGAGGGAGGTAATTTGTTAAATAATCCAGATTGAGGGAGGTAATTTGTTAACTAATCCAGATAGAGGGAGGTAATTTGTTAAATAATCCAGATAGAGGGAGGTAATTTGTTAACTAAACCAGATAGAGGTAGGTAATTTGTTAACTAATCCAGATAGAGGGAGGTAATTTGTTAAATCATCCAGATAGATGGAGGTAATTTGTTGTTAAATCATCCAGATAGATGGAGGTAATTTGTTGTTAAATAATCTGGATAGAGGGAGATAATTTGTTGTTAATTAATCTGGATAGACGGATGTAATGTGTTAAATCATCCAGATAGAGGGAGGTAATTTGTTGTTAAATAATCTGGATAGAGGGAGATAATTTGTTGTTAAATCATCCAGTTAGAGGGAGGTCATTTGTTGTTAAATCATCCAGTTAGAGGGCGGTAATTTGTTGTTAAATCATCCAGATAGAGGGAGGTAATTTGTTGTTAAATCATCCAGATAGAGGGAGGTAATTTGTTGTTAAATCATCCAGATAGAGGGAGGTAATTTGTTGTTAAATAATCTGGATAGACGGATGTAAGGTGTTAATATATCATCCCGATCGCAGGAGGTATTTCAACTCAAACATACAGTAGCTTGTCCTGAGCGAATAGAGCATTATTGTTGTATATTGTCATGGCCAATGTAAGAGAGATGTAACTTACATTTTTCAGGTGGGTCACCATTGCTAGCTACGAAAATCAACGAAGCAAAAGATTATTTAGAAAGCAAGAAACCCTGATAGAGAGTACAGTGGTCATTTAACTAACTTGTGTTCGTCTGTGATATAAATCTCGCGGAAGTAGCTGAATAGAGCACATTGTGAACTTTGTCAGCCAAAATTAGAACATAATGAGGATGTAGAGATTTTTCACTCGAGAGGATCGATAATAAATATCATCATCAGATAATGAAAACAAAAACGATACGACATTGTCACAATTTGTATATCTGTTTGGAAGACTTGCATGGCCGAGTGGTTACGGTCGTTCACTTAAAATCACTTGCCCATGCAATGCTGTATGTTTGAATCCCACCTGGTGTGTTTCATGTGAGAAATCTATCCAGCTGGCTTGTGGAAGGTCTCTGGTTCTACCTGGGTGTGACTGCCCATCCGTGCCTGAATTACTGCTCGTAGGGCCACCCGGGGATAATAGCTGGAGAAGCCAACTGTGCAAATTGAAACCCAAAAACAAACAAACATCTTTTCATCGCTTCAGGTGCGAAAGGTCCAGAGTTCGAGCCCCGCTGGAGCCGTTACGATTGTGCTCTTAGGCAAGGCATTTAAATTCCACATTACCTCTTCTCTCTCCCTCGTGGCAATGGATTCCATCAGGAATGAGGTCTCGAGAGTGATTAATATAAGTTGTAAGAACTTGTTTCGCAATCGAGCTAAAATAAATTTGTATAAACTAAACAAACATCTTTGATAAAATACTAATCTCGGATCAATTGTCATAGGTCGCTGTTACTATTTATAGAATATACAAATATTTGTGTGTTTGCACCTTGATGACTGTATTCGGAAGGTGCTATGTTACATATGTTGGGTTATACAAATTTATTCTAGATCAATTGCAAAACAAGTTTTTATTACATTAGATAAATCACTCTAAAGGCTTGATGGAATCCATCGCAATGCAATGTGGATTTACACGTCTTTTACCTAAGAACAACAGCACCATGGTTCTGACTTGGCTTGAACTTGCAACCTCTAACTTACAAGGTGGATACCATATTGATTACATCACAGAGGCTGCACATAATGTTGCTCCATTGCATGCACAGGGTACTCTTACATGCAGCCGAATATAAAACTAATCATTATTAACCCTTTCCTTCATAGAGATTTATGTTAATATACTATTATATCTCCATACAAACGACATCCATTTAACCCTTTCCCTCATAGAGATTTATGTTAATATACTATTATATCTCCATACAAACGACAGCCATTTAGCCCTTTCCTTCATAGAGATTTATGTTAATATACTATTATATCTCCATACAAACGACAGCCATTTAGCCCTTTCCTTCATAGAGATTTATGTTAATATACTATTATATCTCCATACAAACGACAGCCATTTAGCCCTTTCCTTCATAGAGATTTATGTTAATATACTATTATATCTCCATACAAACGACAGCCATTTAGCCCTTTCCTTCATAGAGATTTATGTTAATATACTATTATATCTCCATACAAACGACAGCCATTTAGCTGTCAAGCAGTGGATAAGTAGTTGCCATATCTATCCCACCTCCATAGATATTACTGGGACTTCACATAGAGATTTAGGTTAATATACTATTATATCTCCATACAAACGACAGTCATTTAGCTATCATGCAGTGGATAAGTAGGCGCCATATATATCCCACCTCCATAGATATGACTGGTACTTCATAGAGATTTAGGTTAATATACTATTATATCTCCATACAAACGACAGTCATTTAGCTATCATGCAGTGGATAAGTAGGCGCCATATATATCCCACCTCCATAGATATGACTGGTACTTCATAGAGATTTAGGTTAATATACTATTATATCTCCATACAAACGACAGTCATTTAGCTATCATGCAGTGGATAAGTAGTCACCATATCTATCCCACCTCCATAGATATTACTGGGACTACATGAGATTCTGGCCTTTATTTGGCTACTACATTGTCAATGCATGTCGTATTGGTAATGGTGTCAAGAGGTGCTTATATGAGGGAAAGGGTTAAATTACTGTGTGAAATTGCTTCTAGTGAAGACTATAGCTCACTTCGGAAGGTAACGATTTTCACATACAATAATTTATTGTAATATTGAGATGTCATCATGTTTTTAATGTTCATATGATTGGCAATATTCTATTCTATGAATAAATATGGTTAGTTACATGGATAAAATGTGGTTTGTTATATGAGTTTTGCCTGTAAATTACTCAATTCATTTTGTACAGTCCAGCAGATATGAAAGTTTTGTTTACATCTATTCAATTCAAATGAACCCTGGTATAGTACAATATCACCAAGTGAGAGCATATTATCCAGTTTTCCCGGGTTCTGAGATACACTGTTAATTTACACTGTATTGTTACGAGTTGGGCCATTAGTTTAACCTGCATGGTTCTGGGATAGCCCATTAATTTAACCAGCATGGTTCTGGGATATCCCATTAATTTAACCTGCATGGTTCTGGGATAGTCCATTAATTTAACCTGCATGGTTCTGGAATATCCCATTAATTTAACCAGCATGGTTCTGGGATATCCCATTAATGTAACCTGCATGGTTCTGGGATATCCCATTAGTTTAACCTGCATGGTTCTGGGATAGCCCATTAATTTAACCTGCATGGTTCTGGGATATCCCATTAATTTAACCAGCATGGTTCTGGGATATCCCATTAATTTAACCTGCATGGTTCTGGTATAGTTCATTAATTTAACCTGCAAGGTTCTGGGATAGTCCATTAATTTAACCTGCATGGTTCTGGGATAGTCCATTAATTTAACCTGCAAGGTTCTGGGATATCCCATTAATTTAACCGGCATGGTTCTGGGATAGCCCATTAATTTACCCTGCATGGTTCTGGGATATCCCATTAATTTAACCTGCATGGTTCTGGTATAGTCCATTAATTTAACCTGCATGGTTCTGGGATAGTCCATTAATTTAACCTGCATGGTTCTGGGATATCCCATTAATTTAACCGGCATGGTTCTGGGATATCCCATTAATTTAACCTGCATGGTTCTGGGATAGTCCATTAATTTAACCTGCAAGGTTCTGGGATATCCCATTAATTTAACCTGCAAGGTTCTGGGATAGCCCATTAATTTAACCTGCATGGTTCTGGGATAGTCCATTAATTTAACCTGAAAGGTTCTGGGATATCCCATTAATTTAACCTGCATGGTTCTGGGATAGTCCAATAATTTAACCTGCATGGTTTCTGGGATAGCCCATTAATTTACCTTGCATGGTTCTGGAGTATCCCATTAATTTAACCTGCATGGTTATTGTGTATCCCATTAATTTACCCGGCATGGATCTGGAGTATCCCATTAATTTAACCTGCATGTTTCTGGGGGGGGGTATCCCATTAATTTAACGTTTATAATTCTTGGATATTACATTAATTTAACTGCATGGTTCTGGAATAGTTCATTAATTTACCCTGCATGGTTCTGGAGTATCCCATTAATTTAACATGCATGTTTCTGGAGTATCCCATTAAGTCAACCTGCATGGTTATGTGATATCCCATTAATTTAACCCGCATGTTTCTGGGTATCCCATTAATTTAACATACACGGTTCTGGAGTATCCCATTAATTTAACCTGCATGGTTATGCAATATCCCATTAATTTAACCTGCATGTTTCAGGGGGTATCCCATTAATTTAACCTGCATGGTTCTGAGATAGTCCATTAATTTAACCTGCATGGTTCTGGAGTATCCCATTAATTTAACCTGCATGGGTTCCAGCCCGTCGATTTTTCATTAATTTACTTCTGGCAAAATGGCGTTGATATTATCAGAAACTCGATACGGCCCAATTAATGGTCTCGGTGTTAATATATTTATATGACTTGACAAGGCAAAATATATCAACGCCTGTTCCCATGCTTAGTGATGCTCTTCAAGAATCAATACCGGTATCCTATGGAGGACATCTGGATTATTGATCCATACACTCTATGATAACCAGTGTTTCATGTATACTGGATGTATGCATGGCTTATTGGTCAGTAGTGTGCTACCTTGTTCCTTATCAGTAGGATGCTACCTTGATCCTTATAATAAGAAAAATAGTGACAGAAGTTTTAGTACTGTTGGACCCAAGCTTTGGAATGAACTGCCTTTGAGCCTTAGACAAAGTGAGTCAGTTAACCTATTCAAGAAACAATTGAAAACTCACTTCGTCAGAGATTACTACGCATTGTTCTGAATATTCTAATGTGATTTCTTCATTGATGACTGGTTATTTAATGTTTTTGTCTGGATTGATGTACTGTTTTTATTCAATCTTTTAATTCATTATTGTACAACGCCATTGAATATGTATTTATATGTAGAAATAGGCGTTTAAGCAACGTTTCAAGATGATGAGCATTTTAGGTACAAAGGAGCAATTTAAGTACAAAGGAGCAATTTAAGTACAAAGGAGCATTTTAATAAGTACAAAGGAGCATTTTAATAAGTACAAAGGAGCATTTTAAGTACAAAGGAGCAATTTAAGTACAAAGGAGCATTTTAAGTACAAAGAACCCATAACCAAGGTCTACGTTTCTGCAATTATCCACTATGTGAAATCACTTTGATGATATTGTGAATTATGTTATTATAGTATAAGTAACTACATTCAGTAACAAATAATTGAATATGCCATGGTGTTCATTGGATGGTTACTTCAGCCGAACTAGAAGTCAATATTGAATGTAAGTCACACTTTAGCTTGGTCAAACGTGTGTGGTCACCACTATTCAAAAGCCAATTTGTATTTAGCAGCCAGTTAGCAGATTCATGGTCTTCTGCCATTTTGTTCAACCTCTATTAAGCAACCATCTTTATTAATAAACCATCTGTACTAAATGTCCACCTTTATTAATAAACCATCTGTACTAAATGTCCACCTTTATTAATAAACCATCTATACTAAATGTCCACCTTTATTAATAAACCATCTGTACTAAATGTCCACCTTTATTAATAAAGCATCTGTACTAAATGTCCACCTTTATTAATAAACCATCTGTACTAAATGTCCACCTTTATTAATAAACCATCTATACTAAATGTCCACCTTTATTAATAAACCATCTATACTAAATGTCCACCTTTATTAATAAACCATCTATGCTAAATGTCCACCTTTATTAATAAACCATCTATACTAAATGTCCACCTTTATTAATAAACTATCTGTACTAAATGTCCACTTTTATTAATAGACCATCTTTACTAAGCATCCACCTTTACTAAGCAGCCACCTTTACTAAGCAGCCACGCCAATTGACTGGTTGCTTAAAGATACATTCCTGTTCAGAAAGGTGAATTTGCACTGTATGCGAGTGTCCCAGTTTTTATGCTTGCAATGTGAATAAGACTTGCTAAAAATGATTTACGCATATTTAGTACTTCGCTATTGTGATTTACTAAGCGGATGTAATTGGATACGAATCAAGTCAATTTTTGAAACCCTCGCCATTGACAAGCTGCTCGGTGATTTTACTTTGCCTATGGTGCGCAATATTTGGAACTAAATAACGTGACTAGAATGCGATTGGCTGCGAAAAAAAAGCGTTTTCAGCCAAATTGGGGATATTTTTCTAAAAAAAAAAGACTAGGTGTCAAAATGATTTTATCATTTTCAATTACATTTTAAATTACTTCGATTTCATTTGTTTACCGAGACACTCCGGTAATAATGGATTTATGAATACAATGACACGATGACGACTTTCTTAGAACTTGTGACTGATTTTGTATAGTCAAACCTGCTTTAAGCAGCCAGCCATGGGAATCACAGAGTGGCTGCTTAGCACAGGTGGCTGCTTAATAGAGGTCAAATGGATAATAAAACAACCTATTGGGAATCTGGCTGCTTAATACATAGTTGGCTGCTTACACAGGTTTGACTGTACATGTATATTGATCCACTCAATCAAAAACTTGCTAATGTTTATGTCTTCTTTTGTTTACATGTTTTTTTTAACTTGTCGGGTGGATCCACTATACACATTATGAACCACCGATTTGAAACTGGTCCACACCCTGTGCCATAAAGAACCAGTCATTTCGAACCACCCAGCCCATCCACCGAGCATGGCTTTTGTCTTTTCATCCACAGGGGCCCGGGTATAATTATTATTTTCTACGCCACTGATATGCCTGCTACCGATATTTTCCAGCTGTGTTTTGGTTAGAAGCCAGCTCCGGACACTACACCATGTGCCACGATTGAACAAGCCTGTTTCCGGTACTTTACCTATTGGTGTTATTACAAACATCCCAATTTGGGGGAACCAGTATTGTAATATAAATGATGTGTACTACTTGTTTCACGTATATGGAAACCATATCTAATTGGCAAGAGGGGGCAGGGGTATTGAACCTATTTATATATAACAGGGGGCAGGGGTATTGAACCTATTTATATATAACAGGGGGCAGGGGCATTGAACCTATTTATATATAACCGGGGGCAGGGGCATTGAACCTATTTATATATAACGGGGCAGGGGCATTGAACCTATTTATATATAACAGGGGGCAGGGGTATTGAACCTATTTATATACAACAGGGGGCAGGGGCATTGAACCTATTATATATAACAGGGGGCAGGGGTATTGAACCTATTTATATACAACGGGGGCAGGGGCATTGAACCTATTATATATAACGGGGGCATTGAACCTATTTATATATAACAGGGGGCAGGGGCATTGAAACTATTTATATATAACAGGGGCAGGGGCATTGAACCTATTTATATATAACAGGGGGCAGGGGTATTGAACCTATTTATATATAACAGGGGCAGGGGCATTGAACCTATTTATATATAAAAGGGGCATTGAACCTATTTATATATAACAGGGGGCAGGGTTATTGAACCTATTTATATATAACAGGGGCATTGAACCTATTTATATATAACAGGGGGCAGGGTTATTGAACCTATTTGTATATAACAGGGGCATTGAACCTATTTATATATAACAGGGGGCAGGGTTATTGAACCTATTTATATATAACAGGGGGCAGGGTTATTGAACCTATTTATATATAACAGGGGGCAAGGGCATTGAATATATATGTGAAAATGAAATGCAATAAAAATGAAGGGTACGGGTGTGAACTTATATGATGCATAACAAACAAAAATTGATAAAAATGTTCAGAACTGCAAAATTATGTTCATTATTTTATGTTAAAACATGCTAAAAAATGTCTCAGAATGCAGCTGTGGTGGTATAGATGTTAACTCCGGACCACCCCCTACATTGCATCTTAATAGTGCCTACACATATTTCAAGCTACGCCCCAGACTATGTAGTTCTTCATGCCCCAGACTGCTGTCCGATTAGCGCAGTGGTTAGCGTGCTCGCTTCTTACCAATGCAACCCGGGTTCTATCCTCGGACCAGGAAGTATGTGAGATGGTACGGTGGTTGCCAGATCGGACAGGTGGGTTTTCTCCGGGTACTCCGGTTTACTCCCACACGAATGACCACAAATGCGCTGTCATCCGCGCCAACAAGAGTGATTAATATAAGTTGTTAGAACTTGCTTCGCAATCGTTGTAAAATAAATAAAGTTTAAACTTATGCCCCAGACTACGTAGTTGATAGTATAGAATGCTCTTATCAGCAAGGACATGAGCACTCTGTTTTTTTCCATTGTAGAGTGAACACAACTAGCAAAGAACAAGCTTACAATTCTCTGAGCTGTAATAATACAACGCTCGTCTTGGACAGATATCGGAGATCTAGTTATTGATAATAAAATGGATAAAACACCATTCCATTGTGAGCTATGTCATCATAGCTTCAGTCAATCGTCTGAACTCATTCATCACATGCGTGTGCATAAGCAGGAAATAGAAGCGACCAATCGGAACGCTGGTCCCGGGGAGAAGGCGGGGCATGAAAGACGAGAGAATGAGGCAAAAACGGCACACGAGCATGGAAGTATGCACCAGGTGTACACATGCCGGATTTGTGGAGAGAGTTTAGAAGATATGTTCAGCTTACGAAGACATGTCTTAAGTATTCACCCTGATGTTAATGCATGAACTCGTTAAATTATAGGAGCCGTGTTGTGGGAAAACATATATGAAGCAAATACCAGGAATCGAGTAAACCACACATCGTAGATCGCTGGAAAATCAACAAGATCGTCGTGAAGTACAATATGATGGGACTCGAGATATTTTCTAAAAGTATTACAAGGTTCATATTGAAAAAACACACTATGTACAATGTATTTAATTAGCACAAATTGCGCAACATATTTGTTTTATAGACGAGTTATTTATTTACATTGTAGTAATTTATTTACATTGTAGTAATGTAAATTACAGTCTGATTTATAAACAAACGTGTTTATAAACATGGCCTAGTCCAATCAAAATAATTACAAGGGAGTGAAGCTACGTGTCAAGAAGGTGAAATGTTTTAACTATTTAGTTATAGAGGTGACTTACCTCGTTACTGGGTAAGTCTATTTTAAAAGTACCAAAATACGTATGACCTACATTACGAACTGTACACACATATATTGTGTTGAAGAATATTTATTTACCGTACTGAGGATAGGCCAAGGGGCACACATAGTACATCATCGGGGTGAGCTTAGGCCCGAAAACCCTAAACAGGTAGAAAGAATTACAAATGTAATGAAACATTTGTTTTCATCCTCCAGAACTATTGTATATTCTGTAGCAGGAACTTTTGACCAAAATAGCAGAAATTATTTACGAGTCCAAAAACCTCTTAATTGACGATTATTTCTAAAATGGTCTTTGTTCGTGAACACACTCAGAGACTGGATTCTGAGCATTGTTAATTGAACAAGTTGCATCCATCACTGTGCAGGTGTTGTTACTTTTGTCCGATATAGCAGAAAGGCACGATTTTAAGAGCTTTGGCAACCTATTCGTCTCGCAACATAAATCCGGCACGATTTTAGAGTACCATCCATACTCTCCTATAAGACGTCACTCTACTCTGGTCATGAAATCTGTGAGTTCTGGCATGCATCCACATACAAGACGGGTTAATAAAATGGACACCAAACTATGAATAAATTGCATGTTTGGCCAGTGCAAGTTTCTGAAAAGTGCTTTTTCTCTAAAACTTTAATTATGGATACCATTTTTTTGAGCACTCGCTTATACGATGGGAAGCCACTTTGAGGTCATAATCTGGTGGCAAAAAACTCGTCATATATACAAGTATGTTGGCAACAATATTGCAAACAGGCACAATTTTGAGTCCCTTGGGTTTCTTTCGTCTTGTATCACAAAGCCATATATAATTTAGAGTCCTTTATCAGCCATTTGTCTAATATTGCAAAAACGGACACAATTCTTAACCCTTTCCTTCATAGAGATTTAGGTTAATATACTATTATATCTCCATACAAACGACAGCCATCATGCAGTGGATAAGTAGTCGCCATATCTATCCCACCTCCATGGATATTACTGGGAACTACACGAGATTCTGGCTATGAACATTGGTTTGGCTACTACATTGTCAATGGATATCATATTGGTAATGGCATCAAGAGGTGCTTCTATGAGGGAAAGGGTTAAGCAAGCTTTTATCTGGTATTTCAAAATCAAGCAACTTTCGCATCTTTTGAACTTTTTGTCCGATATTGCATAAATGGGCACGATACAATCATTTGGCAACCTCTGTGCTGAGTAAAGATAAAACTTGAAATTATAAACAATATAGAAATATGAGGGACAAAATGCTGGACAGCCTTACGTGACTTAGAAATTAACGAACGTGTTACAATCGTAAATGCAACTTTATTTCATAACAATTATAAAATATATTTAATTTATACATGTAAACAAGTAGCCCAATTAGGCCCGATTCCACAAACCCAAAAGCTAACCAACACCAGGGCCTATTTATAGGCCATAAATCGCTAACCAACACATAGGCACCTAGGACGCATGGGGTCTAGTGAGAGGTTCTGGTCCCAAAATAGTGTTTGTGATATATTTTATAGTACATTATGATACACCACGGGTTTGACACTGCACATGATGAATTTAGTCGATATTCAAGCATGCTTCTGAGCTTCATTGAACAGAACATACGAGTGCCTTACAATGGCCGGTGTAGCTTATTGCAGGGTTCATTCTAGGTCAGAATTTTTGGGAGAAAACGTGTGATCGCTTCCTTAAATGGTGTTCTTTAATATACTTCTGCAAAATAGGGTTAAAATGTACAGTACAACCATTAAATACAACATTTGAATAAGAGTGCTTTATAATGGGCCAGTGTATCTTACTAGATAAAAATTTGTTTGAAAATCGTGTATATATATTTTTTTATAGGGAGAAGTGGGGCCCCCAGAGGGCGAAGTCAAGGTCCCTAGGGCGACAATTTCGCCCACATCGCCCTCTAGAATGATCCCTATGATTGGACAAGATTTTGAATAAAAATTGTAAAAACTATTATTTTTTAAGCAAAAGTGGGGCACCTAGGGGACGAAGTCATGGTCCCTAGGCCGAATATTTCACCCATGTCATGTCCTAAGATGATCTCTGTGTTTATAAAAATGACACCCTGTCACTACCAGGGCCTTGCATTGACAAGTACTATGGCATTAAACAATGAAGAAATAGAGGCACTCCCTTACACAAGTTAAAGCTATGTCAATAGTTAAAGATTCAAATCTAGAAACCATTAATAAATATATAAAACAATGAATATCAACAATTAACTGACTAATAAAATTTAATATAAAACAAGTCCTAATGTAATAGTCCCATTTTTTAAAGCAATTACTTTTTGTTGTTGAAAAATATGAAGTACATACATCTGGAAAAACAAGATTTTATAATACATGCACAGAATTACAAATTCGAAAGCTACTGCGCAATTTCCAACCGTATCATCAACATTTCATAAAGTGGGTTTTCCCAGGATTTCTGTATTGTGTAAGATTGGTTATTTCCAACTATGATAAATAAACTTGTGCAACACTCCACATTATCTTATGCTTAGAAGTGTAGAAATGTATCAGTCAAATACTAGTAAAATAAATGTGTTATTCCGCTGATTTCAATATTGCTCACTGGTTTGCAAGTTTGGTACCTGCCGCTGCATGATGAAATGTTGTCAACACAAACGGTTTCTGAACCAGGCTGTCAGTGACTCAGTGACGTCATGTAAGCTGTCAGTGAGGTCATGTAAGCTGTCAGTGACTCAGTGAGGTCATGTAAGCTGCCAGTGACGTCATGTAAGCTGTCAGTGAGGTCATGTAAGCTGTCAGTGAGGTCATGTAAGCTGTCACTGACTCAGTGACGTCATGTAAGCTGCCAGTGACGTCATGTAAGCTGTCAGTGAGGTCATGTAAGCTGTCAGTGAGGTCATGTAAGCTCTCAGTGACGTCGTGTAAGCTGCCAGTGAGGTCATGTAAGCTGTCAGTGATGTCATGTAAGCTGTCAGTGACGTCATGTAAGCTGTCAGTGAGGTCATGTAAGCTGTCAGTGACATCATGTAAGCTGTCAGTGACGTCATGTAAGCTGTCAGTGACGTCATGTAAGCTGTCAGTGACATCATGTAAGCTGTCAGTGACGTCATGTAAGCTGTCAGTGACATCATGTAAGCTGTCAGTGACATCATGTAAGCTGTCAGTGAGGTCATGTAAGCTGTCAGTCACGTCATGTAAGCTGTCAGTGAGGTCATTTAAGCTGTCAGTGACGTCATGTAAGTTGTCAGTGACGTCATGTAAGCTGTCAGTGACGTCGTGTATGATGTAAGACATTTTATTTCACCGATGTATTTCTATATTTCACTGGACATCTTAAAATAAAGACAAATATACTCTCTGTGCTGAGTGACATCTTTCACAGGTAAGTAGCGTCACGGAAGTATCCAGTGACTATCGATATTTCCAATCAGCTATCCGATAGTCAGCGAGCGACTTGGGGTGCTTACCGATGATACATTGAGTCAACTCGATTATCGTCACATCACTATGAGTTTCCCAAATAACGTTATTCTTAAAAGAGGTTGGATATTGCACAGCGGCGTTCAATTATAAATAGGAATGGCAATGAATATTCGCTCAAACGTCCGAATACTATTACAGTATTCGAATATTCGGTAGAAAAACAAAATATATTTGCAAAATTTAAATAAACTGTCATAAAATCAGATACGTCGTTGTTGTTTTCTTTTCAATATATCACAAAACCGTACAAAGTTACAATACAACAGAAATCGCCCAAGGAGGTGTGAATAAACCATGTTGTGATCGCAACCACGGCAGGTGTTAATTGACACTTGCCATGAAGTTGGATAATTACAGTAGGTTCTAAGGTAGGTATTGTTTGAATTTTATTGTTTAATTTATAAACATGTTAATCTATATTACTGATTGAACCAATTCAATATTGCAAACTAATTTGTTTGCAAATTGTTGCTGCTGGGTAAATATCGGGGGTCTTTGATATGATTTTAAAATTGTTTTGCCGAGAAAATACCTTTGAAATATTACTGAAAGTTTGCAGCAACATTCACGCCCATATGTATTTAATTTTTTTAATTAACTGCTCAATATTACCCAAATGTGCTATTTAAAGTATGATTTTTTTGATGGTGTCCTCATTAAATGTTAATGCTTAATTTATGATATATCGTCAAAAACTATGCATCAAACGAGCATTAAAATTACAAACAGTGACAAAGACCGTAGCCAAGTGCAGGAAACTAATCGGACATTTCAAATACTCTACAACCGTGACAGCTGAGATGAGAAAACGTCAAAAGCTTCTCAAAGAGCCTGAGCATTCACTGATCCAGGATGTCCCAACTCGTTGGAATTCGACACAACTCATGCCTGAACGATTAGTGGAACAACGTCGTGCAATCACGGATATAATGTTGGATACCAAAATCACTAAGAAATCCGACAGTGTGTTGTTGTTAAAGGATCATGAATGGGAGATCGTCAGTGATTTATCGGACGTTCTTCGTGTGCTGACAGACGTCACCACATACATGTGCTCCAAAATGGATGTGTGTTGTTCGGAAATATTTCCAATAGTGCATGGGCTTCTGAATGACTGCCTGAGTATTGATAGTGGTCTGATAGCGTGTACAGTGGATGATAACAATAACTGATTGAGTCGTCGCCAAATTTACAGGAAGAAGATATGACGTAGGGCATAAAACAGAAAGTAGATTAATTGTAAAAATTTGTGTTTGAGATATTTTGAGTTTTTCACAAAATTATACCGAATATTCGAATATCTTCCTGACCGAATATTCGAATGCCGAAATTGCTATTCGTTGCCATCCCTAATTATAAACTATATCTGACATACTTTGGAATTCTACATAAAAATTGCACAATAAATAAAAATGAAGTGAGCATCTAGAGACTGCCTTGTATCTGTGCAGTACATCGTAGAAAAGGTCTGACACTCAATATCTGATAGAGAAGAAAGCTTGACTAGATCGTAGAAGAGAGGTCCGCTACTCAATACCAGTTACAGAAAGCCCATCTAGATTCTGTCTTGGGTCTACGTTATACGTCGTAGAAGAGAGGTCCGCTACCGGAGAGAAAGCTTCATCTAGCTTCTGTCTTGGGTATACGTTATACATCGTAGAAGATGTCCGCTACTCGATACCGGAGAGAGAAAGCATCGTCTAGATTCTGTCTTGGGTATACATCGTAGAAGATGTCCGCTACTCGATACCGGAGAGAGAAAGCATCATCTAGATTCCTTAGGTCTGTGTTATACGTCGTAGAACAGCTTCGCCACTTGATATCGAATACCAAATGCTACGCAGCTGCAGAACACCTGCAAATACACATGCTAGCATGAAACTTCTGTGTGTGTGTTTTACGTTTATTTATCGTCGCTACTGGTTGCCCATATGAGCGACCCCTCCTGAAGAGATTAGTCATTTTAGATTTGTGGAGGAAGTGCAATGATACAGACAGAGACCTATTCCAGAGTCTCCTCTGGTTCTTTTACATGAAAGTACCAACATGAGGGTTAGTCCCATCTGAAAGACTGTTAATTTTATTAGCCTCAGACAGGGGTGTCGAACCTGCGATCCCTGGATTACCAGTCCAGCGTGTTACCACTGGACTATAGATCCAGTCTGTAATGAAACTTCCATAGAAAAGACTCGCTCAATAGCAAACTTCCAAAAGTGTCTGAGATCCTTTTTATCACGTTACCACAGTAACCATAAATTTGAAAAAGAAACTTCTCTGCTTGCCTGTTTACTTTGAGCCTTATTACATCTTAAGGAAATCAGTAAAATGCATTTGTGCGCTGTAGTAAATAGTCGCCGACAAACAAACAAACAAACAAACAAACAAACAAACAAACAAACAAACAAACAGCTACATGCATAAAATCTACACAATACTTTTAATCACTATACTGTATTCTGCTAGTGCATAACATTTTATTGATTTTCAACAAAGAAAACATGAAGTCGAAGTTGCAAACTATATGTCAGATGTGTCAAAAGCAAGCTGTCATGCCACAACCAATCAGAATCCTTCCAGGGTGTATTACATGTGTGTTGATACAGAAAATATGTAATGGCTATATTACACTGATTTATAGTTATATTTCGGGTTTTACGCCTGCATCAGCACCATTTTTGGGCTATATCGCCGGCGGGCAGTTTACCTAACAACACCTTTCCTGGGTAGGCTCCAGCGTTTAACCAGTACTTGGGTGCACCAACCTCCGTAAGAAACTGCCAACTTTTTCATATAAATGAGACACGGTCTGAGCGGGGATCAAACCCATGACCATCAGTGATGATAGGTTACAGTGGTATACAAGTCAGCGACAGTAACCACTTGACCACGGAGGCGGACTATATTTAATTACACTGAATACAAGCAAAGTTATGTGATAAACATATATACTGGCCACGTTCAGGCGTACATGTACATTAATGATGTAAGTGGGGGGGTCAATATATGTTCATTTTGCGTAAAATGATATTGTAAACCACCGAATGAACATTGAAGGCAATATTACCACAAGTGGCACTACATGACACAAGTGGCATAACATGACACACCTGGCACTACATGACACAAGTGGCGCTACATGACACAAGTGGCACTACATGACACACATGGAACTACATGACACACATGGAACTACATGACACAAGTGGCACTACATGACACACATGGAACTACATGACATAAGTGGCACTACATGACACAAGTGGCACTACATGACACACATGGAACTACATGACACACATGGAACTACATGACACAAGTGGCACTACATGACACAAGTGGCACTACATGACACAAGTGGTACTACATGACACTACATGACACAAGTGGTACTACATGACACAAGTGGTACTACATGACACTACATGACACAAGTGGTACTACATGACCCTACATGACACAAGTGTCACTACATGACACACATGGAACTACATGACACAAGTGGCACTACATGACACACATGGAACTACATGACACAAGTGGCGCTACATGACACACATGGAACTACATGACACAAGTGGCACTACATGACACAAGTGGCACTACATGACACACATGGAACTACATGACACAAGTGGCACTACATGACACACATGGAACTACATGACACAAGTGGCACTACATGACACACATGGAACTACATGACACAAGTGGCACTACATGACACAAGTGGCACTACATGACACACATGGAACTACATGACACAAGTGGCACTACATGACACACATGGAACTACATGACACAAGTGGCACTACATGACACAAGTGGTGCTACATGACACTACATGACACAAGTGGCACTACATGACACAAGTGGCACTACATGACACACATGGAACTACATGACACAAGTGGCACTACATGACACAAGTGTCACTACATGACACAACATGACACAAGTGGCACTACATGACACACATGACACTACATGACACAAGTGGCACTACATGACACAAGTGGCACTACATGACACACATGGAACTACATGACACAAGTGGCACTACATGACACACATGGCACTACATGACACAAGTGGCACTACATGACACAAGTGGCACTACATGACACAAGTAGCACTACATGACACAAGTGGCACTACATGACACAAGTGGTGCTACATGACACTACATGACACAAGTGGCACTACATGACACAAGTGGCACTACATGACACACATGGAACTACATGACACAAGTGGCACTACATGACACACATGGCACTACATGACACAAGTGGCACTACATGACACAAGTGTCACTACATGACACAAGTGGCACTACATGACACAAGTGGCACTACATGACACTACATGACACAAGTGGCACTACATGACACAAGTGGCACTACATGACACACATGAAAATACATGACACAAGTGGCACTACATGACACACATGGCACTACATGACACAAGTGGCACTACATGACACAAGTGGCACTACATGACACAAGTAGCACTACATGACACAAGTGGCACTACATGACACAAGTGGCACTACATTCCAGCTTTAATTAGTCTGGGAAAAACCCAGGTGCCCCTTGGGCAGTATTTTAGGCACAGGTTAGTACCTGCGGCACAGGTTAGTACCTGCTCGGGCAGTATTTTAGGCACAGGTTAGTAACTGCTCGGGCAGTATTTTAGGCACAGGTTAGTAACTGCTCGGGCAGTATTTTAGGCACAGGTTAGTAACTGCTCGGGCAGTATTTTAGGCACAGGGTAGTAACTGCTCGGGCAGTATTTTAGGCACAGGTTAGTAACTGCTCGGGCAGTATTTTAGGCACGGGTTAGTAACTGCTCGGGCAGTATTTTAGGCACAGGTTAGTAACTGCTTGGGCAGTATTTTAGGCACAGGTTAGCAACTGCTCGGGCAGTATTTTAGGCACAGGTTAGTACCTGGGCTGGATAGCTTCTGTACACAAAGGAATTGACTATATTCCAGTGTAAATACGACAACAATATTTGTAACGATAACAATGTTTGTTTGTTTGCTTGTTTGTGTTTTAGGCCTGCATAGGCACCATTTTGGGAATATCGCCGGCGGAGAGCTTACCTAACAAAACTTTTCCTGAGCAGGCTCCAGCGGTTAACCAGTACTTTGTGTACCAACCTCTGTAAGAAACTGCCAACAGTCAAACATGTCTTAAGCAGCCAGTCAAGGGAATCACAGAAACTGGCTGCTTAGTACAGGTGGCTGCTTAATAGAAGTTATATGTATAATAAAACAACATATTGGGAATCTGGCTGCTTAATACAGGTTGGCTGCTTAATAGAGGTGACCACTAACACAGGTTTGTCTGTAAATGAGACACGGCCTGAGCGGAGCTCGAACCCATTACCATCAGTGATGATAGGTTAGTGGTATACAATTCAGCGGCCATAACCACTCAACCACGGAGGTGGACCGTAACGATCATAAATTCTCTAAAACTCACCTGCAATGCTAATAATATTGTGACTAGTTTCTTCTCATGCAGCGGTCCTAAGAATTTCAACACTAGATTGATCAATGTTAGGTTGTTACACTCCGTGTAAATCCCGTCTTCTCCCACGTTTTCTTGCACACTGACGACGCCAAACAGTTTATATATAGATAAACACAACTTTCCCAGTGGTTTTACCTCTGTCTGTTTAAATCTGACAATGCTCATTTCTACTTTATCCGTCTTTGGACTGTACCTGAAAATGGAGAATAGTATTAATAGTCATTCATCTAGCAGTTACCGTGTCTCTTTATATGAAAAAGTTGGCAGTTTCGTACGGAAGTTGGTGCAACAAGTACTGGTTAACCGCTGGAGCCTGCCCGTGGTGTTAGGTAAACTGCCCGTCACTCAAATGGGAAACCAGTAGCGACGTTAACTAAGCTTAAATTAAAAACCGGTAGCCTGAGTTTAATAACACTTTTCTGTCTTAGTTGTTTAAAGTAAGGGCATCGGGGCATGAGAAAAGTTTAAGGGTAATTTCACTACAGAGTGGAAGTGGTAGCACGTTCGCTTCAGAGACCCGGATTTTGAGCCCAGCTGTAGCCACGATCGAGTTCTTAAGCAATATATTGCCATTTATTGGGTGGGTTACATCGGGATAGAGTGTGTTCCAAATCACTAAATAAGGGACCTGCCAGTCATAATCAGAATTTATTGTTCGGCAGTATAGCGTAACAATAGAAAGAATTGAATAACAAGATTCATGAGAAAAAAAACTTACTAAAATACAACATGCAGTGAAACAATTTAGAAAATCACACAGCAAATAAAGTTTATAAAATTGATTAAACAATATTTCAAGTTTTCAAATTCCCATAATTGCTTTATTTGAAGTGTGATTTACATAGTGTGTTCAATATTATGTTCACATTTCCAATTAGATCGCAAACAGCCTGCCAACATTTGTCCTTTTAAGTTTATAAATGTAGGCAATAGCTGCGACAGATCAATCAAGTGATAGGATACAACAGAAATAAATAATTAGCAAACAAGTTGGTTCAAAAGTTCTGACACACCCCTCAAAGATAGATTCGACAGCTCTATCAGGAATGAGGTCTCGAGAGCGATTAAACTAAGCTAACTTAAATTTATATAAACCAATTCCGTCCATATGTTTATAAAAACCAATTCCGTCCATATGTTTATATAAACCAATCCATCCATATGTTTATATAAACTAACTCCATTCCTAAGTTTACATAAACCAATCCATCCATGTTTATATAAACTAATTCTGTCCATATAAACTAATTCTGTCCATATGTTTATATAAACCAATTCCGTCCATGTTTATATAAACCAATCCATCCATATGTTTACATAAACTAATTCCGTCCATATGTTTATATAAACCAATTCCGTCCATGTTTATATAAACCAATTCTGTCCATGTTTATATAAACCAATTCTGTCAATGTTTATATAAACCAATTCCGTCCATATGTTTATATAAACCAATTCCGTCCATATGTTTACATAAACCAATTCCATCCATATGTTTATATAAACCAATTCTGTCCATGTTTATATAAATCAAAACCGTCCATTTGTTTATACATGCATAAACCAATTCCATCCATGTGTTTATATAAACCAATTCCGTAAATCCATACATTATGTTTACATAAACAAATTCTGTCCATATGTTTATATAAACCAATTCCGTACATATGCTTATATAAACCAATTCCGTACATATGTTTATATACAAAATGTACACCAATTCCGTCCATATGTTCAAGAGATGCAGACACAAACCAGACAGCCAGACTAATAGATGGAACAACCGACACGGTGACTCAACACTCGCAAAAGTCAAGCTACACGTGTAATGATCACATACTTTGGTAATCTATGCCGGGGACAAGGTACAAATCTGAACAACTGTGGTATACTGTAGACGAAGTTCGCCACTTGAGGTATGAAGAAGAGCAGCATAGTTTTACTGAAATGTCCGAGGATGGCGACCACGGCAAATGTCATACCGGAGAAATAACAAAATGTATCCCCGACAAACACACTGGATGGATACCTGCAATGGAAACAAAGAAAATCAACAGGAAAGTCTAGATAAAAAGTTTAAGAAATGTATAACAAATAAGGACCAAACAAACTGTTGGTTTCACTTCCGAAGCACCCAGATAAATAGCTACTCCATGAATGTTTTGATAGATTAGTCTGATTGATCTACAGTCTTAGCACAGGTGGCTGCTTAATAGAGGTCAAGTTTATAACAAAGTAACATATTGGGAATCTGAAAACTGGCTGCTTAATAGAGGTCAAGTGTATAAATGTAGTAGGGTCCGTTTTAGCCTCCATATTTTAAACCAGTTATTCCTTGTAGATATACACAATGTGTAATGGTCAGTGAGACGCAACCGTGCGTAGCGAGTTTAACTCGAGGATACGTGTGTGAGCGACATGTAGCGTGGTATTCCAATGCAGTCATTTCCAATATCGTATGATAGTCAGACGTCTTTTTATGAAGAGAGCATTTTATTATATAGTTAGAGAATAGAAGTCTTCAAACGTATTATTCAGGTATATATAGATATGCGTGAGATATTGAATTGGTTGATTTGTACGCTGTAGTATTGGGTTCATTATGTTGTACGCGGGTTCGGTTCAGTTGGTCCTTTCCCCGAGTCTTTTCTCTTGGTCCTGGCTGTCGGTATATCAAACCTCATCATTGCACATAACTTAACAGATGCATGTTATTTACAGTTGTCATCGGCACCAGTGAGTGAGTGGTTGAATATGTAGCAGACGGTGGAGAGAATAGCGAGAAGTGTGTTACAGAGACCATATCTCTGCGTAAGTTATTGTATTGGTCTATATTGTCTATGTTGCATATGTCTATGTTTCATCAGAGACATGGATTTAAAATAGATTACCTCTGTGTTACTAATGTCATATATATTTAAGTAAGAGTAAGCGTTATTACGAACCACGAACCTGACGAGAGTATATATAGTGCCAACGTATATAATATGTTGTTGTTGTAGTTGTAGTTGTTAACCCAAGCACCACAAATCATCTATATATATTTATATGACGCATATGTTTTAATCCTATTCTTAATGTGTGTATATATGTGTATTGTAGAACCA
Source organism: Archivesica marissinica (assembly GCA_014843695.1). Lineage (NCBI taxonomy): Eukaryota > Metazoa > Mollusca > Bivalvia > Venerida > Vesicomyidae > Archivesica > Archivesica marissinica. The sequence goes on from CM026402.1 coordinate 17,010,608, forward strand.
GAGCATTCGAGAGCCTTGTTGTCTACAAGGAGATTGAATAGAGTGATGAAACGTATAGGGTGTTGTCATTCTACTGATCCCCCAGAATCCGAACCCTACCACATAAACAAAGTAACATATTGGGAATCTGAAAACTGGCTGCTTAATAGAGGTCAAGTGTATAACAACATAACATATTGGGAATCTGAAAACTGGCTGCTTAATAGAGGTCAAGTGTATAAACAAAGTAACATATTTGGAATCTGACCATAGTACAGATTTCACTGATATTTTGCTGTGTCTAAACTTTCCCAATGCTACAGACCCCATTAATAATACAAACAGGGGAAACTGCCTTATAAAACTACATTTATCTACAGTAGATATGTTGCCGATTAGGATGGACGGAGTGTAGTACTCCTTGTTTATCTTACCTACCAGTTGTGGTAGAATAGAGCTGCACTAACTGCCGTGTATGGCAGAATAAAGTAACTACTGAACACATGGGCTGACGAACAGTCGCCTGCAATAATAACATATAAGTTAATGGGCATCATAAACTACTGGACTATGCGCGGCTTTTGTGCATGTCCGCTCGACACCGCGATCGTATTGAGCACGGACATAAAAATTCCTGTTGTGGTGTCGAGCGGACGTTTGCTAGCCAAGCGTGGACATTGTGGACAACTCCATGGAGGACGATAATGCAACAGCCGTTTAGCCGTCCACCACGGATCCGCTGTGATCAATGTGCACAGTAACTTTGAAAATAAGACAAAATGGAGTAAAATGGAGTAATTTAACACGATGTGCCTGCATCAGAACAAATAGTTAATATGGCTAAAACTGCAACTTGAATTTTCACATTTTTATTTTTTTGTGTTTTACGTTTATTTATCGTCGCTATCGGTTGCCCATGAGCGACGCCTCCTGAGAGATTAGTCATTTTAGATTTTGGAGGATAGTGCAATGATACAGACAGAGACCCATTCCAGAGTCTCATCTGGTTCTTTTACGTGCACAGTGTATAGCACCGACACAAGACCTCGGTTTAACGTCCCATCTGAAAGACTGTTGATTTTATTAGGGTCAGACGGGGGATCGAACCTGCGATCCCTGGATTACATTTTTATTTACAACAGCAAACTGTTATAACATGTCTCAAATTCCCAAGCTCGGTATCAAACCGTGTGATTGATTAAGAAAGCAATCACTAGCCATGTGAACATGACCCAAGACAGAACTCGGGGTTCATTCTAGGTCAGAATTTTTGGGAGAAGTGAGAAAGCGCGTGATCGCTTCCTTAAATGTTGTTCTTTAATATACTTCTGCAAAATAGGGTTAAAATACACAGTATGACCATTAAATACAACATTTGAATAGAAGGAGTGCTTTATAATGGGCCAGTGTATCTTACTAGACACAATTTTGTTTGAAAATCGTAAAAACCCAAAACATTTTTATGAGGGTCCCTAGGGCGACAATTTCGCCCACACCGCCCTCTAGAATGATCCCTGCAGAACTGTGTACAGTCATGCTTATTTATTACATTAGTTATGGGATATTGTAAACCCTGAATGGCTGTTCAATTAGCGCAGTGGTTAGCATGTACGCTTCTCACCAATGCAACCCGGTTCGATCCTCAAACTGGGAAGTATGTGAGATGGTACGGTGATCGCCATATTGGACAGGTGGGTTTTCTCATGGTACTCCGGTTTCCTCCCACACCAATGACCACATTTACGCTTCCATCCGCACCAACGAGAGTGATTAATATAATTTGTTACAGCTTGTTTTGCAATCGTTAATAAATTAATTAAGTTTAAACCAAGTCCTATATGCCAATTCCAAAGTAAAAATTCAGATTAGTGCAGTGTTTAGCATGCTTACGTCTCACTAATGCAACACGGGTTCGATCCTCGGACAGGTGGGTTTTCTCTGTGGACGCCAGTTTCCTCCCACATGAAGAACCACGTGCAAGCTTTCACCCTCGTCACCGTGAGTGATTAATATAAGTTGTTGAACCTTGTTTCGCAATTGTTGTAACATAGATGAAGTTTATACTTTCTTCAAATGTCAAAATATAGCGTCTTCTTACCCGACATTTCTATCAAGTTGAATATAAGCACAGACACTGCAATAATAATACTCTGTCCCACCTCGAGACCATTTACTCCGGCTAGAATGTTGATTGCATTGGTACAGAATACAGCCAGCATACCCATATATACGTAATATAGAAAACCTGGAATAAAATAAATACATACACGTACATATAACATAGAAAACCTGGAATAAATTAAATATATACACGTACATATAACATAGAAAACCTGGAATAAATTAAATATATACACGTACATATAACATAGAAAACCCGGAATAAATTAAATACATACACGTACATATAACATAGAAAACCTGGAATAAATTAAATATATACACGTACATATAACATAGAAAACCTGGAATAAATTAAATATATACACGTACATATAACATAGAAAACCTGGAATAAATTAAATACATACACGTACATATAACATAGAAAACCTGGAATAAATTAAATATATACACGTACATATAACATAGAAAACCTGGAATAAATTAAATATATACACGTACATATACAGAAAACCGGAATAAATTAAATATAACGTACATATAAAATAGAAAACCTGGAATAAATTAAATACATACACGTACATATAACATGAAAACCTGGAATAAATTAAATACATACACCGTGATATAACATATAAAACCTGGAATAAATTAAATATATACACGTACATATAACATAGAAAACCCGGAATAAATTAAATACATACACGTACATATAACATAGAAAACCTGGAATAAATTAAATATATACACGTACATATAACATAGAAAACCTGGAATAAATTAAATATATACACGTACATATAACATAGAAAACCTGGAATAAATTAAATATATACACGTACATATAACATAGAAAACCTGGAATAAATTAAATATATACACGTACATATAACATAGAAAACCTGGAATAAATTAAATATATACACGTACATATAACATAGAAAACCTGGAATAAAATAAACATACACACCTACACTATTGGTTGAAAGGAAATACCTGTAATGTATTAACAATAGATACCCTGTGGACAGGATATGTGCACATAGACAGGTCTCATATTCTGATTATGATACACGCACGTATTGGATATGTAGGTCGGTCGGTCGATGTAGGTCGGACATCGACCTTATTTTCGGCGTTTCTGAAAAAGAAAGACCGGTACATGTGCATGAAACACCTCAAGCTTTGTTCTTGGGGTTACATGTAGCACGTGCATGGCACGGGTCTTTCTTTTTCAGAAACACCTCCTACTCGGTCTATATCTTTGACATACACATAAATATAGACACAGTCAGTGTCTCACCAAGGGCTGTTGACTGTATAAGAGCTGGTTCATCGAAATAAAGTTTCACGTTTCTCATTCATTGTGGGGACTTAACGAGTGTTGAGATTTTTTGGATGGGTCAACTATTTCTGAAAACCACATCATTAGGTCACATTTAAAGTTCAAGGTCACTGGTAGGGTGGGAGACTTACTGTGGGTATTAGTCCTCGCATGTGCATGCAAAGTTTCAAAGCAATACCCTTGACGGTGTTTGAGAAATGATGTTCAAATTTGTTTTTTTGGACAGGTTAAATTTTTATTGATTAGTCTCGCTTCAATAAGGCAGGAGAGACAAAAAACTGGAATAAATTCCTGAAAGGCATCGGTACAATGTCCTGGTTGAGTTAACAAACGTTGACGAAATAACGTACCTAAGTCAGTGTCATAACCCAGGATAGCCCTGAAAGGCATCGGTACAATGATCCTGGTGGAGTTAACAATAGTTGACGAAATAACGTACCCAAGTCAGTGTCATAACCCAGGATAGCCCTGAAAGGCATCGGTACAATGATCCTGGTGGAGTTAAAGTTGACGAAATAGACCATAAGTATTGGCAGAGATGCTATTGTTGGCAACCAGAGTTTGTGCCGCCACTTGAGGGCCAGGACATCATCCGCAAAGCCCAGGAATATCATACAACATATCGACAGCAGTGCCGCGATGTATTCTATATACTGAAACCAAAAAGGATGCTTTTTTGCAAATTTATATATTATACATGTAAATACAAAATTGTACTACTAGTATCTCCAAAGGGAGACCACAGTTCATGATAGATAGAATATAAATGTAATTGTTTTCGGCCTTATGGCGATCGTCGGGATGCAAACGTTTATGTGCGTTTTCCTCTAAAACTATTGGAAGAGTTTGTTGAGAGAAGAAAAATAAGAGAACAAAAAGGATTGTATTGTTATGTTTACCTAACAACACCTTTCCTGGGCAGGCTCCAGCGGTTAACCAGTACTTGGGTGCACCAACCTCCGTAAGAAACTGCCAACTGTTTCATATAAATGAGACACTGCCTGAGCGGGGCTCGAACCCGTGACCATCAGTGATGATAGGTTACAGTGGTATACAAGTCAGTGACCGTAACCACTCGACCACGGAGGCGGACGTATTGTAAATGTTAAAAGAGGAAAACACACATTAACATTTGCATCCCAACACTGGCCATGGGGCCGAAAATTATAAAATTGATTTTGTCATAAAACTTTGATCATTTATTTACATTCATCGTTCGTTTATACAAATATATTTTAGAATGATTGTGAAACGTTTACATTATATTAATTGCTCTCAAGACACCATTCCTGATGGAATCTATCGCAATGAGGGAGGGAGAAGGGGGAGAAGGGACAATGTGGATTTAAATATCTTGCATAAGAATACCACAACTGTGGTTAAATCTGGTGTATTAAAGTCGCACCAACATCTTAGATCATATGGCGACCGGTTTTGTGCCATCTGATCTGGCTCTATGTTGTTTGTAAACTTTAGTTGCGATTAGCAGGTTACGGGTTAAAACGTTGCCACATAAAGCTTATACTGCTATATCCGCATCCATATAATGACAACTTATGTGTCCATGCATGGTATTGATGTTGAGAAGTGCTTCTATGTGGAAAAGTGTTACAGGCAGCTCTACGTGACTTCAGCAACTTTTCAACATCAATAACATGCATGGACACATAAGTTGTCAAACAAACAAAATAACAAAAGGTCAGAACATCATAGAAAATACAACCCATAATCTCTATAGGTGGGATATACTGACTGCTTGTACACCATTATATGGACGGATCTGTAGTTCAGTGGTAACACGCTGAACTGGTAATCCAGGGATCGCAGGTTCGATCCCACATCTGACCCTAATAAAATTAACTGTCTTTCAGATGGGACTTTAAACCGAGGTCTTGTGTCGGTGCTGTACACCGTGCACGTAAAAGAACCAAACGAGACTCTGGAATGGGTCCCGTGTCTGTATCATTACACTATCCTCCAAAAATCTAAATGGACTAATCTCTTCAGGAGGCGTCGCTCATATGGGCAACCGGTAGCGACGATAAATAAACGTAAAACACACAAAAAATGTCCAGCTTAAGTCTGTCGTTGAGATCAGCAAAAAAAGGAGAGAGTATGACAACTGTAGTAGTGTATGCACAGTTACATAGGAGAGAGAATGACAACTGTAGTAGTGTATGCACAGTTACATAGGAGAGAGAATGACAACTGTAGTAGTGTATGCACAGTTACATAGGGGAGAGAATGACAACTGTAGTAGTGTATGCACAGTTACATAGAAGAGGGAATGACAACTGTAGTAGTGTATGCACAGTTACATAGAACTTACCTCATGATGAGGGAACTTGGAGTTATTTTTATCAGCTAGGTGCTTGTAGAATGGAACGGGTATGAACAAAAACATTATCACCAGAAACACAGCCCCACATATCACACCCGCAGCTTCTGGTCTGTAAATATAAGTAAAAACATTATCACTATGCTTTAGAATTTAGACTTTGGCTTGGATTTACACAGTTTTAAACTAATGTTTAACACACTGTCACAAAATGGACATGTTGTACTATATGTAGCAACCTGCAATATTAGTAGAGGCAATGCTTACTAACCTAAGCAAGTAGTTCCAGTGGATTTAACCCCAGAATTGCTAGTTCTGAAATATAATCTTGCATGTACAATTTACGACTTGTAGCCATTCTTAACTTCCCCGCAGCAACAACACATTTGGATCAAGCTGTGAAATATGATTAAAGATAATACTCTAAGATAATAAATTGTCATACATTTCCTGACATGTGTTTGACAGGATGTTATCACAACAGGATCTATACACCCATTGTACAGTCCAACTACGATAAATTAAAACCCCAAGTCTGGAAAATGATTAGCCAAGTTGGGAACAAGAAAGATGTCAACAAAAGTGGGCTTAACTGGAGAATAAGCAATCAGAACTGATGGTGTATACGGGTTGTTTTACAATCAGGGTACATGTAGGTTAATGCCACACAATTAAATAATATGGGTAATTATCTGTACTTATACTAGCAACTAAGTATGTTAAAGCATTCAGTCCTGTTGTATATGTCTACCATAGCGAAAAAATTATTCAAATCACATAATTATTGACTGAAATATGGCAAAATGGCAAGTTTTGGACAATAAACATCAGTCTCATTTGACTAATTATAATATTTGAGTAGGCTCACTCCCCTAAAACCACCATTAGTTGGTAATAAAAGCTGAATAATCAAGCATATAAATGTTTTGGAATGTAATCAAAATAAACTTCCCAAGATTGTGAAAATTTTATTTCTCGTGTATGTGATCCGAAAATATGATACAGATTCCGTCAAAATATGTCCTCTCCGAAATGTCATTTTCCATTCTCATCAAGAATGATATGGACGCATTTTTTTAAATAAATAATCTACAGAAATATTACATGAAGTTGCATGAATCATTTTGTATACAAGTTCTGCCGTTTTAGTTGTAATGTGGGCCAAAAGATGGGTATCTATGATTCCGTCAAAAAATGTCCTCTCCGAGAAATACAACATTGGCTCATTACTCGTGAACATATGTTTTAGTCCAAAAAATCAACATCGGCAACATTGACGCCTAAATTTGTTCACGTAATCACATTTAACCAGTTTGCTATGAAATAAAAATAATTTTTAAGCTAAATGATACACTTCAATTTTGCACCCTTATGAGACTAGTTGTGTACCCTGATTGTAAAACAACCCATACCGAGTATCAATTCAATTGCGATGAACATTGAAAATGAGCTACGGTCACATGGTTCAGATGTGCTATATTGTAATATACTAAAGCCCACATACTGACATAGGGCGATTACTCGTGAAAAATGCACTGGACCTGAAAGTCCCGACAATGTGCTCTTATCCACCTGCTGTTAATCATGCATACAGGCAGATCTGTAGTCCAGTGGTAACACCAGCACCAACCTCCGTAAGAAACTGCCAACTTTTCATATAAAGAGACACGGTCTGAGCAGAGCTCTAACACTTGACCATCAGCGATGACAGCTGCTTACAGTGGTATACAAGTCTTTCTACCACTTTAATTTTCAACAGCCCACAAAATAATTAATTGTTTGTACAAACCAAACAATAAATTAATAGTCAAAGTAAAACTTGCAAAAGAGTTTGAATATTGGCACACTTCAACTATACAGAACAATAGATGTTTATACAACAGAGCTATCACACGTTTTTTAAGTGTCATTACTTATCCTGGGTATACCGGTAACCGGTGACATAAGCAATAGCCTGTGTATTTTTGTTCCAAAACGAGGCTGTGCAAATAATGTTCACTCTCAATTAAGCATAATCATATTTATTTTATTGTATGCAATATTAGTTAGTAGGAAATAAATCATAATTAAATCAAAAACAAAGTGAAAGCAACAGCACATGCCTCCATCTTTTATTTACGCGGTGATACCAATAACCGGTGACGATGTAAATTTCACCTCACAAGTTTATACCAGTAGCAATAAATGCCATATAAGGCAATCACGTGATGTCACATGAGTAGCGGGCACCTTACAATATAATAATCCATTTATCATGTTTATTACAGTATCCCCAATTAACAGATTAACTTGTCAAAACTGACACTTTCCCAGATTTCAATAAACACTTACGCACATGATTATTGATACGATATTCTGATCGACTGGTTGGGAAAAAGATGTTACGACTGACATTCCGCAAACTACTAATACTAAACATAGAGCCATTCGAGGATGGTATGCTTACACTTTAGCTTTGGAGCTTTTACTCATGTCCACTCCGAACAGGTTGGCACGAATAAACATGTCTCTAAATTTTGGAATTATATTGAGGCAGATGCCAAAACCTATGAGAGACATTCCTGCATTAACAAGCAGGTGGAATACTGTTTCATTCATCTCCATTTCGCAAAAATGTGTAAACTTGCTCAGCAAAAGTCGACGTTGACCACCATATTACATCTCACGAGATTTCAATACGGATGTGATGCAATTTGGCGCGATTTCGCCGATCAACCGTGCGTGCATTATTTTGATTGGACAATATTCTGGCGGCCCAATAATTGATTGGTTAATGAAAGAGAACCGTTGTCGTTTCGCGCAATTCTATTAAAAGCGGGAAAACCCCTAATTTCACCATTCCGCCGATTTCGTTCAAAGTGTAAGCACGTTAATATAAACACTAATCATGTCTGGCCGTGGTAAAGGTGGAAAATCTAAGTCGAAGGCTAAGAGCAGGTCATCCAGAGCTGGACTACAGTTTCCCGTCGGCAGGATCCACCGTCTGTTGAGAAAGGGCAACTATGCGGAAAGGGTTGGAGCTGGTGCTCCAGTTTACTTAGCAGCTGTATTGGAATATCTTGCTGCCGAGGTATTAGAATTGGCGGGTAACGCTGCACGAGACAATAAAAAGAGCAGAATTATTCCACGTCATCTTCAATTGGCTATCAGAAACGACGAGGAATTAAACAAGTTGTTGTCTGGAGTGACAATCGCACAGGGTGGAGTCCTGCCAAACATTCAGGCGGTCCTGTTGCCCAAAAAATCATCCACCAAGGGAGGCAAGCCATCGTCTCAGAGCCAGGAATATTAGGTTAGTGTCTACTATTATATAGAATGATAACCATTAATTGAAAGAATTTTTGATATTTAAGCATTACACTTTTAGTAAGATTAAGAAATTATCCAATGCGATCTCCTCTTGATACTGATTGTATCGGATTGATTACCTGGTGATGATTGAGCTTATTTACCCTCGCCTCCGGCGAACCATATGGGCGAGCGGAATTGGTATAGGTCAGGATCAAAGCCCTGTAGTACCGATGTAATACACACGAGGCGGTCCCTGGTAGTTTCGCCCTAGTTTCCCGTTTGACCTAAATATTATATTCAACAAAAACTGTTCAATGGACAAAGCAAAGAAAGAGCGGAAAAGTTGGTGACCTGATGTGGGACTGAACCCACAGAACACTAGTCGGACAGCTCTACCAACTGAGCTAGCTATGCCGATAACCTACCCACGCAGGAGCCGCACCCCCTAATCCTTTGCCTGTATCATCTATATATATCCTCGTTGCCATTATGGTGACAAAGCAAAGAAAGAGCTGAAAAGTTAGTGACCCGATGTTGGACTTTAACCCACGACCTCCCAAACACTAGTCGGACAGCTCTACCAACTGAGCTAGCCGTGCCAATGTTTTACCCATGCCGGAATACACTACATGTACATGTAGTAGATGTCAGCCATGGTTTCAACTTTCATATTGAAATGTTTGCATGTAAGTTTGCTCTAGTTTCCTGGCACCACGACAAGGTGTGATAGAATAATGTACTATGTATAACATATTAATTTGTGGAAGATGTATATACATTGGGCGAAATGACCCAGTGCAAACTGGTATTTAGGGCGAAACGATCATACACCTAGTGGAGCATCGTATGACAAAAAATCAAGCCGCCAACGTGTATACATACATTTGCCAGAGAGATATGTACAAGTATTTTATACTTCTCAATCCTGTCAACACACTCGCACTGTATTATTATAAATGACAATGTATGTACACATATTGTTAAAGATTGCATCAATTGCTAACTCTGATCTTGGGATCTGTTGAGAGCATGCATGTGGACATTTTCTACATGTAACCGTGTAGGTATAATTTATACAGTAAAATCTCTGCATATACGTCGATTTTAGGCGATGATTGAATCTGCCCTCTATGTGGATGTTTCAAAACTTTACGATTACAGTTAGTGCGCCCCACCACCCATTGTGAAGAAAATGCTCACTTCAGTGTCCACTACAACTGTACAACATAGTCCAAAATACCACTTGGTACTAGGATCACATAGTCTCTTTTTGTCGAATAAACTTACACGTTAGTGGAAACACATTTTATTGATGATGTTAAAACTGCCGTCGAAGATGTTTTTTGTTGCTGACAGAACCCGTGTCCTAGTATGGAAATGTGACCTGCTATGGCCAATGTGTGTGGCAATTGTTTGCAAAGTATACATGCACGCAGCTTATAGTTGTGTTTTATTTGAAGAACAATATAAAGACTCGGGATAGACGTTATATTTGGACAGATTTGTACAAAATTGTTTCAGATATGGCCATTTTACTGATCGGTGCGAAATTTGACATCCCAGAGTAGAATCCCTGTACTTAAATATACTAGTACCCCCAAATGTGCCGAAACCCTGTGGCTCAACCCATTTTGTCCTTGAACTGTACCATGCATCTTTCCATATATAGAAATTGATGCAAGGTTTCAACTGCTCCCTTGCTTATGCAGTATATGTACTTGCACTACATTGTATACATATATACGGTATTACTTGCATGTTGGATACGTTATACCAGTGGATAATGGGGACTGAAGAAAGGGGGTTGTTTTGAGTTTGTATGCTTAGTTAGCGTTAGCGTGAGTATACAGTATTTGTAAACAAAATGTGGACCAAAACACCAGACCTTGGTGTTGCACTAAAGAGTTGTGTTTATAAATGATCAAATATGTGTGCCCGGTCATATAGTCTCAACATTCATAGATTCTCACCATTTATATTTCAGGTAGTCGTTGATCCAGTCACATCCTATTCATCGATCACATTACAGACTTATCATCTTCCATGTTGTGAACGTGCATGCAATCCCCTGGGCATCTAATGTTGACGAGGACGCTCCTCTACAGAGTGATTTTAAACTTTGTGTGAATTTTATAGAGGATAAATCTGCATGAATTTATTCTTACAAGTGCATTTTAATGTTCAGTGGAGACTACATTACTAGTCTATGCATTTCTATTCACAACTGACTTGCTATCTTTTTCTTGCCCCTTTAAATCATGACATTAACTTTCTGTTTCATGCTTTTGTCTAGAATCTTCTTTTCTCTAAATAAATGTTGAATTATTTATTGCGTAGTATTTTAGTAATGTTTTATTGGGATTTCCTTATGACCAATTGCTCGATGATGGAATATGCTGGAGATGTGTGAAATACCGATAGTTTATTAGATTATTAATTAGTTTGATTGACCGGTTGCGAGTAGTTGATTACTTCAAACGGTATCTCCAACACTATAATTTATGATAGCACTGTCCACATTCATCCCGGATTTGGTAATTCCTGAAGGTCAATCCATAAAAACTGGGTATGACCCATTCCAAAGATTGCTGTAAATGATGTGATCAATTTGACCCAAGACCTACTTCCTTCCTATCTTGTATGTTCTTATTAACTTACCTCCTGTTTCACTTTATTATACAGTCATTACCCATGTTAGTGGTCGTCTGCATTAAGCAGCCAGTTTCCTGATAACACAACAGCGTATTGTGCGAATATTTAAACTGACCCAGGCTGTCGATATTTCTGAAAAATAAAAATGGAATTTGTTGTCGAAAATGAAAACGATATTTAATTCACACTGTACGTCGGTCAGAGGTATTATGTGCTACAAACAAGTAATAAAATCCCATTGATTAATATCAGTTTTCAAAACAAATCGATACTTCGTTCAACCGTACCGAGACATGTCGTTCAGATTCGAAGACTGGTCAGTAGTCCAGTGGTTAACGCATTGGCCTGTGAATCCACGGATCGTAGATTCAATCTACCCTAATGTTATTTCTTTCAGATGGGACCTCGTACACCAAGGTCTCATTTCGGTACTTTGCACTGTCCACATAACTAAAACAACCAGCGGAGTCTCTGCTACTGGAATGAGTCTGTATCATTGCACTATCCTCGGAAAGTGATAAGATAAACGTATATGTAAACACACACTAGGAATCACCGTTCAGTTGATAACAGATTTACTTTATTTGTACAGTACAACAATAAATACACAACTGGTTTATTCGGGCTGGTACAACCTTCCATCTTAGATAATTACACCATGATCTGTACATGTATTTTATTTCCATATATACGATGCCACTACTTGCATAAAACATTAGAAATGTCTACTTGGCAGTCTTTACATGCATTCTCGCCTTGCCAGATTCCAGCGCTTGCTTATGTGGCCTAACCATTAAATAACTCTATGATTGGGTGTATATCTACAGTACTGGTACATGGTGTATATCTACAGTACTGGTACATTGTGTGCATATCTACAGTACTGGTACATGGTGCATATATCTACAGTACTGGTACATGGTGCATATATCTACAGTACTGGTACATGGTGCATATATCTACACTACTGGTACATGGTGCATATATCTACACTACTGGTACATGGTGCATATATCTACAGTACTGGTACATGGTGCATATATCTACAGTACTGGTACATGGTGCATATATCTACAGTACTGGTACATGGTGTATATATCTACAGTACTGGTACATGGTGTATATATCTACACTACTGGTACATGGTGCATATATCTACAGTACTGGTACATGGTGCATATATCTACACTACTGGTACATGGTGCATATATCTACAGTACTGGTACATGGTGTATATATCTACACTACTGGTACATGGTGCATATATCTACAGTACTGGTACATGGTGCATATATCTACACTACTGGTACATGGTGCATATATCTACAGTACTGGTACATGGTGTATATATCTACAGTACTGGTACATGGTGTATATATCTACACTACTGGTACATGGTGTGTATATATCTACACTACTGGTACATGGTGTGTATATATCTACACTACTGGTACATGGTGTGTATATCTACACTACTGGTACATGGTGCATATATCTACACTACTGGTACATGGTGTATATATCTACAGTACTGGTACATGGTGTATATATCTACACTACTGGTACATGGTGTATATATCTACACTACTGGTACATGGTGCATATATCTACACTACTGGTACATGGTGTATATATCTACAGTACTGGTACATGGTGCATATATCTACAGTACTGGTACATGGTGCATATATCTACAGTACTGGTACATGGTGTATATATCTACACTACTGGTATATATATATCTACATACTGGTACATGGTGTATATATCTACATACTGGTGCATATATCTACAGTACTGGTACATGGTGTATATATCTACACTACTGGTACATGGTGTATATATCTACAGTACTGGTACATGGTGCATATATCTACACTACTGGTACATGGTGCATATATCTACAGTACTGGTACATGGTGCATATATCTACACTACTGGTACATGGTGCATATATCTACACTACTGGTACATGGTGCATATATCTACACTACTGGTACATGGTGCATATATCTACAGTACTGGTACATGGTGCATATATCTACAGTACTGGTACATGGTGCATATATCTACAGTACTGGTACATGGTGTATATATCTACACTACTGGTACATGGTGTATATATCTACACTACTGGTACATGGTGCATATATCTACACTACTGGTACATGGTGCATATATCTACACTACTGGTACATGGTGTATATATCTACACTACTGGTACATGGTGCATATATCTACACTACTGGTACATGGTGTATATATCTACAGTACTGGTACATGGTGTATATATCTACTACTGGTGCATATATCTACAGTACTGGTACATGGTGTATATATCTACACTACTGGTACATGGTGCATATATCTACACTACTGGTACATGGTGCATATATCTACAGTACTGGTACATGGTGTATATATCTACACTACTGGTGCATATATCTACAGTACTGGTACATGGTGTATATATCTACACTACTGGTACATGGTGTGTATATATCTACACTACTGGTACATGGTGTATATATCTACACTACTGGTACATGGTGCATATATCTACAGTACTGGTACATGGTGTATATATCTACAGTACTGGTACATGGTGTATATATCTACACTACTGGTACATGGGTGTATATATCTACACTACTGGTACATGGTGTGTATATATCTACACTACTGGTACATGGTGCATATATCTACACTACTGGTACATGGTGTATATATCTACAGTACTGGTACATGGTGTATATATCTACAGTACTGGTACATGGTGCATATATCTACACTACTGGTACATGGTGCATATATCTACAGTACTGGTACATGGTGCATATATCTACACTACTGGTACATGGTGTATATATCTACACTACTGGTACATGGTGCATATATCTACACTACTGGTACATGGTGTATATATCTACAGTACTGGTACATGGTGTATATATCTACAGTACTGGTACATGGTGCATATATCTACACTACTGGTACATGGTGCATATATCTACACTACTGGTACATGGTGCATATATCTACAGTACTGGTACATGGTGTATATATCTACACTACTGGTGCATATATCTACAGTACTGGTACATGGTGTATATATCTACACTACTGGTACATGGTGCATATATCTACAGTACTGGTACATGGTGTATATATCTACAGTACTGGTACATGGTGTATATATCTACACTACTGGTACATGGTGTATATATCTACACTACTGGTACATGGTGATATATCTACACTACTGGTGCATATATCTACAGTACTGGTACATGGTGCATATATCTACACTACTGGTACATGGTGCATATATCTACACTACTGGTACATGGTGTATATATCTACACTACTGGTACATGGTGCATATATCTACACTACTGGTACATGGTGTATATATCTACAGTACTGGTACATGGTGTATATATCTACACTACTGGTACATGGTGCATATATCTACAGTACTGGTACATGGTGCATATATCTACAGTACTGGTACATGGTGTATATATCTACACTACTGGTACATGGTGTATATATCTACACTACTGGTACATGGTGCATATATCTACACTACTGGTACATGGTGCATATATCTACACTACTGGTACATGGTGCATATATCTACAGTACTGGTACATGGTGTATATATCTACACTACTGGTACATGGTGTATATATCTACACTACTGGTACATGGTGTATATATCTACACTACTGGTACATGTGTGTATATATCTACACTACTGGTGCATATATCTACAGTACTGGTACATGGTGTATATATCTACAGTACTGGTACATGGTGTATATATCTACACTACTGGTACATGGTGTATATATCTACACTACTGGTACATGTGTGTATATATCTACACTACTGGTACATGGTGCATATATCTACAGTACTGGTACATGGTGCATATATCTACAGTACTGGTACATGGTGCATATATCTACACTACTGGTACATGGTGCATATATCTACACTACTGGTACATGGTGCATATATCTACACTACTGGTACATGGTGCATATATCTACACTACTGGTACATGGTGCATATATCTACAGTACTGGTACATGGTGCATATATCTACAGTACTGGTACATGGTGCATATATCTACAGTACTGGTACATGGTGTATATATCTACACTACTGGTACATGGTGCATATATCTACAGTACTGGTACATGGTGTATATATCTACAGTACTGGTACATGGTGCATATATCTACAGTACTGGTACATGGTGTATATATCTACACTACTGGTACATGGTGTATATATCTACAGTACTGGTACATGGTGTATATATCTACACTACTGGTACATGGTGTATATATCTACACTACTGGTACATGGTGTATATATCTACAGTACTGGTACATGGTGTATATATCTACAGTACTGGTACATGGTGTATATATCTACACTACTGGTACATGGTGCATATATCTACACTACTGGTACATGGTGCATATATCTACAGTACTGGTACATGGTGTATATATCTACACTACTGGTACATGGTGCATATATCTACACTACTGGTACATGGTGTATATATCTACACTACTGGTACATGGTGCATATATCTACAGTACTGGTACATGGTGCATATATCTACACTACTGGTACATGGTGCATATATCTACAGTACTGGTACATGGTGCATATATCTACACTACTGGTACATGGTGCATATATCTACAGTACTGGTACATGGTGTATATATCTACAGTACTGGTACATGGTGCATATATCTACAGTACTGGTACATGGTGCATATATCTACAGTACTGGTACATGGTGTATATATCTACAGTACTGGTACATGGTGTATATATCTACACTACTGGTACATGGTGTATATATCTACAGTACTGGTACATGGTGTATATATCTACAGTACTGGTACATGGTGCATATATCTACAGTACTGGTACATGGTGCATATATCTACACTACTGGTACATGGTGCATATATCTACAGTACTGGTACATGGTGTATATATCTACAGTACTGGTACATGGTGTATATATCTACACTACTGGTACATGGTGTGCATATATCTACACTACTGGTACATGGTGCATATATCTACACTACTGGTACATGGTGTATATATCTACACTACTGGTACATGGTGTATATATCTACACTACTGGTACATGGTGTATATATACACTACTGGTACATGGTGATAATCTACATACTGGTACATGTGCATATATCTACACTACTGGTACATGGTGCTATATCTACACTACTGGTAATGGTGTATATATCTACACTACTGGTACATGGTGCATATATCTACACTACTGGTACATGGTGTATATATCTACAGTACTGGTACATGGTGTATATATCTACACTACTGGTACATGGTGCATATATCTACAGTACTGGTACATGGTGCATATATCTACAGTACTGGTACATGGTGCATATATCTACACTACTGGTACATGGTGCATATATCTACAGTACTGGTACATGGTGTTATATCTACATATATATACAGTACTGGTACATGGTGTATATATCTACACTACTGGTACATGGTGTATATATCTACACTACTGGTACATGGTGCATATATCTACAGTACTGGTACATGGTGTATATATCTACATACTGGTACATGGTGTATATATCTACACTACTGGTACATGGTGTATATATCTACAGTACTGGTACATGGTGTATATATCTACACTACTGGTACATGGTGTATATATCTACACTACTGGTACATGGTGTATATATCTACACTACTGGTACATGGTGTATATATCTACAGTACTGGTACATGGTGTATATATCTACACTACTGGTACATGGTGTATATATCTACAGTACTGGTACATGGTGTATATATCTACACTACTGGTACATGGGTGTATATATCTACACTACTGGTACATGGTGTATATATCTACACTACTGGTACATGGTGTATATATCTACACTACTGGTACATGGTGTATATATCTACACTACTGGTACATGGTGTATATATCTACAGTACTGGTACATGGTGTATATATCTACAGTACTGGTACATGGTGTATATATCTACACTACTGGTGCATATATCTACAGTACTGGTACATGGTGTATATATCTACACTACTGGTACATGGTGCTATATATCTACAGTACTGGTACATGGTGTATATATCTACAGTACTGGTACATGGTGCATATATCTACAGTACTGGTACATGGTGCATATATCTACACTACTGGTACATGGTGCATATATCTACACTACTGGTACATGGTGATATATCTACACTACTGGTACATGGTGTATATATCTACACTACTGGTACATGGTGCATATATCTACAGTACTGGTACATGGTGCATATATCTACACTACTGGTACATGGTGTATATATCTACAGTACTGGTACATGGTGCATATATCTACACTACTGGTACTGGTGCATATATCTACAGTACTGGTACATGGTGATATATCTACATACTGGTGTATATATCTACACTACTGGTACATGGTGTATATATCTACACTACTGGTACATGGTGTATATATCTACACTACTGGTACATGGTGTATATATCTACAGTACTGGTACATGGTGTATATATCTACACTACTGGTACATGGTGTATATATCTACAGTACTGGTACATGGTGTATATATCTACACTACTGGTACATGGTGTATATATCTACACTACTGGTACATGGTGTGATATATCTACACTACTGGTACATGGTGTATATATCTACACTACTGGTACATGGTGTATATATCTACACTACTGGTACATGGTGTATATATCTACACTACTGGTACATGGTGTATATATCTACACTACTGGTACATGGTGTATATATCTACACTACTGGTACATGGTGTATATATCTACACTACTGGTACATGGTGTGATATATCTACACTACTGGTACATGGTGTATATATCTACACTACTGGTACATGGTGTGATATATCTACACTACTGGTACATGGTGTATATATCTACACTACTGGTACATGGTGTATATATCTACACTACTGGTACATGGTGTATATATCTACACTACTGGTACATGGTGTATATATCTACACTACTGGTACATGGTGTATATATCTACACTACTGGTACATGGTGTATATATCTACACTACTGGTACATGGTGTATATATCTACACTACTGGTACATGGTGTATATATCTACACTACTGGTACATGGTGTATATATCTACACTACTGGTACATGGTGCATATATCTACACTACTGGTACATGGTGTATATATCTACACTACTGGTACATGGTGTATATATCTACACTACTGGTACATGGTGTATATATCTACACTACTGGTACATGGTGTATATATCTACACTACTGGTACATGGTGTATATATCTACACTACTGGTACATGGTGTATATATCTACACTACTGGTACATGGTGCATATATCTACAGTACTGGTACATGGTGCATATATCTACACTACTGGTACATGGTATATATCTACAGTACTGGTACATGGTGTATATATCTACACTACTGGTACATGGTGATATATCTACATACTGGTACATGGTGTATATATCTACAGTACTGGTATTATCTACAGTACTGGTACATGGTGTATATCTACACTACTGGTACATGGTGTATATATCTACAGTACTGGTACATGGTGTATATATCTACACTACTGGTACATGGTGATATATCTACACTACTGGTACATGGTGATATCACAAAAGGGCATATATCTACACTACTGGTACATGGTGCATATATCTACACTACTGGTACATGGTGCATATATCTACAGTACTGGTACATGGTGTATATATCTACAGTACTGGTACATGGTGTATATATCTACAGTACTGGTACATGGTGCATATATCTACACTACTGGTACATGGTGCATATATCTACACTACTGGTACATGGTGCATATATCTACAGTACTGGTACATGGTGTATATATCTACACTACTGGTACATGGTGTATATATCTACAGTACTGGTACATGGTGTATATATCTACAGTACTGGTACATGGTGCATATATCTACAGTACTGGTACATGGTGCATATATCTACACTACTGGTACATGGTGCATATATCTACACTACTGGTACATGGTGTATATATCTAC
>CM026402.1:17031527-17097207 GCA_014843695.1 Archivesica marissinica
ATGTTGAATATTGGCCGCTCCGCCTACCGAGTTGCAGACAGGATGCGCATACACAACTATAGAGCCAAGTTTCTTTCAAAATTTACGGAAGAAAACCATTGTTGTATGTCCGTGGTTAACCGCTGGAGCCTGCCCAGGAAAGGTGTTGTTAGGTAAACTGCCCACCGGTGATATAACCCAAAATGGTGCTGATGCAGGCCTAAAACCCGAAATATAACATATGTATGTCCGTATGATGTATGCCATATGACCACAAAGTACAGTTGACTTATAGAAGGATCCGGCTTATAATCAGCTTTATCAAGCTAAATCTTGACCCTCGACCTGTGGCTCAGATTGACTTATGGCCATGTATTTACGGTATATTAACAATGGTACATACATAAACCCTTGACAGACGGATCTGTAGTACAGTGGTAACACGCTGGACTGGTATTCCAGGGATCGCAGGTTCGATCTCCCATCTGACCCTAATAAAATTAACAGTATTTCAGATGGGACATTAAACCGAGGTCTCATGTCGGTGCTTTACACTGTGCACGTAAAAGAACCAGAGGAGATTCTGGAATGGGTCTCTCTCTGTATCATTGCACTATCCTCAAAAAATCTAAAATGACTAATCTCTTCAGGAGGCGTCGCTCATACATGTATGGGTAACCGGTAACGACGATAAATAAACGTAAAACACACACATAATCCATTCCTTCAGGAAACATGCGGGTACTAGTACAGAATGCAAACAAAGCGACGGACAAGACGTACATCTGGAGTAAGACAGGCAATCAGGGCAATACCTGGAAGAAAGCTGTTGTTGATGTTGGGCAACTAGCTGCAGGTTACAAGGTAAGTGCTTGTAGAGTCAGACGGATCTGTAGTCCAGTGGTAACACGCTGGACTGGTAATCCAGGGATCGCAGGTTCGATCCCCGCCTGACCATAATAAAATTAACAGTCTTTCAGATGGGACGTTAAACCGAGGTCTCGTGTCGGTGCTTTACACCGTGCACGTAAAAGAACCAGACGAGACTCTGGAATGGGTCTCTTTCTGTATCATTGCACTATCCTCCAACATGACTAATCTCTTCAGGAGGCGTCGCTCATATGGGTAACCGGTAGCGACGATAAATAAATGTAAAACACACAGTCATCCCCATCTTAAACAATTCAGGTTTACTGAAGGGCACATTCTTTGAAATGAGGTAGCTAGTTTGCACAAGGATAACCCAGGGATCTTTGCTATTCTTGCTACACTTATATCCAAATAAAATTATTTGGTTTAAACATATTTATTCATTCATAATGTACAGTACATATCTATTGTATACAGAATGAAAATGGATTTAATCAATAAGTCAATAAGTGGAATGTTCACCGGCCATATCAGAACGAACCCCTGGCGAGGTTCGAACCGTCGACCTCCCACTCCATAGGCAGACACCTTAAACACTAGGCCACGGAGACGGTGCACTTATATCAGGGCTCATTGATGAGGACAATGTGGCGAAATAGTCGCCATAAGGACCCTGGCTTCGTCCCCTGGAGGCCCCACTTCTCCCTTAAAAATATGTTGTCCAGTAAGATACACTGGCCCATTATAAAGGCTTAAGCACTCCTATTAAAATGTCGTATTTAATGGTGATGCTGTGAATTTGTAACCATATTATGTTGAAATTTATTATTTTAACGCGCATTGAATGACGCGATCGCGTGCTTTCTCTCTTCTCCCACAAATTCTGATCTAGAATGAACCCTCTTATTTATGTAGTTTCATATACAAATTCCAGATTCAGTTTGAGGCATTGCCCAGCAGAACTATTTTAAACGGCATCCCTCAGTCTGACATGGCTATTGATGATGTGACATTCATCAACTGTGGCGCCACTACCGTTGACAGGAACACAAGTTAGTAGGAACATTTAGTCATTATTTTCATGCATAAAGGAAATCATTGCCAGCCGATAAAGTACCGGTAACACAATGAAGATAGTAATAAACGAAACACAAATTAAATAAATTATTGTAAAATCACTTCTGAAATTGCAAGAACAACGTTATTGAATTCATTTTATATACACAATGTACAGAACAAAACAAATGAACACACTTGTATAATTATGCATAGTATATAAGTTTAATCATATTTTATTATATTCATTCTATATATACAATGTACAGAACAAAACAAATGAACACACTTGTATAATTATGCATAGTATATAAATTTAATCATATTTTATTGCATTCATTCTATATATACAATGTACAGGACAAAACAAATGAACACACTTGTATAATTATGCATAGTATATAAATTTAATCATATTTTATTGCATTCATTCTATATATACAATGTACAGAACAAAACAAATGAACACACTTGTATAATTATGCAGGTTAATGATTTATTTATATTGTTGTTTATGTGTGTAATTACCAGCTATGAACTGTACGTTTGAGAACGGTTACTGTAACTTCCACCAAGTAACCACGGATGACTTTGACTGGAGCTGGAGCAATGTTAGCACACCTACAGTCGGTACCGGGCCTGATAGAGACCACACCACAGGATCAGGTAGGCTTAGTTTCATGTCTTTCCTCGATATGTTTCTCAGAGAACTAGTTTTGTATGTCTTAATGCGTAATGACTCGGATCAACTTTATATAAACGGATCAACTTTATATAAACGGATCAACTTTATATAAACGGATCAACTTTTATATAAACGGATCAACTTTATATAAACGGATCAACTTTTATATAAACGGATCAACTTTATATAAACGGATCAACTTTATATAAACGGATCAACTTTATATAAACGGATCAACTTTATATAAATGGATCAACTTTTATATAAACGGATCAACTTTGTATGAATGGGTCAACTTTATATAAACGGGTCAACTTTATAAAAACAGATCAACTTTATATAAACGAATCAACTTTATAAAAACTGATCAACTTTATAAAAACAGATCAACTTTATATAAACGGATCAACTTTATAAAAACAGATCAACTTTATATAAACGAATCAACTTTATAAAAACTGATCAACTTTATAAAAACAGATCAACTTTATAAAAACAGATCAACTTTATATAAACGAATCAACTTTATAAAAACGGATCAACTTTATATAAATGGATCAACTTTATATAAACGGATCAACTTTATATAAACGGATCAACTTTGTATAAAAGGATCAACTTTATATAAACGGATCAAATTTGTATAAATGGATCAACTTTATATAACGGATCAACTTTGTATAAACGGATCAACTTTATATAAACAGATCAACTTTATATAAACAGATCAACTTTATATAAACGCTATCAATCAAGTAATCACCTTGTTCTTCAACTTAACATAGATCGTAAAATAAAATACTGTTGTTTTTGGAAACTGATGTGTCTCGAAATATAGTACATATCCTAGCTTTTTGTCTGCGTTATAACATAATAATCTGGCAGTTTGAAAAGGGTTAACGAGTTCTATGTTGTCATGGTAGACCGGGTATGGTGAAAGTGAGCAGTGCTGCTTGTACATACAGTCAAACCTGTGTTAAGCAGCCTGCCAAGGGAATCACAGAAAGTTCCTGCTTACCACAGGTGGCTGCTTAATAGAGGTCATATGTATACTAAAACAACATAATGGGAAGATGGCTGCTTAATACAGGTTGGCTGCTTAATGGAGGTGACCATTAACACATGTTTAACTGTATATGGTTTTTGTGTGAAATTGATGGGAGCCAAAGACGCTACTATTATTTTTCTATAATAATGTTGTTTATTTATGCTTGCAGGAGCGTATATATACATGGAGACGTCCTCGCCACGACACAAGGGACAAAGAGCTGTGCTCTCATCCGGTATCCAGGCCGCCACACCCACCGGTGGACAGTGTCTCTCATTCTGGTATCACATGTTTGGTGCCCACGTGAACACACTTAACGTGTACATAAAGTCTCAAGGTGGGAACCGGACGATGATTTGGTCTCGCTCACGAACACAAGGCAACATTTGGAGAAATGGATTAAGAACTGTACAGAGCCAGGTACCATTTGAGATCCTGTTTGAAGGAATTGTGGGATACAGCTGGCAGGGAGATATTGCTCTGGATGATATATCACTCAACGAGGGAACATGTCCATCACCGAGTACGTTTCCTTAACATTCTAAAACAAAATGTTTTTTATTATTTATGTATTTAAAGAATTTGCTCTTGTGTTTACAAAGTCTTTTCATGTGAAGAAGCTATGCTATTCAGTTGGCTTGTGGAAGATCAGTGGTTCTTCCTTGGTTTAAACAGTACAGTCAAACCTGTCATAAGCAGCCAGCCAAGGGAATCACAGACAGTGGCTGCTTAGTAGAGGTCAAATATATAAATAAAAAAGCGACTGGGAATCTGCTAACTGGCTGCTTAATACAGGTTGGCTGCTTAACGGAGGTGACCACTAACACAGGTTTGACTGTATTTATTTTTTCAATGGTATTCATATATACAGAGTATACAATATGTTCAAACAGTATGTTCTATAGTTAATGTACATACACTTACACATGCCACACAGTAATAAGGATCTGAAAACAAGTCTTGAAAGACTTATATGAATTCATTTAATTTCCTTAAAGCAGCATTACATCGTATGAAATAAAATATATTTGAAAAATTCAATTTTTACGTATGGGTAGCAATGCTGCTACACATTCTAACATTATACTTTGTATGCTTATGTTCATTTGGTAAACAGTATTTTATTGCGATAAAACAAACTCGAAACCGAAAGTAGGACTTTCCGAGTCGATCGGTCACGCACTTGTTTACAACCGGAACGCATCGTCCGCACTTGTTTACATTCAGAATGCATCGGCCCCATTTGTCCCACGTTGTCTTTTTTAATTAAATTACTTGATATGCTGATTCATACCTCTGTTAGTTAAGTCTTTTAGGGACATTTCTACATCCCCGCGAGTGGTTCGACATTAGAGGAAGATAGATAGATAGTCTTTCATGTTCAAAATATATACGTTGTTTTCTACATCCTCTGTTGTTTCACGCATGCTCGCTGTGCGTGTTTACATTTCGGGTGTTGATAAACAAATACGCGTATACGACAGTTTAAATTTATTGGAATTTTATCGTTTCTGAGCGACTATTTCGATTTTTGTAAACACACACACATTAGTATTTATATTTTACCCAAAACATCCTTTATTACGATGTAATGCTGCTTTAATATTCTAAAAAAATATTTTTTTATCATGAATGTATTTAAAGAATTTGCAATGTCTTTCATGTGAAGAAGCTATGCTATTCAGTTGGCTTGTGGAAGATCAGTGGTTCTTCCCGGGTGCTCGCCTTTGCCGAATATACTGCACAGAGGAAAACCTGGTATCTGGTGTCTTCCACTGGTGGGTTTTCTCCGGGTACTGGCACTCCGGTGTCCTCCCACATGAATGGCCACAAATATGCTTTCATCCGCGCCAACGAGAGTGATTAATATAAGTTGTTAAAACTTGCTTTGCAATCGTTGTAAAATAGTTTAATCTTTAAACAAACTAAATACACTTGCAAATGTCTTACAAATTGTTATAACAGAGATAATATACAAACTGTTGTATATTTACTTTGTTTATAGTAGAGAAAGGTATCAAATGCAAATGTCGTAATACTCCTGTAGTATTTTCGTCGAAAGGTCGGTGGTTTTATAAGGGAAAACATGGTTTTACATCGGAATCCACAACATTTATTTTACCGATTGTTTTTTATGTTTGCAGAGTGGTTTATATACACTTAATTATTTTTTTATTTAATTAACATAAAAATATACCATATCAGACTTTTAACTACACTTGTTTGGTTCAGGAATGTGTGATTTTGAGGCGGATATCTGCGATTGGGTACAAGACACGGCTGATCAATTCAACTGGATACGTTCCAGGAACGGTACCACTTCACATAACACGGGTCCTAGCGCCGACCACACCACACACAGTCAGAATGGTTTGTTGGTTGAACATTACATAATGATACACATTGCGAAATGTGATTTTATTTTACATACAGTGCCAGTACTATTCTCTGTACTGTGGTGCATGCCATCAAATCAACAGTCTCGTGCAAGAATCCCCCAAATGCCCTTTTATTAATGTGGCATCCGTGGTCCAGTGATAGAGCGTCGGATGTGGAATTGAAACTGTCCTGTGTTCGATACTCGGTCAGGCCACGTATGTAGTGTCATTGAGCAAGGCACCTCACACACATTGCTTATGATGGTTAACCATTTAGGTCGGGCTAAGCAGGAAAACATGTCTATATCCCCACAGTGGGTTTGTCATTAATGGGACATACATACAGTACAGTACAGTACAGTACAGTACAGTACAGTACCATACAGTACCGTACTATACATACATACATACACCTTTACTGTTCTGCAAACGAGTATATTCGTTTTTGCAAACAGCATAGAACCAGATCAGATGGCACAGACCGTGCTGTTTGATCAGGTTGCATGCTGTTTGCTATTCAAATAGTGGAGCCAAACGCCTTGGCAGAATAGCAATCTTGCTGTTTATACATTTCATGTTACTATTTATACATTTCATGTTGCTATATATACACTGTAAATGCTATGTATACACCGCAGGTTACTATTTTTACATTTCATGTTACTGTTTATATACATCAAGTTACTATATATACATTTCATGTTACTATTTATACATTTCATGTTGCTATATATACATCAAGTTGCTATATATACATTTGTTACTATTTATACATTTCATGTTGCTATATATACACCGTAAATGCTATGTATACACCACAGGTTACTATTTATACATTTCATGTTACTATATATACATTTCATGTTGCTATATATACATTTCATGTTACTATATATACACCGTAAATGCTATGTATACACCGCAGGTTACTATTTATACATTTCATGTTACTATATATACATTTCATGTTGCTATATATATATATTTCATGTTGCTATATATACATTTCATGTTACTATTTATACATTTCATGTTGCTATATATACACTGTATACACTGTAAATGCTATGTATACACTGCAGGTTACTATTTATACATTTCATGTTACTATATATACATTTCATGTTGCTATATATACATTTCATGTTACTATTTATACATTTCATGTTGCTATATATACACCGTAAATGCTATGTATACACTGCAGGTTACTATTTATACATTTCATGTTGCTATATATACATTTCATGTTGCTATATATACATTTGTTACTATTTATACATTTCATGTTGCTATATATACATTTGTTACTATTTATACATTTCATGTTGCTATATATACATTTGTTACTATTTATACATTTCATGTTGCTATATATACACCGTAAATGCTATGTATACACCGCAGGTTACTATTTATACATTTCATGTTGCTATATATACATTTGTTACTATTTATACATTTCATGTTGCTATATATACACCGTAAATGCTATGCATACACCGCAGGTTACTATTTATACATTTCATGTTGCTATATATACACCGTAAATGCTATGTATACACTGCAGGTTACTATTTATACATTTCATGTTACTATATATACATTTCATGTTGCTATATATACATTTGTTACTATTTATACATTTCATGTTGCTATATATACACCGTAAATGCTATGTATACACCGCAGGTTACTATTTATACATCGAGGCATCATCTCCACGGAAGATGTTTGATCTTGCCCGAATCACGACACCACCATACACCAAGAGCCAGAGTGCTGCTTGCCTGTCCTTCTGGTACCACATGTACGGAAATAACGTCGGAAACCTGTCCGTATACCTGCAAGATGGTGCTTCCAAGAAACTTGTGTTCAAACGTCAAGGCAACCAGGTTAATTTCTGGCTGCACATGGCTGTCTCGCTTAAACCAATCAATGCTCAGTATAAGGTACGTATTTACCCGTTGGATATGCCCAGCATCTTCTGATTTTATGTGACCATATTATTGGCCGTTTTTCCCTCAATATATATCCACTGACATCCAGTTTGGATAAACGCATCAGCCAGTTTGAAAGGAACAACTCATATTCACCTGCAATCTTTCAATAGATAGAGGATAGTTGTGTTTATTGTGTTGTATATTATATCACGATGAATTCAATAAAATATGATTCAACTAAAATTAAACACAAATTTTCTTATTTGTTTATGATTCCCGATGATTTTGGCTAATATAATATTTGTTTTCAAATTTTAACTACCCTGTCGGGAGCCTCATTGCACTACACTACACACAACCACTTATGTTAGTGTGAATGTCCTTAATAAGAAATAGTTATGGTATGGTATATTTTCATGTTAGTTTCTGTCAAAAACTACAGATGGGAATTAGAATATTAGAATATATTACTTTATGATTAACAATGTTCGAGCCATATATGGAATCATTGTCCGCCCCATTTATGGAATCATTGTCCGCCCCATTTATGGAATCATTGTCCGCCCCATTTATGGAATCATTGTCCGCCCCATTTATGGAATCATTGTCCGCCCCATTTATGGAATCATTGTCCGCCCCATTTATGGATTCATTGTCCGCCCCATTTATGGATTCATTGTCCGCCCCATTTATGGAATCATTGTCCGCCCCATTTATGGAATCATTGTCCGCCCCATTTATGGAATCATTGACCGCCCCATTTATGGAATCATTGTCCGCCCCATTTATGGAATCATTGTCCGCCCCATTTATGGAATCATTGTCCGCCCCATTTATGGAATCATTGTCCGCCCCATTTATGGAATCATTGTCCGCCCCATTTATGGAATCATTGTCCGCCCCATTTATGGAATCATTGTCCGCCCCATTTATGGAATCATTGTCCGCCCCATTTATGGATTCATTGTCCGCCCCATTTATGGATTCATTGTCCGCCCCATTTATGGATTCATTGTCCGCCCCATTTATGGAATCATTGACCGCCCCATTTATGGAATCATTGTCCGCCCCATTTATGGAATCATTGACCGCCCCATTTATGGAATCATTGTCCGCCCCATTTATGGAATCATTGTCCGCCCCATATATGGAATCATTGTCCGCCCCATTTATGGAATCATTGTCCGCCCCATTTATGGAATCATTGACCGCCCCATTTATGGAATCATTGTCCGCCCATATATGGAATCATTGTCCGCCCCATTTATGGAATCATTGTCCGCCCCATTTATGGAATCATTGTCCGCCCCATTTATGGAATCATTGTCCGCCCCATTTATGGATTCATTGTCCGCCCCATTTATGGATTCATTGTCCGCCCCATTTATGGAATCATTGTCCGCCCCATTTATGGAATCATTGTCCGCCCCATTTATGGAATCATTGTCCGCCCCATTTATGGAATCATTGTCCGCCCCATTTATGGAATCATTGTCCGCCCCATTTATGGAATCATTGTCCGCCCCATTTATGGATTCATTGTCCGCCCCATTTATGGAATCATTGCCCGCCCCATATATGGAATCATTGTCCGCCCCATATATGGAATCATTGCCCACCCCATATATGGAATCATTGCCCGCCCCATTTATGGAATCATTGTCCGCCCCATTTATGGAATCATTGTCTGTCCCATTTATGGAATCATTGTCCGCCCCATATATGGAATCATTGTCCGCCCCATTTATGGAATCATTGTCCGCCCTATATATGGAATCAGTGTCCGCCCCATTTATGGAATCATTGTCCGCCCATTTATGGAATCATTGCCCGCCCCATTTATGGAATCATTGTCCGCCCCATTTATGGAATCATTGTCCGCCCCATTTATGGAATCATTGTCTGTCCCATTTATGGAATCATTATCTGCCCCATTTATGGAATCATTGTCCGCCCCATATATGGAATCATTGTCCGCCCCATTTATGGAATCATTGTCCGCCCTATATATGGAATCAGTGTCCGCCCCATTTATGGAATCATTGTCCGCCCCATTTATGGAATCATTGCCCGCCCCATTTATGGAATCATTGTCTGCCCCATTTATGGAATCATTGTCCACCCCATTTATGGAATCATTGTCCGCCCCATTTATGGAATCATTGTCCGCCCATTTATGGAATCATTGTCCGCCCTATATATGGAATCAGTGTCCGCCCCATTTATGGAATCATTGTCCGCCCCATTTATGGAATCAGTCCGCCCCATTTATGGAATCATTGTCCGCCCCATTTATGGAATCATTGTCTGCCCCATTTATGGAATCATTGTCTGCCCCATTTATGGAATCATTGACTGCCCCATTTATGGAATCATTGTCCGCCCCATTTATGGAATCAGTGTCCGCCCCATTTATGGGAGCATTGTCTGCCCCATTTATGGAATCATTGTCCGCCCCATTTATGGAATCATTGTCCGCCCCATTTATGGAATCATTGTCCGCCCCATTTATGGAATCATTGTCCGCCCCATTTATGGAATCATTGTCCGCCCCATTTATGGGAGCATTTCTGGTTTGCTATAGACACTCACCCACTCATTGTTATTTCAGGTTGTATGGGAAGGTACTATTGGCAATGGTTACCATGGTGATATTGCTATTGACGATGTGAAGATCATGCCAGGAGAATGTGCACCTGTTGGAAATTGTAACTTCGAACTTGACACGTGCGGATGGACAAACATTAATGCTGACAACTTTGATTGGCTACGAAGTGCAGGGTCCACGATTACTCATGGCACGGGCCCTACAATTGATCACACCACCAACTCAGATGCAGGTCTGCCTGTTATATCATGTCTATTGTTGTCTGAGGAAGGAGACATTTCTAAATAGTAGTTTCTCTATATGTGTATAAGGGTTTTACATGTATAATGCAGGGTTTTACATGTATATTGCAGGGTTTTACATGTATAATGCAGGGTTTTACATGTATAATGCAGGGTTTTACATGTATAATGCAGGGTTTTACATGTATAATGCAGGGTTTTACATGTATATTCAGTGTTTTACATGTATATTGCAGAGGTTTGCGTGTAAATGTTATGGTGTTACATGTACATGTATATTTCAAGGTTTTACATGTATAATTTATGGTTTTACATGTACATGTATATTTCAAGGTTTTACATGTATAATTTATGGTGTTACATGTACATGTATATTTCAAGGTTTTACATGTATAATTTATGGTGTTACATGTACATGTATATTTCAAGGTTTTACATGTATAATTTATGGTTTTACATGTACATGTATATTTCAAGGTTTTACATGTATAATTTATGGTGTTACATGTATATTTCAAGGTTTTACATGTATAATTTATGGTGTTACATGTACATGTATATTTCAAGGTTTTACATGTATAATTTATGGTTTTACATGTACATGTATATTTCAAGGTTGTACATGTATAATTTATGGTGTTACATGTACATGTATATTTCAAGGTTTTACATGTATAATTTATGGTGTTACATGTACATGTATATTTCAAGGTTTTACATGTATAATTTATGGTGTTACACCTACATGTATATTTCAAGGTTTTACATGTATAATTGATGGTGTTACATGTACATGTATATTTCAAGGTTTTACATGTATAATTTATGGTTTTACATGTACATGTATATTTCAAGGTTTTACATGTATAATTTATGATTTTACACCTACATGTATATTTCAAGGTTTTACATGTATAATTTATGGTGTTACATGTACATGTATATTTCAAGGTTTTACATGTATAATTTATGGTGTTACATGTACATGTATATTTCAAGGTTTTACATGTATAATTTATGGTTTTACATGTACATGTATATTTCAAGGTTTTACATGTATAATTTATGGTGTTACATGTACATGTATATTTCAAGGTTTTACATGTATAATTTATGGTGTTACATGTACATGTATATTTCAAGGTTTTACATGTATAATTGATGGTTTTACACCTACATGTATATTTCAAGGTTTTACATGTATAATTTATGATTTTACACCTACATGTATATTTCAAGGTTTTACATGTACATGTATATTGTATGTGTTTATAGTTTATTTAAGGGGTTTATATGCATATTGCAAGATGTTACATGTATATTGCAGGGTTCTGTATGCATATTGCAAGATGTTACATGTATATTGCAGGGTTCTGTATGCATATTGCAAGATGTTACATGTATATTGCAGGGTTCTGTATGCATATTGCAAGATGTTACATGTATATTGCAGGGTTCTGTATGCATATTGCAAGATGTTACATGTATATTGCAGGGTTCTGTATGCATATTGCAAGATGTTACATGTATATTGCAGGGTTCTGTATGCATATTGCAAGATGTTACATGTATATTGCAGGGTTCTGTATGCATATTGCAAGATGTTACATGTATATTGCAGGGTTCTGTATGCATATTGCAAGATGTTACATGTATATTGCAGGGTTCTGTATGCATATTGCAAGATGTTACATGTATATTGCAGGGTTCTGTATGCATATTGCAAGATGTTACATGTATATTACAGGGTTCTGTATGCATATTGCAGAGCATTACATGTGTAATAGAGAGTTTACACGTGTATTTCACAGCTTTGTATCTATTGCATGATTTATACACACATATAATTCAGGGTTTTGCATATAGATTGCTGGGTTGTGCATGTATAGTGCATGGTGTTATATGTATATATCTGTGCTTTACATGTATATAGCAGAGTTTATATGTATATATCTGTGCTTTACATGTATATAGCAGAGTTTATATGTATATATCTGTGCTTTACATGTATATAGCAGAGTTTATATGTATATATCTGTGCTTTACATGTATATAGTAGTGTTTATATGTATATATCTGTGCTTTACATGTATATAGCAGTGTTTATATGTATATATCTGTGCTTTACATGTATATTTCAGTGTTTATATGTATATATCTGTGCTTTACATGTATATAGCAGTGTTTATATGTATATATCTGTGCTTTACATGTATATAGTAGTGTTTATATGTATATATATGTGCTTTACATGTATATAGCAGTGTTTATATGTATATATCTGTGCTTTACATGTATATAGCAGAGTTTATATGTATATATCTGTGCTTTACATGTATATAGCAGTGTTTATATGTATATATCTGTGCTTTACATGTATATAGCAGTGTTTATATGTATATATCTGTGCTTTACATGTATATAGCAGAGTTTATATGTATATATCTGTGCTTTACATGTATATTTCAGTGTTTATATGTATATATCTGTGCTTTACATGTATATAGCAGTGTTTATATGTATATAGCAGAGTTTATATGTATATATATGTGCTTTACATGTATATAGCAGTGTTTATATGTATATATATGTGCTTTACATGTATATAGCAGTGTTTATATGTATATAGCAGAGTTTACATGTATATAGCAGAGTTTACATGTATATATCAGAGTTTACATGTATATAGCAGAGTTTATATGTATATAGCAGAGTTTATATGTATATATCTGTGCTTTACATGTATATAGCAGAGTTTATATGTATATAGCAGAGTTTATATGTATATAGCAGAGTTTATATGTATATATCTGTGCTTTACATGTATATTTCAGTGTTTATATGTATATATCTGTGCTTTACATGTATATAGTAGTGTTTATATGTATATATATGTGCTTTACATGTATATAGCAGTGTTTATATGTATATATCTGTGCTTTACATGTATATAGCAGTGTTTATATGTATATATATGTGCTTTACATGTATATAGCAGTGTTTATATGTATATATCTGTGCTTTACATGTATATAGCAGAGTTTATATGTATATATATGTGCTTTACATGTATATAGTAGTGTTTATATGTATATATATGTGCTTTACATGTATATAGCAGTGTTTATATGTATATATCTGTGCTTTACATGTATATAGCAGAGTTTATATGTATATATCTGTGCTTTACATGTATATAGTAGTGTTTATATGTATATAGCAGTGTTTACATGTATATAGTAGTGTTTATATGTATATATCTGTGCTTTACATGTATATAGCAGAGTTTATATGTATATATCTGTGCTTTACATGTATATAGCAGTGTTTATATGTATATATATGTGCTTTACATGTATATAGCAGTGTTTATATGTATATATCTGTGCTTTACATGTATATAGTAGTGTTTATATGTATATATATGTGCTTTACATGTATATAGCAGAGTTTATATGTATATATCTGTGCTTTACATGTATATAGTAGTGTTTATATGTATATATATGTGCTTTACATGTATATAGCAGTGTTTATATGTATATATCTGTGCTTTACATGTATATAGCAGTGTTTATATGTATATATCTGTGCTTTACATGTATATTTCAGTGTTTATATGTATATATCTGTGCTTTACATGTATATAGCAGAGTTTATATGTATATATCTGTGCTTTACATGTATATTTCAGTGTTTATATGTATATATCTGTGCTTTACATGTATATAGCAGTGTTTATATGTATATATCTGTGCTTTACATGTATATTTCAGTGTTTATATGTATATATTTCAGGGTTTTACATGTATATATTTCAGGGTTTTACATGTATATATTTCAGGGTTTTACATGTATATATTTCAGGGTTTTACATGTATATATTTCAGGGTTTTACATGTATATATTTCAGGGTTTTACATGTATATATTTCAGGGTTTTACATGTATATTTCTGCACTTGGAAAGAATGCTGGACAGAGGGCTTGGTTTTACAGTCAATTCTTTCCGTCTACCAAAGCTACATGTTTCTCCTTCTGGTACTTCATGTACGGGCAAAGTAAGATATCTTTTATTCTCTCATTGTTTATAGCTATAGTTCTTACTGTTATTAGGAAGTCGTGATAGCGCAGTGGTAGAACGTTCACTTCAGGTGCGAGAGGCCCGGAGTCTGCTTCCAGCTGTAGCCGTTACGATTGTGTCCATAGGCAAGGCACTTTAATTCTACGTTGCCTCTCCTCTCTCCCTCGTGGCGATGGTTCCCATCAAGAATGAGGTCTCGAGAGCGTTTAAACTAAGTTGTAAGAACTTGTTTCTCTATCAAGCTAAATTAAATTTGTATAAACTGTTATTGTTTATTTCAAGAGACATATTGAGATTGTGAATAATTACCTTCGCCAGGAGATGAATTTTACAACCCTTGTTTGTTTGTTTATCTGTGTGGGCGAACATTGTAGGTATAGGGGCTAACTTTCAGTTGAATATTGTAGATAGCCCATACGTAGCCCCTACATCATTAGAGTTAGGGGCTAATTTGTAGTGGTTTATTAATAGCCCACAAACCCTTCTGAATGAATATTTTTCTTTCACTCGTTTATAAGACGGGAAGTCACTATGTGACAATAATATTGTGATAGATAAAAAACCCGTCTTATAGGTGAGTAAGTATGGTAGATGTTCATGATTTTGTGTTACTCAGACGGGACTGTAGTCTGAGGTGTGCGCTACCTTTTATTCAACACAAGATTATGGCGGCCTAAAGTGATTGGACCATCCGTCCGTCTGCACGTACATTTAAGTTTGGGTGTCTAGGACTGCATTCATTGATTGTAGCAATCTATTGATAGTTTCTTTTTCCTGTAAACAGGTGAACCATAACATATAGCCAATGGCCTTTTGTGTACTCTTAACAATGTCAACAATTGTATTCTATATCTGTAAAAAAAAAAAAAAATCTATATCTGTATACATTGTACTCTTTCATGTAGATGTGGGTATATTGAGACTGTACCAGCCGACACAAAAGAACACAACGTTGCTTTGGCAAATGAGGGGTAACCAAGGTAACAGCTGGAGGAGTGCCCAGGTCACTATAAATAGCAGCATCAATTGGCAGGTAACGGGCTACGTTTTATGCTTCACTTTCCTTGTGTAAAACTGATGTTTCAACCTGATACAACATAGCTTGTCCCATTTGGCTGGGTACCATGGGTTACTGCTGCTGGGTACCATTCCCAAAATATGGTATTGATTGATATTTATAAATATTGTATTTGTTGTCAGTTATTTATACATAGTGGATATTGTATTTGTCGTCAGTTATTTATACGTAGTGGATATTGTATTTGTTGTCAGTTATTTATACGTAGTGGATATTGTATTTGTTGTCAGTTATTTATACATAGTGGATATTGTATTTGTTGTCAGTTATTTATACGTAGTGGATATTGTATTTGTTGTCAGCTAGCTATTAGCTCTTATTAATATAGTGTGTCCGTATCGACTACCATTACTTAACCTGCCGAATATATTGAACGAAATGCGCAAACAACATAGATCAGCCGTGGCGTAACGTCTGATCATGATCTATGTTGGTTGCTTTTCAGACAAGTGTGTTAGCTCCACTATCCAAATAGCAAACAGCATAGAGCCTGATCAGATGGCACGTTCTGTACACATGTGCTGTCTGAACTGGCTCTATGCTGTTTGCAAAAGCGACTTTAGTTGTGATTGATAGGTTACGGGTTAAGACAGTACCTTCCGAAATCGCTTTACCAATTTTTATTAACTTTCGTAGGATAATCGTGACAACTAGCAGATAAAAGATAGGTAAAATCATTGGGATTCGATATCCAAAATGGCCGTCATAACACCATCTTTAAAAAAAAATGGTTCACGTCTCCTCCTGAACCCTTTGGTCACTTTGGATGAAACTTGGTGTAGAGCATAATAGCAACTAGTAGACCATACATAGATAACATTGATGATGTATTAACTGACCTATATGTATAGTTCTAGTTGATACAGGGTGTGTATTATGTGTATTACAGTTGACATTTGATGGTGTATTACTCACCTATATGTATAGTTCTAGTTGATACAGGGTGTGTATTATGTATGTTACAGTTGACATTTGATAGTGTATTACTCACCTATATGTACAGTTCTAGTTGATACAGGGTGTGTATTATGTGTGTTACAGTTGACATTTGATGGTGTATTAAGCACCTATATGTATAGTTCTAGTTGATACAGGGTGTGTATTATGTGTGTTACAGTTGACATTTGATAGTGTATTACTCACCTATATGTACAGTTCTAGTTGATACAGGGTGTGTATTATGTTTGTTACAGTTGACATTTGATGGTGTATTACTGACCTATATGTATAGTTCTAGTTGATACAGGGTGTGTATTATGTATGTTACAGTTGACATTTGATGGTGTATTACTGACCTATATGTATAGTTCTAGTTGATACAGGGTGTGTATTATGTATGTTACAGTTGACATTTGATGGTGTATTACTCACCTATATGTATAGTTCTAGTTGATACAGGGTGTGTATTATGTGTGTTACAGTTGACATTTGATGGTGTATTACTCACCTATATGTATAGTTCTAGTTGATACAGGGTGTGTATTATGTGTGTTACCGTTGACATTTGATGGTGTATTACTCACCTATATGTATAGTTCTAGTTGATACAGGGTGTGTATTATGTGTGTTACAGTTGACATTTGATGGTGTATTACTCACCTATATGTATAGTTCTAGTTGATACAGGGTGTGTATTATGTGTGTTACAGTTGACATTTGATGGTGTATTAAGCACCTATATGTATAGTTCTAGTTGATACAGGGTGTGTATTATGTGTGTTACAGTTGACATTTGATAGTGTATTACTCACCTATATGTACAGTTCTAGTTGATACAGGGTGTGTATTATGTTTGTTACAGTTGACATTTGATGGTGTATTACTGACCTATATGTATAGTTCTAGTTGATACAGGGTGTGTATTATGTGTGTTACAGTTGACATTTGATGGTGTATTACTCACCTATATGTATAGTTCTAGTTGATACAGGGTGTGTATTATGTGTGTTACAGTTGACATTTGATGGTGTATTACTCACCTATATGTATAGTTCTAGTTGATACAGGGTGTGTATTATGTGTGTTACCGTTGACATTTGATGGTGTATTACTCACCTATATGTACAGTTCTACTTGATACAGGGTGTGTATTATGTGTGTTACCGTTGACATTTGATGGTGTATTACTCACCTATATGTATAGTTCTAGTTGATACAGGGTGTGTATTATGTGTGTTACAGTTGACATTTGATGGACAGATCGGTTCTGGGTCGCAGGGCGACATCGCAGTTGATGATGTGACATTCTCCCCGGGTAGATGTACCGGTATCGTTCCCACATTCTCTACTCCTGTGCCCAGCATTTTGACAACACCCACATATCGTAAGTAATACATTTATCCTAGCAGTGGCATTCTGGGTCCCTTCTGAGATATGGGCAACATAGTATGCACTGCATTAATTTTGAATGACGTTTCCATTAATTTTATTAAATAATTTCATCTGAGTGTTAGGCCATTCTGACGTACACAATGTCGGGCAAGTAGACTGGAATGGGGTCTGTTATGAAATCATTTCATAATTGTAATAGTGGTAATATATCATCAGCGGTTCTAGCCCAACTCTGTGGATATAGTTATCTCCCCTGACATATTGTCCACATAAGGAATGTTAAAAATCGGTTATGTCGAATTCTCCGGTTATCTCGAAGTCGGATCGAAGTCCAATTTCAGACGGTATCATTTTACATATAACTGGCTCCGTTTATGCTTAATATTTTAAGCTTTACCTTCACAATTTGGGAATGCAATGTCCTAGTAGTTGCATGGTATAAAGAAGAGAATAAATGTAGTGTCGGTAATACAGCAGATAGTGTAGAATAAGTTTCGTAAGTCAAACCTTGGTTATGTCAAAGTATTTTGCTCGGTCTGACGGAATTTGACCCAGAACAGAACAGAAATGTTATTTCGAAAGACTTGTATATTATACATAGTCTTAACAAAACTAGTAATACCGGTAACTTAATACAATTCATGATCATGTGACAATTTGTTTCATATAAATTATAACAGTTTCATTCATATAATATTCGTGACATTTCATTTGTTGTACAACTATTGTGCAGTTTGTGTATATGTATGTTATTTGAAAGCAATGAAATATGCTTAAACTAAAATGAGTTAATAATAGCGTTCACGTGTTTCACTACAGCGCTTCTACCTAGGTGCAAGCCCATTCGTGAAATACTACTCAGATAAGATACAGAGCGTAGCCATATGGTTTAAGATGTCAGTGGGACTTGAATTCCTGTAACAGGAAAAAGAAACTATCAAGAATAAACATAAAGACACTTTGAAATACGAAGACAATTTTGTACTATTTTTTTAATTTTATTTTTTTATACAAATTTATTTTAGCTCGATTGCGAAACAAGTTATTTCAACTTATATAAATCACTCTCGAGACCTCATTCCTGATGGAATCCATCGCCACGAGGGAGAGAGAAGAGGCAACGTGGACTATTGTACTATTCACAGCAGTACTGAAATTTATCAAGCAATCAAATCGTTTTAAATGAGTACTTTATATCTGTTTCACACTTAAGATAATAGATTTAGCAACTCACTTAATCCATAATCCTTTCTCGTTATCAATTTTGCTTGAGCCTTGGTCTCGGGGTGCACATCTTCGGAAACTGGACGGTGGATTATGCAGACTAGTACCTTTCTTTGGAAATATATGTACATGTTTAAGCTTTTGATTTCGTAATAACGTCTCTTTCATTCTGTAGTGTTCAAATCGTTTCTATGGGGAGGGCCAATCACTAATGTTGTCAGAACTTGTGGCCCAACCCATTTGCTAATTATGTATCGCTTATACGATTGTTATTGTTACATAAATGTATATAGAGCAATAAAATATTATCAAATCAAAATAAATGGTAATTAAATGTTTTTTCTATTCATTTTTTAATCCACAATGCACATGGAGTCTATATCCGCTATGTAAAAATCGGTTATGTCGAATTATCCGGTTATCTCGACGTCAGATCAAAGTTCCATTTCTGACACTATCATTTTACATATAACAGGCTCCGTTTATATCGAATTTCGTTAATTCAAACTTATGTCGAAGTATTTTGTTCGGTCTGACGGAATTCGATATAACGGATGTAGACTGTACTTAAAGGTTTGTTTACCTGTAGCCATTTTCTCCACAATATTAATCCATGTGTATTTTATTCTTTCAGCACAAACACCATACGACTGTCACTTTGAGAAGACAGGGCAGCCTCTGTGCACCTGGACTCAGGATAGTACAGACACTTTTAATTGGACCCCTAAACAAGGAAGTACTGGATCCCTCAATACTGGACCTACCTCCGATCATACACTGCAGAATAGAAATGGTAAATACAACTTGAAATGCAATAATATGTGTGTTTTACATTTATTTATCGTCGCTACTGGTTGCCCATATGAGCAACGCCTCCTGAAGAGATTAGTCATTTTAAATTTTTGGAGGATAGTGCAATAATACAGGCAGAGACCTATTCCAGAATCTCCTCTTGTTCTTTTACATGCACGGTGTACAGCACCGACACGAGACCTCGGTTTAACGTCCCATCTGTAAGACTGTTAAATTTTATTAGGGTCAGATGGGGGATCGAACCTGCGATCTCTGGATTACCAGTCCAGCGTGTTACCACTGGACTACAGATCCGTCTGTATGCAATAATAAACATGGTTCTGTGTTTAAGTATCCACACACATGAGGCGGGGGCATACAGGGGGAACATCCCCCTGAAACGGTACAGCTAGGATGAGCTATGTTTACACCAAAATGTACAAATTGCTCCATGAGAGCATTTAATTTTCCTTCTATGTCATATATAAAAGGCTTTAAATGTGTCCCTATTGGCTTTAGTTTATATAAATTAATTTTAACTCGATTGCGAAGCAAGTTATTTCAACTTATATTAATCACTCTCGAGACCTCATTCCTGATGGAATCCATCGCCATGAAGGAAAGAGAAGGGGCATTGTGGAATTTAAATGCCTTGCCTAAGGCACAATCGTAACGGCTACAGTGGGGCTCGAACTCCGGGCCTTTCACACATGGCTTTATTATCTTATGGCATGTCGATCACAGTATTATAGTATAATGCGACATTGCACATGTAACAAGGTATTCTTGGCATATAACCGCAGTAGAAATGGTAAGCATATATTTATATATATGCAGTCATAGACATCTTAGAAGTATACATGCACCGGATATTGTATTCACCCGGTCTACCCCCGACAGTCGCTGGCACAAATTCTTGTGTGAGCGACAGTCGGAGATATGAAAACTGAACACACACTGAGATTACAGCAGCCCTCATAGCTCTCTAAACATCTAGTTATAATAATTACGATACGCAAAACCATCACTTTTAGATGATGGGTATTTTAATTTTCTTAGAAAACTCAGTCACCCAAATGCATTTATGCGGTGGCGACCATATAATAACTTATTAGTCAGTCTCGTTGCTCTTCAATGATTCACATGTAATGCAGATACAAGCCACAGATATTAAATATACGTACTGTAGAACACTATTTATTCGCGAGCATTTACATTTCGACAATTTTCGCCATCTAAGTTAATTCATGATTCTCTTGAATAATACTGTGTCCGAGTTATCTATGAAAGTAATTAAGTTGTTATCGAAATTGTGAAATTAAATACAATTATATACTACAGTCAAACCTGTCTTAAGCAGCCAGCCAAGGGAGTCGGAGAAAGTGGCTGCCTAGCATAGGTTGCTGCTTAATAGAGGTCAAATGTAGGGACTCTTGAAACTGGCTGCTTAATACAGGTTGGCTGCTTAATGGAGGTGAGCACTAACACAGGTTTGACTGTATATACATAAACAGTCATCTTTATATTTAGTGATATATTCCTGATGGGCGTCAAACTAATTAAAAATGTTCAAAATCGTGAAAATCTCTGAATAAAGTGTTCGCGAAATTATAGTATTTTACAGTATGATCTTATGTTTGTTGTTTCCGGAATGTAGTAATCCCCCCCCACACACGCACAATTTTTGAATCCCGAAAGTAGGATGGTACAATCTGAGAACCCTCTGCCTGAAGTAATGATCGGCGCTGCACCTACGATCTTTTGTTTCCGCAGATCACTCGATGAAATAAAATTCTATCTTGCACTAATAAACACAAATCTTTTACGATTTCCAATGATTTTGGCTAATATAATAGTTCTGATCAAATTTAAGTCATTTTAGCTGCCGCTGTCGGGAGCCTCATTTCACTACATTCCACGACCGCACAACCACTTCTATTAGTGTGAATGTCCGTAATAAGAAATAGTTCTGGTATAATTTTCGATTTAGTTTTCTGTTAAAATTAAAAATCTAAAGACAAAACTAATGCATTAGAATATATTACTTTATAACTAACTGTTCATGATAGTCATAAAACAGCTAAAACACAAAAGTACATCTAGCTGCGCAGGAATACGAAACGCAACCAGTGATAGAGAAAATGCCATCTTCCACTGAAAACAGTGGAGGATGGAGTTTTCTTTCACTGAGAAAACTAAATTATTCACTGGAAAGCATAAAAGAAATAGCTATAGCTAGGAAGTCAGTAAATGATCACATCTGATAGTTAGACTCTTAATCCAATAAACAAACATACATTTTGGTATTGTTGTAAATATATGTTTAAAATTTGTGGTTGCCAAATCTTCAGATTTCCATCTTTCCCGCTGTTACTTTTTTCTAAAATTATTATACAGTCATGGAAAAGTAATTATAGTTTTTATGCTGTTGAAATGGAATCATGTCACATGCACATGAATTTTGCATGTTACACAAAACATTTTACACTATAGTGGATAATTGCACTATTAGAATTGAGGCCACGGTTAATAATAGCAGACGGATCTGTAGTCCAGTGGTAACACGTTGGACTGATAATCCATGGATCACAGGTTCGATCCCTCGTCTGACCCTAATAGAATTAACAGTCTTCCAGATGGGACTTTAAACCGAGGCCTTGTGTGGTTTTACACAGTGCATTTAAAAGAACCAGAGGAGACTCTGGAATGGGTCTCTGTCTGTATCATTGCACTATCCTCCAAAAATCTAAAATGACTAATCTCTTCAGGAGGCGTCGCTCATATGGGCAACCGGTAGCGACAATAAATAAATGTAAACACACACACAATCATCTGCATCCACTTATGATTTACTAATGATTTACTAATGATATACTAATAGTTTTATTTTATTATTTGTTTAATAAAAATATATTTTTAGCTACTGCTTTGTAAATGTAATTATGAATGGTTAATAAAACTCCTTGGTTATTGTAGGACACTATATTTACATCGAATCGTCACAACGTGCACCAAACAGTACCGCCCGCATACTCAGCCAGACCATCGCCATTGGTACTCGTGGAAAATGTTTGAAATTCTGGTACCACATGTACGGCTCAGATGTATACAAGTTGAATGTGTATGCCAAACACGGTTAGTACAACAGATAGCATTGTTATATGTGTATGCCAAACACGGTTAGTACAACATATAGCATAGTCATATGTGTATGCCAAACACGGTTAGTACAACAGATAGCAGTGTCATATGTGTATGCCAAACACGGTTAGTACAACAGATAGCATTGTCATATGTGTATGCCAAACACGGTTAGTACAACAGATAGCATTGTCATATGTGTATGCCAAACAAGGTTAGTACAACAGATAGCATTGTCATATGTGAATGCCAAACAAGGTTAGTACAACAGATAGCATTGTCATATGTGTATGCCAAACACGGTTAGTACAACAGATAGCATTGTCATATGTGTATGCCAAACAAGGTTAGAACAACAGATAGCATTGTCATATGTGTATGCCAAACAAGGTTAGAACAACAGATAGCATTGTCATATGTGTATGCCAAACACGGTTAGTACAACAGATAGCATTGTCATATGTGAATGCCAAACACGGTTAGTACAACAGATAGCATTGTCATATGTGTATGCCAAACACGGTTAGTACAACAGATAGCATTGTCATATGTGTATGCCAAACACGGTTAGAACAACAGATAGCATTGTCATATGTGTATGCCAAACACGGTTAGTACAACAGATAGCATTGTCATATGTGTATGCCAAACAAGGTTAGAACAACAGATAGCATTGTCATATGTGTATGCCAAACACGGTTAGTACATCAGATAGCATTGTCATATGTGTATGCCAAACAAGGTTACAACAACAGATAGCATTGTCATATGTGTATGCCAAACAAGGTTAGTACAACAGATAGCATTGTCATATGTGTATGCCAAACACGGTTAGTACATCAGATAGCATTGTCATATGTGTATGCCAAACATGGTTAGTACAACAGATAGCATTGTCATATGTGTATGCCAAACACGGTTAGTACAACAGATAGCATTGTCATATGTGTATGCCAAACACGGTTAGTACAACAGATAGCATTGTCATATGTGTATGCCAAACACGGTTAGTACAACAGATAGCATTGTCATATGTGTATGCCAAACACGGTTAGTACAACAGATAGCATTTTCATATGTGTATGCCAAACACAGTTGTACAACAGATATCATTGTCATATGTGTATGCCAAACACGGTTAGTACAACAGATAGCATTGTCATATGTGTATGCCAAACACGGTTAGTACAACAGATAGCATTGTCATATGTGTATGCCAAACAAGGTTAGAACAACAGATAGCATTGTCATATGTGTATGCCAAACAAGGTTA
Source organism: Archivesica marissinica (assembly GCA_014843695.1). Taxonomy (NCBI): domain Eukaryota; kingdom Metazoa; phylum Mollusca; class Bivalvia; order Venerida; family Vesicomyidae; genus Archivesica; species Archivesica marissinica. Next base: position 17,056,258 of record CM026402.1, read on the forward strand.
GAACAACAGATAGCATTGTCATAATGTGTATGCCAAACAAGGTTAGAACAACAGATAGCATTGTCATATGTGTATGCCAAACAAGGTTAGAACAACAGATAGCATTGTCATATGTGTATGCCAAACAAGGTTAGTACAACAGATAGCATTGTCATAATGTGTATGCCAAACAAGGTTAGTACAACAGATAGCATTGTCATAATGTGCATGCCAAACAAGGTTAGAACAACAGATAGCATTGTCATATGTGTATGCCAAACAAGGTTAGTACAACAGATAGCATTGTCATATGTGTATGCCAAACACGGTTAGTACAACAGATAGCATTGTCATAATGTGTATGCCAAACAAGGTTAGAACAACAGATAGCATTGTCATATGTGTATGCCAAACAAGGTTAGAACAACAGATAGCATTGTCATATGTGAATGCATCTTTCTTCCTATAAATTTAAATTAGTTATTATGGACGTTTAGGGTAACGTATTGAAAGATGTAGCTGGGACAATTTTATGAAGTTGCGTTCAACACAATACGCTATAAGCCATGCTTGCTGCTAACATTATCTCGTTAAATATTATAACCTGGGCATAGTCACCAGTTTGATGACTCTATCTGCAATAGAAACCGAGATATGTAAGAAAATAGGTATTATAAGGCGGCCATATTGGAATCCAAGATGGCGACCATCTGACAATGTTGAAACTGACATTATTGAAACCCTTGACCACGAAAATGTTGATATAGCCACCATTTTCATGAGCCTATCGCTACCGGGAGCTGAGATATTGGATGAAATAGGTTGTGCATGGCGGCCATTTTCAATCCAAGATGGCGACTTCCTGCACCTGATCCAGAACATGTGACCAAACTTGTTTTCATCCCCAGACCACAAGGAACAAAGATCGAAAGTCATACTCAACTACAGCTAGCTCCTAGAGTAATGACTTTTATTGTTGCTTTTTTGTGTGTTTTGTTGCTGTATTTTGTCTGGGTTTTGTAACTATTGTGTTATTTTTATTACCCCAGGAGGTAATCTGGGAGCACCTTTGTGGACAAAGACTGGCACCAAAGGCAACAAATGGATATTTACTGACGTGTATATTACCCCACAAACACTGACACCCCCACAAACCAACACAGTGAATGTGAACGTAAGTCAATCTGTGGGAAGGGCCGTTTTCTAATGTTGGTTATAACTTGTGGCCCGACACTTTTGCTATATAACACAAATGTATATATGTGCCTTATAATCTGTTATTATCTGTAACTTACTTCACATCTGATTCATGCTCGTATGTAATATTGTATTGTTGAATGTATTACATATGCAATAAAATATGATTAAATTAAAGTCAATCTGTAATATAATAATATGTACTGAGCTGATAATAATAGTGAGGTTAATGGCACAGTAAAGCTCTCTGCATCTGTCTGCTCATTTAGAGCTCACAAAATGATGAAGTGAATAGCACAGTAAAGCTCTCTGCATCTATCTGCTCATTTAGAGCTCACAAAATGATGAAGTGAATAGCACAGTAAAGCTCTCTGCATCTGCTCATTTAGAGCTCACAATAATGATGAAGTGAATGGCACAGTAAAGCTCTGCATCTGCTCATTTAGAGCTCACAATAATGATGAAGTGAATAGCACAGTTAAGCTCTCTGCATCTATCTGCTCATTTAGAGCTCACCATAATGATGAAGTGAATGGCACAGTAAAGCTCTCTGCATCTGCTCATTTAGAGCTCACCATAATGATGAAGTGAATGGCGCAGTAAAGCTCTCTGCATCTGCTCATTTAGAGCTCACCATAATGATGACGTGAATGGCACAGTAAAGCTCTCTGCATATATCTGCTCATTTAGAGCTCACAATAATGATGAAGTGAATGGCACAGTAAAGCTCTCTGCATCTATCTGCTCATTTAGAGCTCACAATAATGATGAAGTGAATGGCACAGTTAAGCTCTCTGCATCTATCTGCTCATTTAGAGCTCATAATAATTATGACATGAATGGTGCAGTTAAGCTCTGCATCTATCTGCTCATTTAGAGCTCACCATAATAATGAAGGATCTATGTACACTGTGTTATCATCCGTCAAGTTCAAAGTGCCCACACATGTCACAGTGACCATATACATCAATGGTGGCATTATGCCAGGATTGTAACTAATGGATTTCATCAGTATTCACCTGAAACGTTCAGGGACATACATTTGGAGGTAATGTTGGTGTATTGAAAAAGAGAAACGTCTGTTTGTGGTGTGTGTTTTATGTGTTTACGTTTATTTATCGTCGCTACCGTTCGCCCATATGAGCGACGCCTCCTGAAGAGATTAGTCATTTTAGATTTTTGGAGGATAGTGCATTGATACAGACAGAGACTCATTCCAGATTCTCCTCTGGTTCTTTTACGTGCACGGTGTAAAGCACCGACACAAGACCTCGGTTTAAAGTCCCATATGAAAGACTGTTAATTTTATTAGGGTCAGACGGGGGATCGAACCTGTGATCCCTGGATTATCAGTCCAACGTATTAACCACTGGACTACAGATCCGTCTGCTATTGTTAACCGTGGCCTCAATTCTAATAGTGCAATTATCCACTATAGCGTATCCCTGGAATACCAGTTTGTTGAAACACACCATCTTGTTTATATGTGATTTTCAGTTGGCCATTGAGGGCGTGGTGGGGAGGAGCTACCATGGAGATATTGCTATAGATGATGTTACTGTCAATGATGGTGCATGCCCTCCCACAGGTATGTTGTACCATTTTAGAAACAAATATTGAAAAAATAAATGTAAGCATGTTACCATTAGATATATAGACTATGTATTCATTCAGTGCTATGTATATTGTTAACATGTGAAAACTATGTTTGTATGTCATAAAATAAAAAATAAATAATACAAATTTTACACCTGCATCAGCACCATTTAAGGCTATATCGCCGGTGGGCAGTTTACCTAACAACACCTTTCCTGGGCAGGCTCCAACGGTTAACCAGTACTTGGGTGCACCAACCTCCGTAAGAAACTGCCAACTTTTTCATATACCGTAAATGAGACACGACCTGAGCGGGGCTCGAACCCGTGACCATCAGTGATGATAGGTTACAGTGGTATACAAGTCAGCGACCTTAACCACTTGACCATGGAGGCGGACTTCCTCATTTTTGAAAGGGAAATGCATTTAATTATTTCTAATATTATATATTTATAAACTGGAAAAATCAACATCCAATAAATAATCGTAATTGTGTTGTTTTTGTCCTCATAAGCCGTACATGCTAACTGGCTAACGGCCCAAGAAGAGTCTAACACACTTTTTAGGTTTTGATTTGACACTGTTCTGTATAATTCCTTTTTGGGAAAACTTAAAAACTTTCAAGTTTTAACCCATTCAACACCAAGTAACTGACATGGACTGGTCCATGATATTTTTAGACCAATAAATTAATAACAAAATTACATTTGGATCAGTTCATTTATCAAAATGGGTAAAAAAAATTCTAAAAATAGTTATATTACTTGAAAAAAGTGCAGATCCTGATGAGACGGCTCGTCACGAGAGTGATTAATATAAGTTGTAAGAACTTGTTTCGCAATCGTACTAAAATAAATTTGTAGAAACTAAATAACTAATGTTAATCTACTGCAGGGATCAGTTTAGAGGGTGATGTGGGCGAAATTGTCGCCCTAGGGACCCTGACTTTGCCCTCTGGGGGCCCCACTTCTCCCTAATTCTGACCTAGAATGAACCTTGCTACTCTAATATACAAAATATAATACTTACCTAGTTTTATCACATAACGTTGGTTGTATACAGTTTCATACAGCCATCACATATTTTCTTATATGTACACACGTGTAATACCACCTCGAAGGATTCAGATTGATTGAGAGAATAATCCATATAATTTGTAAATTTTAATTTTAAAGTATGCATATTTTTATTTGAATTGGTGCACAACATTAATGATAAGACAAACTACGATTTAAAATAAATCTCGACCTTTTGCTATTAAACTCGCCAAAAGGCCTGCTTAACTCTTTCACCGCCAATGTCGCATAAAAGCGACTTTGTAAACAAAAGTATAGAACCCGATCGGACAGAACAGAACATGCCATCTGATCAGGCTATATGCTGATTGCTCTTCAGACAGTGGAGCTGAAGCACCTGTCCGAATAGCAAACAACATAGATCCTGATCAGACGCGGCGTTACGCCGCGGCTGATCTGGATCTATGTTGTTTGCACATGCTCTGAATTTATTCGGCGCTGAAAGAGTTAATAGCAAAACGTCTAAACCCATTTTATTAATCATGGTATGTAAGATCCTGTATGTGTAAAGTATGTGTAGTGGTTGGCCATCTTAAAGTTTATGCAACATTTTGCTGCTAGATGACTGTGATTTCGAGTCCAAGACGATCTGTGGCTACATGCAGGATACTACGGACACATTCGATTGGACCAGGAGTTTTGGATCAACAGTTAGCGTGGGTACTGGGCCTGCTGTAGATCACACGTATGGCACCACAAACGGTGAGTGTACCGTAATCGTATAGTAAAAGTTCCAACAAGTCCAAGTTATAACACAAGTATTTACTTATCATTAATTTGTTACGATGTGCATAAGCACCATACTGCACTTTCAAAATCCCAGTTGTCTCCCCTAATCAACATTTATCTCATCTTTTATAGAGAATCAAGCTTGGACATGTATTCCATAAAATGGCAAGCTACAGATGTTCCAGTAAACATGTTTTGTATAAGTGTCACTCAATATATCAATTCGGATATATTGTTTTGGTGCAAACGCCCGCTTGTACGGACTATAACAAGTTAACATTTTAGAATTGTACTGTTTAAACTTAAACATTAGAGTACATCTCTGATGTAATAGCACACATGTGTGGCAAAACCTTTAATATGATGATCAGGCATACATGTAAGGGATGTCCACGCCAAGTATGCTTGTTTCTCTGCCAAATGTATTTGCTTCTCTGCCAACATAAACAGTTAGTACAGTTCCATGCATAATTGCCTTGTATAATGACCGTATACAGCATTATTAGAAATAGACCAATACTCATGAATATGTATCATGCTATACAACTAATTATGGAGGTAATTAATTAACATAATCAGCATATAACCCCATTATGTTACACAAGTGCATTAAATCTGATTTGCCGTGCATGTACTCTGTGTGTTTTACGTTTATTTATCGTCGCTACCGGTTGCCCATATGAGCGACGCCTCCTGAAGAGATTAGTAATTTTAGATTTTAGAGGATAGTGCAATGATACAGACAGAGACCCATTACAGAGTCTCCTCTGGTTCTTTTATGTGCACGGTGTAAAGCACCGACATGAGATCTCGGTTTAACGTCCCATCTGAAAGACTGTTAATTTTATTAGGGTCAGACGGGGGATCGAACCTGCGATCCCTGGATTACCAGTCCAGCGTTTTACCACTGGGCTACAGTGGTAAAACGCTGGACTGGTAATCCAGAGATTGCAGGTTCGATCCCCCGTCTGACCCTAATAAAATTAATGGCAACGAATAGCGATTTTGGCATTCGAATATTCGGTCGGAAAGATATTACATATACATTTTCACAATTAATCTACTTTCTGTTTCATGCCCTACGTCATATCTTCCTGTAAATTTGACGACGACTCAATCAGTTATTGTTATCGTCCACTGTACACGCTACCATCCACGCTATCAGACCACTATCAGCACTATCAATACTCAGGCAGTCATTCAGAAGCCCATGCACTTTTGATAATATTTCCGAACAACACACATCCATTTCGGAGCACATGTATGTGGTGACGTCTGTCAGCACACGAAGAACGTCCGATAAATCACTGACGATCTCCCATCCATGATCCTTTAACAACAACAAACTGTCGGATTTCTTAGTGATTCTGGTATCCAACATTATATCCGTGATTACACGACATTGTTCCACTAGTCGTTCGAGCATGAGTTGTGTCGAATTCCAACGAGTTGGGACATCCTGAATCAGTGAATGCTCAGGCTCTTCGAGAATAATAAAATAAATGAAAATTGTAGGTTACTACATGTATATTGAGACATCCTCGCCTAGACGTACAGGAGAGAATGCCAGATTGATCAGTCCTACATACCAACCAACAACTGGGCGATGTCTGACCTTCTACTATCATATGTACGGAAATGGCATTGGTACCCTGAACGTCTACAAGAAAATGCAGGGCAGACTGGGACCAGCCATCTGGAATACATCTGGAATGAAAGGAAACCAGTGGAATATTGCGCAAGCAACTCTCAATAGCAACACTCCCTTCCAGGTAAACATGTTTAACCCATTCAACCCCAAGTAACTGACATGGACTGGTGCGTGATATTTTCAGACCAATAAATTAATAAGAAAATTACCTTTGGACCAGTTCATTTATCAAAATGGGTAATTTTATCTAAAAATAGTAATAATTATTACTGGCAAAAAAGTGCAGATCCTGATGAGACGGCTCGTCACGAGCCGGCTCATCTGGATCTACTCTTTTCATAAGCCTATTTAGAGGCCTGTGGGGTCGAAAGGGTTAAATTAGTTGATACAAATTTATTTTAGCTTGATTGCGAAACAAGTTCTTACAATTTATATTAATTACTCTCGAGACCTCATTCCTGATGGAATCCATCGCCACGAATGAGAGAAGAGGCAATGTGGAATTAAATCCATCGCCATGACGGGGAGAGAGAAGTGGAGATGTGGAATTTAAATGTGCCTAAGGGCACAATCGTAACGGCTACAGTTGGGCGAAAACTCCGTGCTCCGGGCAGTTCGCAACTGAAATGAATACGATACCACTGCGTAATCGCGACTTCCACAAGGCATTTAAAATTAATTGGTATGTCGATATATTTCCTTTTCTGAATAAAAATAACTTTGAAATAATCGTTCTGGTTTGTGAAATAATCGTTCTGGTTTGTGAAATAAAGGAATCTGTTAAAGAAAATACCAACTTAAATAAATTCCTACAAAAGTTACTTCCCTTCCCTTACTTGAGCAAGTCTATGATTTCCCAGAATGCTGGGTAGGACATCCGCCCATAGCAAGAGTTGAACTGAGATTGTTGAATAGAGTAACTTGTAGAAATACAGTTTTAAATGCACATCTTCTTTATTCATTGTATAACTTAGTTGTTCTATAACTGAAACATTACAAATATCACAGTGTTACTCTCAACACTCAATACTGAGTCTGATGGGACGGTCAAGGTCAGTTGCTAAAAATCTCATTAAGTGAGTGAGAGAGAACAAGAACTACATACTAAGGTTAAAAGCAGACATTAGGGTTACATGAGGGGTACAGTGTCCACCCGCACACCAAATATGGTTACGTTGGGGCTGGTCTTTTCGTAGTAGGGCTTCCAAATCCAGGGACGTATGAACTAACGAATTGGTGCTGCAACCAACTGGTACGGGCCGTTGTCTAATGTTGTTAAAACTTGTGGCCCAAACCATTTGTATGTTCATGCTATGTATTGTATCTTTACGTGTATGACATAATGTACTATTGATGTGCAATCAAATATGGCTAAATAAAAAATAACTAATGAATTGGTTATTCTTTGGCAGATTGTGTTTGAAGGTATCCGAGGCAGGACAGTATTGGGCGACATTGCTATTGATGATGTGACAATCCAGGACGGTCAGTGCCAGCAGCCAGGGTACTGCGACTTTGAGCATGACTTCTGTACATGGACTAACATGAAAACAACCGATGACTTTGATTTTGTCCGATCCAAGGGTTCTACCGGCAGTTCCGCCACTGGACCAACAACGGATCATACTGTGGGAACGTCGCAGGGTACAGTCATACTGGTTCTATCTACTTGTCGTAAACTTCTGCACACTTTCTTTTGCATAATTCTTGATAAATACTACAACAAACATAGCATTCCAATTATTATAGTTTATACAAATTTATTTTTTAGCTCGATTGCGAAACAAGTTCTTTCAACTTATATTAATCACTCTCGAGACCTCATTCCTGATGGAATCCATCGCCACGAGAGATAGATAAGAGGCAACGTGGAATTTAAATGCCTTGCCTAAGGGCACAATCGTAACGGCTCCAGCGGGGCTCGAACTCCGGACCTGAAGCGAAGGCCTATCCACTGCGCTATCACGACTTCCAATTATTATGACTGTGGATGTTGACAATAGCTAAAATAAATTTGTATCAACTAAACTAATGTTTTGTATTTGTCATGTAGATATGTGGATTGGTTGAATAACACTCGATTTAGCACATTTTATTGATGATTTTAACCCTTTCAACACCACATACCTCTAAATAAGCTTATAAAAAGTGTAGATCCAGATGAGCCAGCTCATGAAGAGCACTTTTTGCCAGTATTTTTACTATTTTTAGACAAAATTACCCATTTTGAAAAATGAACTGGTCCAAATGTAATTTTTTTTTATTAAGTTATTGGTCTAAAAATATCATGGACCAGTCCATGTCAGTTACTTGGTGTTGAATGTGTTAAGTTTCAAAGTTAACATGTTTCACAAATTGAAGCTCAGTCTATTTAGCACATTATAAGCATTAAGATTATGTAGCGTTTCAGTTAAAGTTATCCTTTGGTGCCAATATTAGCTGACGTCTGTATGTGCCATCACCACACAAATAGCGAATACAACAACAACAACAATAGTTTATTGCATAAGCATCTATAAGATGCTTAGAGCAAATACAATAATTACACAGTAACACAAATAACTACGGAGAGAGCTCTTTAATAAAATCTTGTGAAAAAGATATCAGGTTCGAATTAAAAATATCTGTTCTGCATAAATATGTTTACGGAGATTTGTATGTATTGTATGTATTAATATAATTATTTAAATATTAGAATGTATTAATGTCTAGTCCTACTGATTAATGCATAATATATGAACTTAGAAGTATTAAGAATACATCGTTTTGACTGTTCCAACATGATATGTTCAAACTTATTAATGTATACAACAAAATGTATGTTTGTGTTACTTTAGGATACTATGTGTACATCGAGGCATCCAACCCAAGACATCCTGGAGACAAAGCTCGACTGAGATCAGAAGCCTTCAGTGCTACCACTGCTAGCTGCCTCTCATTCTGGTATAACATGTACGGAACAGACATCGGCTCGTTGAACGTTTACAGTCAGCTCTTCACAAGATCGGCTTCACTCAATAATCTATTTACCCTCAATGGAAATCAACAGCAGGGTTGGAAACAAGCCCATGTTCCAATTTTCATCAACACTCAGTTTGCCTTGATTATTGAAGGTGTGGTTGGTAATGGCTACAAAGGTGATCTTGCGATAGATGATATAGTAATGACAGCTGGGACCTGTCCGCAAGCCACTGCGACCCCACCTTCGTTTAGCTGTGGTATATCAGGGAGTCAACCAATTTCTGCCAACAAAGTGTGTGATTTTAAACAGGATTGTAATAATAATGCAGATGAAGCCAATTGTGGGCCATGTAGTTTTGATTCTGGATTGTGTGGAAATATGGATATGAGCGTCGGATCATTCCGATGGCAGAGAGACAATACTGGTACACAAACAAACAACACTGGTCCACGATATGATCACACGTCCGGAAGTACTCGTGGTTATTATATGTACGTGGACGCAAGCAACGGCAAGTCCAATGCTCTTGCAATGCTTCAGACACCAGTACTACAACAGGCAGCATCCACATGCCAGTTCACATTCTGGTATCATATGTATGGTAGAAGTATTGGGCAGTTATCAGTTTCCATCAAGGTTGGTGGTCGGGTCACGAACATCTGGACATTGTTGGGAAATCAGGGAAATGCATGGAAACAAGGCATTGTTGACATTGGTCGTATCAATGGACCATTCCAACTTCTCATTCAGGCAAAGAGGAGTTATTCTGTTATTGGAGACATTGCCGTAGACGACTTTAATTTTACAAACTGTGCTCCGCCGCAACCCCAGAGTTCTTGCACTACACAACATCAGTGTAGCAACAATGTTTGCGTGGACAAGAATCGTCTTTGTGATTACACGGATGATTGTGGTGATGGTAGTGATGAAAGTTCTTCTCAATGCGCAGGATTATCGCGCTGCGAGTTCTCAAATTCATTCTGTTTCTGGACGCAGGATCACGGGGACCAGTTTGATTGGCGCAGAAGAGCGGGCAGAACTACATCTAGCAACACGGGTCCCACGCGTGACCACACAACCGGTCTGGTTACTGGCTATTATATCTACATCGAAACCTCGTTCCCTCGTAAGCAAGGTGACACAGCTAGATTAGTCTCCCCTGTGTATCAAGCGACGACAGCTGCGTCTGCTTGCCATTTCACGTTCTACTACAACATGTATGGCAGAACGATCGGTGCACTGAACGTCTATGCCAGACAACAAGACCTTTCAGTGACTCGCATCTGGAGCAAGTCCGGCTCGCAAGCTAATGTATGGGTTAGAGCCTCACTGCAACTCGTTTACACACAACCATTCCAAATCATTGTTGAAGGTATCCGAGGAGCCTCAAGCTACGGAGATATTGGAGTTGATGACACAATACTAACGGCTGGATGTGTTCGATCAACCTCGGTATTCTCACCCCATTTCACTGTTCCACAATTTGGGGCTACGACACCGAGCCCGACATGTGGTGCTGGACAGTTCCAGTGTCCTGCTAGTAAATGTATACCAATGTCTAGGGTTTGTGATTTCAAGAACGACTGCTTTGATGGGGCTGATGAAATTAATTGTGGACCGTGCACATTTGAAGTTGATTCATGCAACTGGCAAGATATCAGTGCAGGAAGGTACTCTTGGATGAGAGATGTAGCCAGTAGTAATGTTGGTCCAAACACAGACAATACTCTAAATACAGGGTTAGGACATTATGGTATAGTGAAAGGCTCAAATGGCGTATTCTATGAAAAGGCCATTCTTTCGAGTCCATCTCTGCCACAATCGGCTCCAACTTGCCAAATGAGTTTTTACTACACCATGAATGGAGCCAATTCTGGTTCCCTGTCAGTAACAGCATACATCAATGGCTCAGCAACACCACTATGGAGAACAAGTGGATTGCACGGAACCGGATGGAACCAAGTAACTGTTTACATTGGCCAAAAATTTGGAATGCTTGCCAAGGGATACCATATGAGATTTGAGGCGCTTCCAGTGCGCGGATTTGTTCCCATGCCGACAGCTGATGTGGCTGTAGATGACATCACATTCCAGAACTGTAATTCGGGTACGCCGCCACCGACCATAACATGCAACTTTGACAAAGATCTGTGTTCCTGGACCAACCTTCAAAGTGGTGACCAGTTTGATTGGACTCGGAATAATGGTAGCACTAAGTCTGTAGGGACCGGGCCTCAATCAGATCATACTTCTGGACGGGGATCGTACGTTTACATTGAATCTTCATCTCCGAGGCACTCCGGTGACATGGCACAGCTGTCATCACCTTCGTTGTCCCCTACTAGTAGCACCGGAAGCTGTGTGACCTTCTGGTATCACATGTTTGGACCAAACATCGGCACGCTGAACCTTTACATGCAGACAAAGTACAAAAGAACACTTTTCTGGTCGAAGGTTGCTTCTCAAGGTGATAAATGGACAAAGGGGCAGAGAACTGTGATTTCTAACATCGATTACACACTCAATTTTGCAGGAATTATTGCCCATGGTTACCAAGGAGATATAGCTCTTGACGATATCTCAATATCTTCTGCTCCATGTCCCCCTGATCCAGCATGTGATTTTGAAAATGATTTCTGTAGCTGGACACAATCAAAGACTGACAGTTTTGATTGGATGCGATCGAAAAATGGCACTTCATCCAAAAATACCGGACCTCCATTTGATCATACGTTTGGCTCCGACTCTGGATACTATGCTTTCATTGAGACATCGGCTCCACGTCGTGCTGGGGATCGAGCTGCATTAATAAGTCCGGTATTCACTAGCACATCGGCACAATGTTTTACATTCTGGTATCACATGTATGGTGCCACCATTGGACGTTTGATCGTTCACCAGAGAACGCAGGGAGCTGCAACAAGTGTCAAACAAATCTGGATCAAAAGTGGTAACCATGGCAACATGTGGAGGAGAGCAAGAGTATCTGTGACGTATCCAGGAAAACCGTACACTCTGAAAGTCATTGGTTACAAGGGAATTGGATATACTGGTGACATTGCTATAGATGATCTGCAAACCATATCTGGTGCTTGCCCACCACAAGGATTCTGTAACTTTGAAACGGACACGTGCCAATGGAATAATGTTCAAAGCGGAGATAACTTTGACTGGCAGAGAGACAATGGAGGTACACCAAGTATAATAACTGGTCCCAAAGTTGATCACACTCTCGGCACCTCACAGGGACACTACATGTTCATTGAGACTTCCGGAAGTAATAGGAAGTCAGGTGACACGGCATGGCTAGTCAGTGATTACCAAGACCCCACATCTGCTACCTGTCTCTCATTCTGGTATCACATGTATGGTGCTGGTATTGGAACGCTTAATGTATATATCAAGCTAATACAGAGTGGTAGTAGATCTCTAATTTGGACAAGCAGTGGTAACCAAGGCAATGTATGGAGATACGCAGCAGTAAATGCCACTAGCAACTCGCAATTTGGTATCATTATTGAAGGGGTAAGAGGTGGAACTTACACAGGTGATATTGCAATTGATGATGTCCGCATATCCTATATTTCATGCTCGGCGGTAACTACACCTACACAGATCCCGGTTGGATCCTCTCCTGCTACATACCCTCCCTCTACTCTAGACTGCACCTTCGAGCTTGGACTGATTAACTGGGTTCAAGATCATACGGATGGTTTTGATTGGTCAACTCACACAGGTTCTACAGCATCAAGACGTACGGGTCCAACGACAGATCATACACTACAGAACAATGCTGGCCATTATATGTACATTGAGGTATCTGGACAGGTGAAGAACAGTACAGCACGTTTGATCAGCTCCATTCAAAATGTTGGTTCTAATGGTCTTTGTTTCAAATTCTGGTACAACATGTATGGAGCCAATGTGAACTCGCTTAATATTTATGCTCAAATGGGAACACAAAAATCTCTTCTCTGGACCAAGTCGGGTAATAGAGGATTAGGTTGGAAGTATGCACAAACATACATCAGTCAACCAGGGCCGACAAAAGTGATCATTGAAGGCCTAGCAGGTATTAAGTATGACGGTGATATTGCTATTGATGACCTCAGTGCCAACATGGGACTATGCCCTCCGCGCACTACGTGTGACTTTGAGGAAGGTTTGTGTGGATTCTCCCAAGACACATCGGACCAGTTTAACTGGGCACTTCATTCTGGAAGAACTGGTACAAGCGGTACTGGTCCGGCTACAGACCATACAGAGGGTACCACAACAGGACATTATATCTACATTGAGTCATCCTCACCCCAACATGCTGGTGACAAAGCAAGAATTGACAGTCCTGTCTACAGCGCAACTGGAGCATCTAGAGCCTGTCTTACCTTCTGGTTCAGCATGAATGGAGTACAGATCGGTACCCTCAATGTATACAAGAAGACTGGTTTCGTGAGAGGACAACTGATATGGAGTTTGACAGGGAATCAGGGATTGAATTGGCGCAAGGCTCAGGTGACTGTTTCAAGTGCAATTGGGTACCAGGTGACATTTGAGGGAGTGATTGGACCTGGTTATCGTAGCGATATTGCAATTGATGACCTCAACATTGCTTCTGGAGCGTGTCCTTCACCAGGCTCTTGCGACTTTGAAAATGACCTTTGCAACTGGGTGAATGCAAATAGTGGTGATAACTTTGACTGGGAGCGAGTGCAGGGTAGTAGCGTGAGACGCCCTTCCACTGACCATACATTGATGACTGCATATGGAACGTACCTTTATATTGATGCATCTACACCAAGGATACAAGGAGATAAAGCCTGGCTTGTGTCTAGCACATATGCCAACAACACAGATCTGTGTGTCTCGTTCTGGTATAATATGAATGGTGCAGGAATGGGCACATTGAATGTCAATGTATGGCCATACAACACTGGTATAAAACAGACAACCATTAGGTCAATAAGTAGTAATCAAGGATTAAACTGGAAGCAAGGGCAAGTGCAAGTCATTGACCCTGGGGCAAATTACCGAGTTGTATTCGAGGCTATACGAGGCACTACACGAAACACTGACATAGCTATTGATGATATTGTTGTGCAGCCTGGTTATTGTGATGGTCGACAGATTACGACGGTTGCTCCATGTGTAATGAATTGTGATGGTCACTGTGTTAGTAGTAATCAAATATGTGATCTAAATCAGGACTGTAATGATGGCCGTGATGAAAAACATTGTGGATATAATTGTAACTTTGAAAATGGAACATGCAAATGGACTAATATGAACAATACTATGTTCCAGTGGTTCAAAGGAACTGGGGCTACACCAAATTCTAATACAGGACCAGCTATCGATCATTCAACGTTGGGACCAAATGGACATTACAGATATATCGGTGTAGCAAATGGAACATCTATCTATACAGCAAACTATGTGAGTCCTCAACTAAAGCAAGCCTCGGCAACATGTTTAATGATATTCTACTATCACATGTATGGAAGAAATATTGGAAGATTAACAGTGCATATTCAACAAGACATAGCAAGAACACAAGTCTACTATATGAATGGAGACCAGCAAAACGTCTGGACGAAGGGAACGGTATTTATTGGACGAGTGCATAGTCCATTCAATGTTGTGATATCGGCAAGGCGTTCATTTGCCTCTCAAGGAGACATTGCAATAGACGATATAAGCTTCCAGAATTGCGGTTACCCGGTAAAGCAGCCCATCTGTACAGCAGGTCAGTTTCGGTGTAATACTGGTATATGTATTGCTACATCAAGAGTATGTGACATGACTGATGATTGTGGAGACCGGTCAGATGAAACTAACTGTTCAGCTTTGGGCTATAGTAAATGCTCATTCGAACAAGGGTTCTGCACCTTGCATCAAGATACAAGTGACGACTTTGACTGGATACGTCATGCTGGCCATACCAACTCTGTGGGCACCGGGCCATCACGGGATCACACTCTGAACAGTGCAAATGGACACTATCTATATATTGAGACTTCGGCTCCCAGAAAACCAGGTCAGAAAGCTAGACTAGTCAGTCCATTCTTCTTAGCAAATTCAAGGTCACCATACTGCGTAATGCGGTTCTACTATGAAATGAATGGAGCCGATGTGGCATCACTGATTGTGTATTACAGAACAGAAGTGAATGGTCAGCTGACAAGGCTATGGGGAAGACGTGGACATGTCGGAAATTATTTCGCCAGGAGTGAAGTTTCAGTTTACAACAGCAAGCCAATTCAATTGGTCATAGAAGGAACTGTGGGTAATGGCTATCATGGTGATATTGCAATAGATGATGTCAGTTTTAATCGAGCCTGTCACCTCTATCGTGGTGCAGTGTCAACGGACACAGTGCCACACCCAACTACACCTAATCCATGTGGGGCTGGAAAACAGCTATGTGCTGATGGAAAACAGTGTGTTTCGATATCTAGCATATGTGACTTTAAAACGCATTGTTCGGATGGGTCAGATGAATCAACCTGTGGGAAGTGTGATTTTGAGACGGACCTCTGCGGTTGGCAGGACATGAGTTCAGGCAAGTATGCATGGGAACGTCACAATGGTTCTACACCATCCCCCGTCTCCGGACCTCCCTCTGATCACACGTTCGGTCCAAACAAAATCGGCAACTACATGTTTATTGATGCATCTAAAGGACTATTCCTAAGCAACGCTGATCTGATTTCTCCTGTTTATGGTAATCTAGCTTCAACCTGTGAGATTCAATTTGCCTTCCACAAGAAGGGAGACATCGGTGGTTTCTTGAGACTGTTCTTGATACCACCAAATATCCAACCAACAAATCCAGCAGGCAGAATTCTGTTGTGGTCCGCAGACAAACAGAGCAATGCTTGGCAGGTTGCGCATGTGCAATTGAGTTCAAGAACACCCGGTTACAGACTCGTGTTTGAGGCCATTAAGCATCAACAGACTGGAGATATGGCCATAGATGATGTTCAGTTCAATAACTGTGCCGTTTCTGCCGCAACTGGATCTTGCAACACCAATCAATTCACATGTAACAGAGGATCATGTATTGACAGCAATCTCGTCTGCGATTGGTCAAATGACTGCAGCGATAACTCGGATGAAACTACCTGTTCCAAATACGTCGGCCGTTGCAACTTTGAGGCTGATATGTGTAACTGGGTACAAGATGACAGTGATAGCTTTGACTGGTCATGGCAATCTGGTGGAACATCAACAATAGGTACAGGCCCAAGACTAGACCACACATATGGAAATCTTACAGGACATTATATCTTTATCGAAACATCATCACCAAGGAGAATGGGTGACAGATCAAGAATATACAGCCCAGTGTTCCAGAGGAGCAACTCGGGACGCTGCCGAATGAGGTTCTTCTATCATATGTATGGAGTTAATGTCAATGCATTGAACATATATACCGAACAATTTCAACTCGGACCAATGGTTATTGTTTTGAATTTGACAGGCCAAATTAGTGATTCATGGCTAAAGGCGGATATACCTCTGACAAGTGATGCTCCATTCAGAGTGATCATTGAAGGAGTTGTGGGTAATGGCTACAAAGGTGATATCGGCCTTGATGACATCTCTTTTACACCAGACTGCCACATAATATCAGCGGAAGCTACCCTTCCTCGGGCCCTTACAACTACTTCAGCTTGTGGTGTTGGTAAAAGACCTTGCAAGAGTGGAATATGTGTGCGGTCAAATGAATTTTGTAATTTCCGACCAGAATGTGACGATGGCTCGGATGAAGCTGAATGCCCTGTACTTACAAACTTTGAAACCGGAACTCTGCTTACTTGGAAAAATGATGTCCGTAACAATTTTAACTGGACTATTAAGTCAAATGGCACCCTTAGCAAGAATACCGGACCTTCCCAGGACCACACTTCATTAACTTCAACCGGCAAGTTTGCTGTGACAACAGGTCAAGTGACCACAGATGCTAAGCTAGTTTCCCAGTTTGTCAGTCCACAATACAACCAAGCAGGCAAGACTTGCAACTTCACATTCTGGTATAATGTTCATGGTAAGGAATTTTCTAATATCAACGTGTATATAAAGAAGTTGAAGCTGATGAAACTGTGGAGTGTGTACGGTAGTCGTATGACGGCTCATCAAGATTCATGGCAGTTTGCTCAAATGTCGTTGCCTACCTGCGCTTCAACCTTCCAGATCGTCATAGAAACCACGTCACTTGGAGCACTTGGTGTCCCACAGGGCTTTGTTGCTATAGATGACCTTCAGTTCAAGAATTGTGAATACCCACAACCAGCTACAAGCAGTTGTATGATGGGTCAGTACAATTGTGCAAGTGGGCACTGTGTCCCTGTAACACAGAAATGTGATTTCCAGGCAGACTGTTGTGATGGTTCCGATGAAAATATGGCAACTTGTTCAGGATATAACATGTGTGATTTTGAATTTGGTATGTGTGGATGGCAGCAACTTACCAACGATCAGTTTGACTGGCAGCGACATCGCGGACCTACATCGTCCTATGGCACAGGCCCATCTTCAGACCACACCAAGGGTACACTCAGTGGCTACTATCTGTTCATAGAGTCTTCGCAACCAAGAACACAAGGGGATGCGGCCAGGATATCGTTTGGATTGCCACAGCCTGTTGGGATGTGTGCTATGAGATTTTGGTATCACATGTTCGGCACCAATGTGGGAATGCTGAGTGTATTCATGAACTCTTTGAACACCGGCCTGGTTCTCAAATCAAGTATAAATGGAACACAAGGCAATCAGTGGGTAAGGCATTCTGTCACTTTTAATTCTATGTCATCATATCAAGTTATTATAGAAGGTGTCATAGGAATTGGTTACCATAGTGACATTGCTATTGATGATATATCTTTGACTCCAGGGTGTGGAGCTCCAACATCTATTGTACCTGTAACATTCCAGACACCATCTCCACTACCTGGATCAACACCCAAAGCGTGTCCTATTGGTCAGTATACCTGCAACAGTGGTCAGTGTATTGCAGTTACAAAAGCTTGCAATGGCATCACAGATTGTTCTGATGGGTCAGATGAAGCGAGGTGTCCACAACCATGTTCATTTGAGAGTGACCGGTGTGGTTGGACAGGGGTTGTGACTGAAGGATTTTATTGGAGGAGATCAAGCGCTGCCTTAGCAACAGCAGACGGAATGATAAAATTTGCTCCACCCATTGACAACACCCGCAAAACACAAAATGGACACTTCTTGTACGTTCAGGATTCTACCGCTGGACACACACAAGGTAAACTTGCACAAGTGACTAGTCCTATACTATACTCAGCCAGTCAGGAATGTAAGATACAGTTTGCATACTACCTGAATGGTCAGGACGTAGGTCAGATGTTCTTACAAGTCCAGGAAGCCGGTTCATTGCCAGTAACGATCTGGCACCGACTTGGTATATCGGGTGCCAGCTGGAAGTCGGTAACTGTTGGGCTCGGTAAACATGTTGGTTCATTTGAGGTCATGTTCCAGAAAACATCAGGCGCTTACAATGGACAGTCTGCCATTGATGATATCAGATTCCTCGACTGTGTACCACCCAGGCCGCAAGCATCGTGTTCAAACATTCAGTTTCCCTGTGCCAATAAGGCCTGCATAGGCAAGCACAAGTTTTGTGATATGAACAACGACTGTGGAGATAACTCTGATGAAGTAGGCTGTAATGGTTACAGAGAGATTAACTTTGAGCACGGACTTGGAGACCTACGTCAAACCACAGAAGATGACTTTGATTGGTTAACAGCATCTGCAAGTAGAAATGTATCTTTGTTCCCTGGGCCACCATTTGATCACACAACAGAAGCAAGTATTGGAAAATACCTTTATATAGATGCAACAAATCATGTATATAATAGTAGGGCATGGTTGATGGCTGGCACATTCCAGGCCACGGCTCAAAATGACTGCCAAATGAGATTCTATCTCTATATGTATGGTCAAAATGTGAACACTTTGAATGTATATTATAGAGTTTATAATTCTGGTGCCCCAACAAAACCCTTGTATTCAGTAATAGGGGAACAAGGAGCATACTGGCAACGCATCAACGTTCCACTCTCAATCTCCCAGCGATTCCAAGTAATAATCGAGGCCAAGGCTGGAAATTCGGACCATGGTGGTATCGCAATAGACGATGTGTCATTTACACCCGGATGTGGGGCTCCAACAACTGCCCAGCTACCAACACCGCCAACAACCATCCCAACATCATCGAAACCATCAACAACACCAGTTCCTGGAAGCAACTGTACCACTGGACAGTTCACTTGCAGAAGTGATCTCGCATGCATTGACAGTACACATGTGTGCGACTTCAGGCAGGACTGCAAGGATAATAGTGATGAGAAACATTGTGGTAAGAACAATCGTAATAATCGATCTAAGATCAATCGTTATAATCGATCAAAGTAAGATCAATCGTTATAATCGATCTAAGCCTGGGTTCCCGTATGTCGATCATTTACTTCTGGCAAAACTACATTGATATTACCAGAAACTCCATATGGTTCAATTAATGGTCTGGGGGTTAAAAACAATTATTATATGACGGCTGTCCGATTAGCGCAGTGGTTAGCGAGATTGCTTCTCATCAATGCAACCCGGGTTCGATCCTCGAACCGGGAAGTATGTGAGATGGTATGGTGGTCGCCAGATCGGACAGGTGGGTTCTCTCTGTGTACTCCGGTTTCCTCCCACACGAATGACCACATTTACGCTTTCATCCGCGCCAACGAGAGTGATTAATATAAGTTGTTAAAACTTGCTTCACAATCGTTGTAAAATAAATAACCTTTAAACTTAAACAGACAATGCAAATTATGTCGATCTTGGTATGAATGCTTATTTCCAGGCAATGTCAATCTTTGTATGAATGCTTATTTCCAGGCAATGTCAATCTTTGTATGAATGCTTATTTCCAGGCAATGTCAATCTTTGTATGAATGCTTATTTCCAGGCAATGTCAATCTTTGTATGAATGCTTATTTCCAGGCAATGTCAATCTTTGTATGAATGCTTATTTCCAGGCAATGTCAATCTTTGTATGAATGCTTATTTCCAGGCAATGTCAATCTTTGTATGAATGCTTATTTCCAGGCAATGTCAATCTTTGTATGAATGCTTATTTCCAGGCAATGTCAATCTTTGTATGAATGCTTATTTCCAGGCAATGTCAATCTTTGTATGAATGCTTATTTCCAGGCAATGTCAATCTTTGTATGAATGCTTATTTCCAGGCAATGTCAATCTTTGTATGAATGCTTATTTCCAGGCAATGTCAATCTTTGTATGAATGCTTATTTCCAGGCAATGTCATCTTGGTATGAATGCTTATTTCCAGGCAATGTCGATCTTGGTATGAATGCTTATTTCCAGGCAATGTCGATCTTTGTATGAATGCTTATTTCCAGGCAATGTCGATCTTTGTATGAATGCTTATTTCCAGGCAATGTCGATCTTTGTATGAATGCTTATTTCCAGGCAATGTCGATCTTGGTATGAATGCTTATTTCCAGGCAATGTCGATCTTTGTATGAATGCTTATTTCCAGGCAATGTCAATCTTTGTATGAATGCTTATCATGTTATTGTGGGTACCATGAACTTGGTCTATCACTGGTTCTTGTGTTATTGTGGGTAACATGAACTTGGTTATCACTGGTTCTTGTGTTATTGTGGGTAACATGAACTTGGTCTATCACTGGTTCTCGTGTTATTGTGGGTAACATGAACTTGGTTATCACTGGTTCTTGTGTTATTGTGGGTAACATGAACTTGGTCTATCACTGGTTCTTATGTTATTGTGGGTACCATGAACTTGGTTTATCACTGGTTCTCGTGTTATTGTGGGTACCATGAACTTGGTTTATCACTGGTTCTCGTGTTATTGTGGGTACCATGAACTTGGTTTATCGATGGTTCCCATGTTATTGTGGGTACCATGAACTTGGTTTATCACTGGTTCCCATGTTATTGTGTATTGTGGGTACCATGAACTTGTGTTCAGCTGTAATACAAAAGATGTTGTCTGCTGTAAAAGTGATGTTGTAGTCTTCATACATATATGTTGATATTTCAGTACCAACCACGTGTGGATTTGACGATGGATTGACATGTGGTTGGACGATCATGCATACGCGAGCAGCCAGACCAGATGAGTCGTTCACCTGGCATGTGGGACAGGCTCAAACCTTCACAAACTCTCTGTACAGCCCAAATACAGATCAATCCCAGGTACTGAAATATACATGCAGATATGTTTTTTCACTCTCCACAAAGGAGGTAGAAGGAAATAAATTTCACAATCTAATGAGAGACATTACTGGATTTTCTATTACCTCCCTTGGCAGATAAAGCCTGATTTATCCCGAAATATATATTGGTCCTTTTAGTTGGAATCCTCTGTTTTTACTGTTGTCTCTTACCAGATATTCCGGTATAATAAATGTGATTTTCTCAAAATTGGGATACTTAATTGATTACAAATATTACGGTAGAGTATATATTGGATATACGTGTGGATATCTGTGGAGATATAATAATGTAATACTCATCAGATGAGAAAACGGATGAAATAGAATAGCATGTGGTGCAAATGAAACAGCGATAAAAACAGAGGAAACCAATTAAGAGGACCAATCTACTTTTAGGATTATTCAGGGGCAATAACTGACTAATGTCTCTCATTGGTAAGTTGTGGAATTAACAGGATTTTAACCCTTTCAACACCACAGACCTCTAAATTGGCTTACAAAAAAGTGTAGATCCAGATGAGCCGTCTCATCAGGATCTGCACTTTTTTCAAGTAATATAACTATTTTTAGAAAAAAATTTACCCATTTTGATAAATGAACTGATCCAAATGTAATTTTGTTATTAATTTATTGGTCTAAAAATATCATGGACCAGTCCATGTCAGTTACTTGGGGTTGAATGGGTTAAGGAGAAGAATTCTGTCAGACTTGGTCTTTCATTCTTATCCGTTATTTTGTATTATTGTCAAAATATGTAGTTTATACAAATTTATTTTAGCTTGATTGCGAAACCAGTTATTTCAACTTATATTAATCACTCTCGAGACCTCATTCCTGATGGAATCCATTGCCACGAGGGAGAGAGAAGAGGCACCGTGTAATTTAAATGCCTTGCCTAAGGACACAATCATAACGGCTCCAGCGGGGCTTGAACTCCGGACCTTTCGCACCTGAAGCGATCGCACATCCACTGCGCTATCGCGACTTCCACAAATTATGTGTAAACCAAATTGACTTGATTTTAACACCACCTAGGTGATGGAAGTAGTTTAGGACAAATACATGTAGTTTGGCAGAGGTCCATTGTGATCTATAATGTATATATGTGTGCATATATATGTTTCCATCACATAATTGTCAGTTCATTGTCAGTTTAATTAACCCTTTGCTGGCTTGCGGCAGATAAAATCCATTTAGAACCAGATCAGACAGCATAGAATGTGCCAGAGCCGTCTGATCAGGCTCTATGCTGTTTGCTAGTCGGGTAGTGGAGCTAAAACACTTGGCTGAATAGCAAACAACATAGATCCTGATGAGACTCAGCATTACGCCGTGGCTGATCTGGATATTGTTTGCAAATGTGATTTTATTTATCCAGCCGGCAAGGGGTTAAATAATGAAGGGCTCCACAAGTTTAACCATTGGAAGTGGAAGTCGTGATAGCGCAGTGGATGCGCGTTCGCTTCATGTGCGAAAGGTCCAGAGTTCGAGCGCCGCTGGAGCCGTTACGATTGTGCCCTTAGGCAAGGCATTTAAATTCCACGTTGCCTCTTCTCTCCCTCGTGGCGATGGATTCCATCAGGAATGAGGTCTCGAGAGTGATTAATATAAGTTGAAATAACTTGTTTCGCAATCGAGCTAAAATAAATTTGTATAAACTAAGTTTAACCACGCCCGGATGGAAATGATTAACCCATGATTCATTACTTATATGACATTAAATATTCATTTCAATGTGTGTTTTACGTTTATTTATCGTCGCTACCGGATGCCCATATGAGCGACGCCTCCTGAAGAGATTAGTTATTTTAGATTTTGGAGGATAGTGCATGATACAGACAGAGACTAATTCCAGAATCTCCTCTGGTTCTTTTACGTGCACGGTGTAAATCACCGACACGAGACCTCGGTTTAACGTCCCATCTGAAAGACTGTTAATTTTATTAGGGTCAGACGGGGGATCGAACCTGCGATCTCTGGATTACCAGTCCAGCGTGTTACCACTGGACTACAGATCCGTCTGTTTCATTTCAATGCCACAAAGAAAAGAATATCACACTTTTTGTATAGAGGCCAGGATTGTGACTTACTGTATGCCAACCCTGGTAATTAGATCATGTAAGTCACACCTTGAATGTGACTTACTGTATGCCAACCCTGGTAATTAGATCATCTTTGGAACAGTATAATCTGTAAGTCACACCTTGAATGTGACTTACTGTGTGCCAACCCTGGTAATTAGATCATGTAAGTCACACCTTGAATGTGACTTACTGTATGCCAACCCTGGTAATTAGATCATCTTTGGAACAGTATAATCTGTAAGTCACACCTTGAATGTGACTTACTGTGTGCCAACCCTGGTAATTAGATCATCTTTGGAACAGTATAATCTGTAAGTCACACCTTGAATGTGACTTACTGTGTGCCAACCCTGGTAATTAGATCATCTTTGGAACAGTATAATATGTAAGTCACACCTTGAATGTGACTTACTGTATGCCAACCCTGGTAATTAGATCATGTAAGTCACACCTTGAATGTGACTTACTGTATGCCAACCCTGGTAATTAGATCATGTAAGTCACACCTTGAATGTGACTTACTGTATGCCAACCCTGGTAATTAGATCATGTAAGTCACACCTTGCATGTGACTTACTGTGTGCCAACCCTGGCAATTAGATCATCTTTGGAACACTGCCAAACACTGCGAATTCACATGCCCGTAGCGTCTAGTGCTTATGTTAGTTGTATATCATTAGTGAGGAAATTCACAAGAAAATAGATGCAAACAGGGCATATACATTCATCGATGGAAAATTATTAGCTTAAACATGATATATTTCTGTACGATGGTTTACAGATCGGACAGGTGGGTTTTCTCCGGGTACTCCGGTTTCCTCCCACATGAATGACCACATATACGCTTTCATCCGAGCCAATGAGAGTGATTAATATAAGTTGTATTAATTTGTTTTATATATTTCAGTATTTGTACATGTAATCAAGAAATGAACATTTTACATGTAATTTAACAGCAGTAGACTGAAAGGGATTAGAACGATATTCAGCATTGTATTTGTGTATTTCAGAGGATGCCCAATGGGTGGTATGCTTATGCCACAAGTTCCAAGGGAAGTTTCCATGACACTACCAGCATCTACTCGACCCGCATAGGACGTACTGGTCCGCAGTGCAAGCTTCAGTTCTTCTATTATATGGACGGACCGTCAGTGGACTCCCTCATTGCTTATATCAACTTCAATGGTATAATTTCACAGCTGTGGGAGGTTAGTGGTGGTAAAGGAAAGCTGTGGCAGCCGGCTATTGTATTGATTGGAGCTAGGCAGAACGTCATAGTGGGTATACAGGCGAGACGAGGCCAGACATACAAAGGTGGAATATCGGTGGATAATTTGCAGTTTATAGACTGTCAGCCGCCGCTGGTGCAGCAGACTTGCAGATCAGATCAGTTTACATGTAGCAACAAGTACTGCATAGATCCAAGTCTGCAGTGTAACTATGCCGATGACTGTGGTGATGGCTCTGATGAAATTGTAAGTGCTATTGTTGTTATTTTAAAATTATGGATTTTTAATGACAATTATTATTTTAAATATTCGCTGCTAGAACCCATGCTACCAACAGACAACATAGCATTACAGATGAACCACGGTATCCTGCTCACTGATTCTAAAATATTGGTTCTCACGCTGATTTTAAAATATTGGTTCTCATGCTGATTTTAAAATATTGGTTCTCATGCTGATTCTAAAATATTGGTTCTCATGCTGATTTTAAAATATTGGTTCTCATGCTGATTCTAAAATATTGGTTCTCATGCTGATTCTAAAATATTGGTTCTCATGCTGATTCTAAAATATTGGTTCTCGCGCTGATTCTAAAATATTGGTTCTCATGCTGATTCTGAAATATTTCTTCTTAACTTAAGTCTGAAATATTGCTATAGTCAAACCTGTCTTATGCAGCCAGTGAAGGGAATCTCAGAATATGGCTGTTTAGCACAGGTGGCTGCTTAATAAAGGTCAAATGCATAATAAAACAACATATTGGGAATCTGGAATCTGGCTGCTTAATACAGGTTGGCTGCTTAATACAGGTTGGCTGCTTAATGGAGGTGACCACGAACACAGGTTTGACTGTACATAGTTGAATGTGAAAAATTGTTTGTAAATACCAAAAAAGATTCTGAAATATTGGTTCACAGCTAATTGTGAAATATTACTTCAATGCTGATTTGAAATATGGCTTCATAATTGAGTTTAAAGCGAAAACGCAAATTATATGGTATTATATTTTTCCAAATATTTGCCTCAAATACTGAGTATTTCAAGTAATAAACAAACATCGTATACGCGGTTTGTTGACATAACAAAATAATGTAAATAGGATCGACATCCAAGCATAATACAACTCATGTATCATGAATAACACGATTTATGCAACAGATTAGCCGTTATATCTCACATTTGTGCCTATGTATATTTATTTGTAAAATAATCTTACCGTAGTTAAATTATCTCTAAACGACATTACCTCACGTTTAGTATTGACTCCGATGACAAACAAACGTCAATTCTAGAGCATGGATGACCGTTATATGAAATCCTACTTTCAATTTTGAAAACTTGTAGACCACAAAAACACTGTTTATTGATTCAACATTAGTGTTCGAATGTATTCGGAAGAATTTGTAGTAGCAATGCATTTATACGTGAAAAAATGCATTTTATTTGCTTTTTGCGATGTAATGTCGCTTTAATAATACTTAAAGATAATTAAAGAACAAGTGTTTATAAAAGCTACTTTAGCTTCCTCCTTTGCATAATGTATGTCGTTTAGGCTGTCCGATTAGCGCAGTGGTTAGCGCGCTCGCTTCTCACCAATGCAACCCGGGTTCGATCCTCAGAACAGGAAGTATGTGAGATGGTACAGTTGTCGCCAGATCGGACAGGTGGGTTTTCTCTGGGTACTCTGGTTTCCTCCCACGTGAATGACAACATTTACGCTGTCATCCGTGCCAACGAGAGTGATTAATATAAGTTGATAAAACTTGCTTCGCAATCGTTGTAAAATAAATAAAGTTTAAACTTTATGTATGTCGTTGTATGTTATAATTATGTGATTTATGTTTTGCAATAAATATCTGTCTAATCTAACACTTATTGGGAAATATTGCTTCATATCTTAGTTTGAAATATTGCATGCATATATAGCTGCTTGTAAATTATTGCTTCATAGCAACATCTGAAACATTGCTTCATAGCAACATCTGAAACATTGCTTCATAGCAACATCTGAAACATTGCTTCATAGCAACATCTGAAACATTGCTTCATAGCAACATCTGAAACATTGCTTCATAGCAACATCTGAACATTGTTTCATAGCAACATCTGCACATTGCTTCATAGCAACATCTGAAACATTGCTTCATAGCAACATCTGAAACATTGCTTCATAGCAACATCTGAAACATTGTTTCATAGCAACATCTGCACATTGCTTCATAGCAACATCTGAAACATTGCTTCATAGCAACATCTGAAACATTGCTTCATAGCAACATCTGAAACATTGCTTCATAGCAACATCTGAAACATTGTTTCATAGCAACATCTGAACATTGCTGCATAGCAACATCTGAACATTGCTTCATAGCAACATCTGAAACATTGCTGCATAGCAATATCTGAAACATTGCTTCATAGCAACATCTGAACATTGCTGCATAGCAACATCTGAACATTGCTGCATAGCAACATCTGAACATTGCTGCATAGCAACATCTGAAACATTGTTTCATAGTAACATCTGAAACATTGCTGCATAGCAACATCTGAACATTGCTTCATAGCAACATCTGAAACATTGCTGCATAGCAACATCTGAAACATTGCTTCATAGCAACATCTGAACATTGCTTCATAGCAACATCTGAAACATTGCTGCATAGCAACATCTGAAATATTGCTTCACTTCATAGCAACATCTGAAACACTTCTTCATAGCAACATCTGAAACACTTCTTCATAGCAACATCTGAAACATTGCTTCACTTCATAGCAACATCTGAAACACTTCTTCATAGCTGATTGTGTAAATATGGCTTCATAATTGAGTTTTTGTTTTGGCATTTCTGAAATTGTCCAGGTAAGGTAGGAGACATTGTTTATTCTTACAGAAACAACGGTGTGATGCTAGATACAAGGGTAGATGTGACTTTACTAATGGAGTGTGTAGTTTCTGGACAAATGCTGTAGATGACCAATTAGACTGGACTCTTGCTAAAGGTTCAACTCCCACCCTGGGGACAGGACCAAGTGTTGACCACACATCACACACAGAATCAGGTTTGTGTGGATATTACACAACAACATGTTATTTACCATTTCAACACTACTGAATTTAATAGGCTTACAAAAAGTGTAGATCCAGATGAGCCGGCTCGTGACGAGCCGTATCATCAGAATCTGCACTTTTTGCCAGTAATATTACTATTTTTTAGACAAAATTACCCATTTTGATAAATGAACTGGTCCAAATGTAATTTTCTGATTAATTTATTGGTCTAAGAATATCATGGACCATTCCATGTCAGTTACTTGGTGTTAAATGGGTTAAAGATAGAATCAATATTAACACATTTTATATAAGCCCAAAATAACATGACTGCTGCAGGAGATCATGCAACCAGGAATTGCGTTATTGTATTGTCATTTTGGCATACTACATGTATGGTGTTGATTGTCTTGTACCATAATGATATTGTGTGCAGCTGAAGAGGACCAATCAGCCCCACATTCAGTATTGAGACTAGTCCCTGCAGTGGTACAGGTTACCTTCAATCACAGTAACCTTTGGACACGTGGCTGGTTTCCACTAAATATCCAAAATAGAATACACCATGTATAACAGATATATATAATCTATGGAATGTCCCATCAACAGTTAGGCAGTTACATTATATAATCTATGTAATACACCATCTTTAATCTATTAGGCAGTTACATTGTATATAATCTATGGAATACATCATCAACAGTTAGGCAGTTACATCATATATAATCTATGGAATATACCATCAACAGTTAGGCAGTTACATCATATATAATCTATGGAATATACCATCAACAGTTAGGCAGTTACATCATATATAATCTATGGAATATCCCATCAACAGTTAGGCAGTTACATCATATATAATATATTGAATGTCCCATCAACAGTTAGGCAGTTACATCATATATAATCTATGGAATATACCATCAACAGTTAGGCAGTTACATCATATATAATCTATGGAATATACCATCAACAGTTAGGCAGTTACATCGTATATAATCTATGGAATGTCCCATCAACAGTTAAGCAGTTGCATCGTATATAATCTATGGAATATACCATCAACAGTTAGAAAGTTACATCGTATATAATCTATGGAATATACAATCAACAGTTAGGCTGTTACATCATATATAATCTATGGAATGTCCCATCAACAGTTAGGCAGTTACATCATATATAATCTATGGAGCCTAGTGGTTACGGCGTCCGCCTATGGAGCGGGAGGTCGAAGGTTCGAACTTTGTCAGGGGTTTGTTCTGATATGGCCGAATTGTGAGCTGCCAGCTAGTTAAATAATGGTTACCGGTTGCCTACAAGCCTGGCATCTGGCATACAAGCATAGAATTCGGGCAGTACTGATGTTCATAAAAAGAGGTGTCTCATAAGTCAGAAATGGCTGGCCCTTTAAATAGGGGTAACACTATAATAAACAAACACTTTACTTTTATATTTATATTATTCCTTTTTTCTGTGCATAGGTGGTTATGTTTACATAGACAGTTCATCACCAAGGCAACAAGGAGATATGGCTCGACTCACATCCATGACAATCAATGGTGCATCTAAGAACTGTGTAGTAAGTATGACCTACATATTATATAAGATCAGAACTATGTGGTAAGTATGACCTACATAACATATAGGATACAAACTGTGTGGTAAGTATGACCTACATAACATATAGGATACAAACTGTGTGGTAAGTATGACCTACATAACATATAGGATACAAACTGTGTGGTAAGTATGACCTACATAACATATAAGATACAAACTGTGTGGTAAGTATGACCTACATAACATATAAGATACAAACTGTGTGGTAAGTATGACCTACATAACATATAGGATCAGAACTGTGTGGTAAGTATGACCTACATAGCATATAAGATACAAACTGTGTGGTAAGTATGACCTACATAACATATAGGATACAAACTGTGTGGTAAGTATGACCTACATAACATATAGGATCAAACTGTGTGGTAAGTATGACCTACATAACATATAAGATACAAACTGTGTGGTAAGTATGACCTACATAACATATAGGATACAAACTGTGTGGTAAGTATGACCTACATAACATATAGGATACAAACTGTGTGGTAAGTATGACCTACATAACATATAAGATACAAACTGTGTGGTAAGTATGACCTACATAACATATAGGATACAAACTGTGTGGTAAGTATGACCTACATAACATATAGGATACAAACTGTGTGGTAAGTATGACCTACATAACATATAGGATACAAACTGTGTGGTAAGTATGACCTACATAACATATAGGATACAAACTGTGTGGTAAGTATGACCTACATAACATATAGGATACAAACTGTGTGGTAAGTATGACCTACATAACATATAGGATACAAACTGTGTGGTAAGTATGACCTACATAACATATAGGATACAAACTGTGTGGTAAGTATGACCTACATAACATATAGGATAATACCTGTGTGGTAAGTATGACCTACATAACATATAGGATACAAACTGTGTGGTAAGTATGACCTACATAACATATAGGATACAAACTGTGTGGTAAGTATGACCTACATAACATATAGGATACAAACTGTGTGGTAAGTATGACCTACATAACATATAGGATACAAACTGTGTGGTAAGTATGACCTACATAACATATAGGATACAAACTGTGTGGTAAGTATGACCTACATAACATATAGGATAATACCTGTGTGGTAAGTATGACCTACATAACATATAGGATAATACCTGTGTGGTAAGTATGACCTACATAACATATAGGATAATACCTGTGTGGTAAGTATGACCTACATAACATATAGGATAATACCTGTGTGGTAAGTATGACCTACATAACATATAGGATAATACCTGTGTGGTAAGTATGACCTACATAACATATAGGATAATACCTGTGTGGTAAGTATGACCTACATAACATATAGGATACAAACTGTGTGGTAAGTATGACCTACATAACATATAGGATACAAACTGTGTGGTAAGTATGACCTACATAACATATAGGATACAAACTGTGTGGTAAGTATGACCTACATAACATATAGGATAATACATGTGTGGTAAGTATGACCTACATAACATATAGGATACAAACTGTGTGGTAAGTATGACCTACATAACATATAGGATAATACCTGTGTGGTAAGTATGACCTACATAACATATAGGATAATACCTGTGTGGTAAGTATGACCTACATAACATATAGGATAATACCTGTGTGGTAAGTATGACCTACATAACATATAGGATAATACCTGTGTGGTAAGTATGACCTACATAACATATAGGATAATACCTGTGTGGTAAGTATGACCTACATAACATATAGGATAATACCTGTGTGGTAAGTATGACCTACATAACATATAGGATAATACCTGTGTGGTAAGTATGACCTACATAACATATAGGATAAT
Organism: Archivesica marissinica; assembly: GCA_014843695.1. NCBI lineage: Eukaryota > Metazoa > Mollusca > Bivalvia > Venerida > Vesicomyidae > Archivesica > Archivesica marissinica. Next base: position 17,087,557 of record CM026402.1, read on the forward strand.
ACCTGTGTGGTAAGTATGACCTACATAACATATAGGATAATAACTGTGTGGTAAGTATGACCTACATAACATATAGGATAAAAACTGTGTGGTAAGTATGACCTACATAACATATAGGATAATACCTGTGTGGTAAGTATGACCTACATAACATATAGGATAATACCTGTGTGGTAAGTATGACCTACATAACATATAGGATAATACCTGTGTGGTAAGTATGACCTACATAACATATAGGATAATACCTGTGTGGTAAGTATGACCTACATAACATATAGGATAATACCTGTGTGGTAAGTATGACCTACATAACATATAGGATAATACCTGTGTGGTAAGTATGACCTACATAACATATAGGATAATACCTGTGTGGTAAGTATGACCTACATAACATATAGGATAATACCTGTGTGGTAAGTATGACCTACATAACATATAGGATAATACCTGTGTGGTAAGTATGACCTACATAACATATAGGATAAGAACTGTGTGGTAAGTATGACCTACATAACATATAGGATACAAACTGTGTGGTAAGTATGACCTACATAACATATAGGATACAAACTGTGTGGTAAGTATGACCTACATAACATATAAGATACAAACTGTGTGGTAAGTATGACCTACATAACATATAGGATACAAACTGTGTGGTAAGTATGACCTACATAACATATAGGATCAGACTGTGTGGTAATATGACCTACATAACATATAAGATACAAACTGTGTGGTAAGTATGACCTACATAACATATAGGATACAAACTGTGTGGTAAGTATGACCTACATAACATATAGGATCAGAACTGTGTGGTAAGTATGACCTACATAACATATAGGATACAAACTGTGTGGTAAGTATGACCTACATAACATATAAGATACAAACTGTGTGGTAAGTATGACCTACATAACATATAGGATACAAACTGTGTGGTAAGTATGACCTACATAACATATAGGATACAAACTGTGTGGTAAGTATGACCTACATAACATATAAGATACAAACTGTGTGGTAAGTATGACCTACATAACATATAGGATACAAACTGTGTGGTAAGTATGACCTACATAACATATAGGATCAAACTGTGTGGTAAGTATGACCTACATAACATATAGGATACAAACTGTGTGGTAAGTATGACCTACATAACATATAGGATACAAACTGTGTGGTAAGTATGACCTACATAACATATAGGATCAAACTGTGTGGTAAGTATGACCTACATAACATATAAGATACAAACTGTGTGGTAAGTATGACCTACATAACATATAGGATACAAACTGTGTGGTAAGTATGACCTACATAACATATAGGATACAAACTGTGTGGTAAGTATGACCTACATAACATATAAGATACAAACTGTGTGGTAAGTATGACCTACATAACATATAGGATACAAACTGTGTGGTAAGTATGACCTACATAACATATAGGATACAAACTGTGTGGTAAGTATGACCTACATAACATATAGGATACAAACTGTGTGGTAAGTATGACCTACATAACATATAGGATACAAACTGTGTGGTAAGTATGACCTACATAACATATAGGATACAAACTGTGTGGTAAGTATGACCTACATAACATATAGGATACAAACTGTGTGGTAAGTATGACCTACATAACATATAGGATACAAACTGTGTGGTAAGTATGACCTACATAACATATAGGATACAAACTGTGTGGTAAGTATGACCTACATAACATATAGGATACAAACTGTGTGGTAAGTATGACCTACATAACATATAGGATACAAACTGTGTGGTAAGTATGACCTACATAACATATAGGATCAGAACTGTGTGGTAAGTATGACCTACATAACATATAGGATCAGAACTGTGTGGTAAGTATGACCTACATACATATAGGATCAGAACTGTGTGGTAAGTATGACCTACATACATATAGGATCAGAACTGTGTGGTAAGTATGACCTACATACATATAGGATCAGAACTGTGTGGTAAGTATGACCTACATACATATCACATTGGACTGCATATTCATGGATCGCAGGTTGATCTTTCGTCTGACTATAATGATATTAACCTTCTTTCAGATGGGACTTTAAGCCGAGGTCTCGTGTTTACACCGTGCACGTAAAAGAACCAGAGGAGACTCTGGAATGGGTCTCTGTCTGTATCATTGCACTATCTTCCACAAATCTAAAATGACTAATCTCTTCAGGAGGCGTCGCTCATATGGGCAACCGTTAGCAACGATAAATAAACGTAAAACACACACACAGTTATATGTTAAGTTCCACTTCCTTTCTTTTTGTTAGCACATGCACATATGACAATGTAAAAGTTTCACCTATATTCTTGTTTGCATAATTTGTTCTTTAAAAAGGGTAACCGGTACCTAGCATCAGCCTTGGCAGTAGTATAAAATTTAAACTTTATTTATTTTACAATGATTGCGAAGCAAGTTTTAACAACTTATATTAATCACTCTCGTTGGCGCTTTTGTCATTCGTGTGGTAGGAAACCGGAGTACCCGGGGAAAACCCACCTGTCCAATCTGGCGACCATCGTACCATCTCACATACTTCCCCGGTCCGAGGATCGAACCCGGCAGTAGTATATGACATATGGGATCAGCTCGAACTAGTTTCAAAATGCTTTTCAGCTTCGACTATGGTATCACATGTGGGGCACAGAAGTAGGGATTCTGACAGTGTCCAAGCGCGTGACCTATTTAAAGGCGATTACAGGACTTGACGTTCTCTCCTCCATCCAGGGGGACCATGGGGATGCCTGGAGACTTGCCACATATGTCATGGATTCGAAGGATGGCAAAGATTTTCAGGTATATATGTTATATAGGCCATAAGTCAACAGGTTTCTTTTGAGTAAAGTGAATGTTTTCAACATATTTGGTATTTATAATATAACGTTCAGGGAACAATAGCTGCATTGTAATTAACCCATTCAACACCAAGTAACTGACATGGACTGGTCCATGATAGTTTTAGACCAATAAATTAATAACAAAATTACATTTGGATCAGTTCATTTATCAAAATGGGTAATTGTTTTTCTAAAAATAGTTATATTACTTGAAAAAAGTGCAGATCCTGATGAGACGGCTCATCACGAGCCGGCTCATCTGGATCTACACTTTTTTGTAAGCCAATTTAGAGATCTGTGGTGTTGAAAGGGTTAAACTATCTTGCGATATTTGTTATAATATTATCGAGAATATTGGGTTACTGTGTTATAAATCCGAATTTATTAGGCGAGTTGGAATAAATATACAATGTATATATATGTATATATATTCGGAGACGAACCTAATAATTTAATATTTATAAGATGGTAACCTAATATTCTATTTATTCTATTTTGTTAGAGAGGTAAGATTACCGAATATTCATGACCTGAAGATTACCATACCATTTGTGAACATATGACGTCATACACGCAGCGTTATGACGTCACGAAAGGTTTATTAAACTCTGACTAAAACTATTTATTGCACACCGATTGTGTAAGAAGTATTAATTACTTATATTAATCACTCTCGTTGACGTGGATTAAGGCGTATATGTGGTCATTTGTGTTGGATGAAACAAGATTACCTGGAGAAAGCCAACCTGTCTGATCTGGCGACCATTGTAACGTCTCACATACTTCACTGTCCGAGGAGAGATTGGTGAGAAGCGAGTGAGTGCGCACTAACCAGCTGCATGTTTTTATGTAGCTATGTCATGAATGATAAGATACCTTGTAAAGTTTTAACCCATTCAACACTAAGTAACTGACATGGACTGGTCCATGATATTTTTAGACCAATAAATTAATAACAAAATTACATTTGGATCAGTTCATTTATCAAAATGGGTAATTTTTTAAAAATAGTTATATTACTTGAAAAAAGTGTAGATCCTGATGAGACGGCTCGTCACGAGCCGGCTCATCTGGATCTATACTTTTTTGTAAGCCAATTTAGAGGTCTGTGGTGTTGAAAGGGTTAAATATAGTAAGCTGACTTACCCCACCAACTGTCGGAGTCGTGGAGAGAGAAAAAAATATTATTTCGGTGAAACTGTTTTATGGATAGAAGCTTGGCTTAGAATGCTCGTTGACATGGCAACACAGCATAGCAATAATAAGTTTGACCATACTACTGATGCACTGCGACCACAAGCTTTAAGAAAGTTTATACAAAATTATTTTAGCTCGATTGCGAAACAAGTTCTTACAACTTATATTAATCACTCTTGAGACCTCATTTCTGATGGAATCCATCGCCACGATGGAGAGAAGAAAAGGCAACGTGGAATTTAAATGCCTTGCTTGCCTAAGGGCACAATCGTAACGGCTCCAGCAGGGCTCGAACTCCCCGAACCACAAACAGCCAGGTATGTCAAGCCAAACTAATATTATGTAAAATAAAAGTATCTTCTACGGTTAATGCAGACTTGAGTATAATTGTGGTAAATACCTACATACCAGATTGTTAACATGTACCATGTAGTACAATTGCCATAGTTACACAAACTTATGTATATGTATCTATTCTATTCTTTCTGGCTATTTCAGATATTGTTACAGGGTAGTGTAGGTGGTGGGGTGCACAACAACATCGCTATAGATGACATCTCGCTCACGCCCGGCTGCCAGCTTGGAGGTAATCTACATTGATCATTTATCAGAATAATATAACTTATGAAAGAAGCTGTTCCTTGATAGGATAGCAAAAGGGAGATGGGACGTTAAACCGAGGTCTCGTGTCGGTGCTTTACACCATGCACGTAAAAGAACCAGAGGAGATTCTGGAATGGGTCTCTGTCTGCATCATGCAATATCCTCCAGAAATCTAAAATGACTAAACTCTTCAGGAGGCGTCGCTCATATGGGCAACCGGTAGCGACGGTAAATAAACGTAAAAAAAAAAAGATAGCAGAAGGTAGATACACTTATTATACATAGTTATCACAGCCTGTGAAAATAGTCAAAAACACTTGGCCTCCATTTTGATTGGCAAGTTTTATAAATGGCAATTTCACGATTTTACTAGTAATTCTTTAATTGTAATTACTTAATTAATTTTGGTTTCTTAATATAAAATTTGGTATGATTTTAAAGGTATTGAAATGCACTTTTTAAATATTAATTTATTTTTTGACAATGATGTATGGATTATAAATTATAAGAACTTAACTTGCACCTCTTTTCACAGTTGAAATATTAATATACAGGTAAATTATTATTTAAATACGGTTCTATAAGGCTGTCCAATTAGTGCAGCGGTTAGTGTGCTTGCTTCTCACCAATGCAACCTGGGTGTAATCCTCGGACCGGGAAGTATGTGAGATGGTACAGTGGTCGCCAGATCTGACAGGTGGGTTTTCACGGGTACTCCGGTTTCCTCCCAAACGAATGACAACATATACGCTTTCATCAGCGCCAACGAGAGTGATTAATATAAGTTGTTAAAACTTGCCTCGTAAAATATAAATTATTATTTTATATGTATAATTCAAAGTGAAAGGGATCGAAATGCTTATATATAAGAAATAAGAATGAAATTAGATTAGAATATGTAGAGAAATGAGATTTAGTAGGAGAAAAGTGTAGTATTGGTTGAGAGTAAGAAATAGGGGTGGAGCGGATTGTGAGGTTGATATAGTCGTGATAACGCAGTGGATGCGAATTCCCTTCAGTTGTGAAAGGTCCGAAGTACGAGCCACGCTGGAGCCGTTACAATTGTGCCCTTAGGCAAGGCATTTAAATTCCATGTTGCCTCTTTTCTCTCCATCTTGGCGATAGATTCCATCAGGAATGAGGTCTGAACAGTGATTAATATAAGTTGTAAGAATTTGTATGTTGATATTATAGTGGATGCTTGAACTAGACAACTCAGTCAAGTCGTTTTGAATTTTCTATGAACCCGTAATATTAAAATCTTAGTTTACAAAGTGTGTGTTTTTACGTTTATTTATCGTCGCTACCGGTTGCCCATATGAGCGACGCCTCCTGAAGAGATTAGTTATTTTAGATTTTTGGAGGATAGTGCAATGATACAGACAGAGAGACCCATTCCAGAGTCTCCTCTGGTTCTTTTACGTGCACGGTGTAAAGCACCGACACGAGACCTCGGTTTAACGTCCCATCTGAAAGACTGTTAATTTTATTAGGGTCAGACGGGGGATGGAACCTGCGATCCCTGGATTACCAGTCCTAGTTTACAAATGTCATGCTTACACCTATTAAAGGTTCAATACCAGGACAAGCAACTCCACCAAGTACAACTGTGGGATCATGTGGGCCAGGCCAGTTGAAATGCCAGAATACAAACAAGTGTTACACATTCCGGGAACAGTGCGACTTCATTGATGCATGTGGCGATAACTCGGATGAACTCGCTTGTGGTACGGCTGTAGTTTATATTTTTCTCACTTGCGACCATAAGTTTACACCTCTGCACTTATGGAAACAATATTAAAATTTATGTTGCATTTCAATTATAGGCATACGTTGGTGTTTCGAACCCACATTGCCATGGTTACGTCGAAAGACAATAACAATTTTGACCACTCTACTAAAGCGATCTTCAAATATAAGTATTAGTTCTTGCAGCTTATATCTTATTTCCTATGAAAGTTTTACTTGTTACTGTTTACATGTTTCATTATGCTATTTCATGTTTTAATTTGTTGAGGGCCTCATGGTAGATTGTCTTATGCCAATGATGAGTTCATATTTTTATGACAACACTGACTATCAGCACGGAGAACTGTTTTTATAGATGCCATGCTCACGGATAGTGTTTTTATAAATGCTACGCTCACGGATAGTGTTTTTATAGATGCCACGCTCACGGATAGTGTTTTTATAGATGCCACGCTCACGGATAGTGTTTTTATAGATGCCACGGTCACGGCTAGTGTTTTTATAGATGCCACGGTCACGGCTAGTGTTTTTATAGATGCCACGCTCACGGATAGTGTTTTATAGATGCCACGCTCAGGATAGTGTTTTTATAGATGCCACGCTCACGGATAGTGTTTTATAATGCCACGCTCACGGATAGTGTTTTATAGATGCCACGCTCACGGATAGTGTTTTATAAATGCCACGCTCACGGATAGTGTTTTATAAATGCCACGCTCACGGATAGTGTTTTTATAGATGCCACGGTCATGGATAGTGTTTTTATAGATGCCACGGTCACGGATAGTGTTTTTATAGATGCCACGGTCACGGATAGTGTTTTTATAGATGCCACGGTCACGGATAGTGTTTTATAGATGCCACGGTCACGGATAGTGTTTTTATAGATGCCACGGTCACGGATAGTGTTTTTATAAATGCCACACTCACGGATAGTGTTTTATAAATGCCACGCTCACGGATAGTGTTTTTATAGATGCCACACTCACGGATAGTGTTTTTATAGATGCCACGCTCACGGATAGTGTTTTTATAGATGCCACGGTCAGGATAGTGTTTTTATAGATGCCACGGTCACGGATAGTGTTTTTATAATGCCACGCTCACGGATAGTGTTTTATAGATGCCACGCTCACGGATAGTGTTTTTATAGATGCCACGCTCACGGATAGTGTTTTATAAATGCCACGCTCACGGATAGTGTTTTATAAATGCCACGCTCACGGATAGTGTTTTATAGATGCCACGGTCACGGATAGTGTTTTTATAGATGCCACGCTCACGGATAGTGTTTTATAAATGCCACGCTCACGGATAGTGTTTTATAAATGCCACACTCACGGATAGTGTTTTTATAGATGCCACACTCACGGATAGTGTTTTTATAGATGCCACGGTCAGGGATAGTGTTTTTATAGATGCCACGGTCACGGATAGTGTTTTTATAGATGCCACGGTCACGGATAGTGTTTTTATAGATGCCACGGTCAGGGATAGTGTTTTTATAGATGCCACGGTCACGGATAGTGTTTTTATAGATGCCACGGTCAGGGATAGTGTTTTTATAGATGCCACGGTCACGGATAGTGTTTTTATAGATGCCACGGTCACGGATAGTGTTTTTATAGATGCCACGGTCAGGGATAGTGTTTTTATAGATGCCACAGTCAGGGATAGTGTTTTTATAGATGCCACGGTCAGGGATAGTGTTTTTATAAATGCCACGGTCACGGATAGTGTTTTATAAATGCCACGCTCACGGATAGTGTTTTTATAGATGTCACGGATAGTGTTTTTATAGAGGCCACGGTCACGGATAGTGTTTTTATAGATGCCACGGTCACGGATAGTGTTTTTATAGATGCCACGGTCACGGATAGTGTTTTTATAGATGCCACACTCACGGATAGTGTTTTTATAAATGCCACGGTCACGGATAGTGTTTTATAAATGCCACGCTCACGGATAGTGTTTTTATAGATGCCACGGTCACGGATAGTGTTTTTATAGATGCCACGGTCACGGATAGTGTTTTTATAGATGCCACGGTCACGGATAGTGTTTTTATAGATGCCACGGTCACGGATAGTGTTTTTATAGATGCCACGCTCACGGATAGTGTTTTTATAGATGCCACGCTCACGGATAGTGTTTTATAAATGCCACGCTCACGGATAGTGTTTTATAAATGCCACACTCACGGATAGTGTTTTTATAGATGCCACGCTCACGGATAGTGTTTTATAAATGCCACGCTCACGGATAGTGTTTTATAGATGCCACGGTCACGGATAGTGTTTTTATAGATGCCACGGTCATGGATAGTGTTTTTATAGATGCCACGGTCACGGATAGTGTTTTTATAGATGCCACGGTCACGGATAGTGTTTTTATAGATGCCACGGTCACGGATAGTGTTTTTATAGATGCCACGGTCATGGATAGTGTTTTTATAGATGCCACGGTCACGGATAGTGTTTTTATAGATGCCACGGTCACGGATAGTGTTTTTATAGATGCCACGGTCACGGATAGTGTTTTTATAGATGCCACGGTCACGGATAGTGTTTTTATAGATGCCACGGTCACGGATAGTGTTTTTATAGATGCCACGGTCACGGATAGTGTTTTATAGATGCCACGGTCACGGATAGTGTTTTTATAGATGTCACGGATAGTGTTTTTATAGATGCCACGGTCACGGATAGTGTTTTTATAGATGCCACGGTCACGGATAGTGTTTTTATAGATGCCACGGTCACGGATAGTGTTTTTATAGATGCCACGGTCACGGATAGTGTTTTTATAGATGCCACGGTCACGGATAGTGTTTTTATAGATGTCACGGATAGTGTTTTTATAGATGCCACGGTCACGGATAGTGTTTTTATAGATGCCACGGTCACGGATAGTGTTTTTATAGATGCCACGGTCACGGATAGTGTTTTTATAGATGCCACGGTCACGGATAGTGTTTTTATAGATGCCACGGTCACGGATAGTGTTTTTATAGATGCCACGGTCATGGATAGTGTTTTATGGATGCCACGCTCACGGATAGTGTTTTATAAATGCCACACTCACGGATAGTGTTTTTATAGATGCAACACTCACGGATAGTGTTTTTATAGATGCCACGGTCAGGGATAGTGTTTTTATAGATGCCACGGTCACGGATAGTGTTTTTATAGATGCCACGGTC
>CM026402.1:17098207-17182737 GCA_014843695.1 Archivesica marissinica
TGTTTTTATAGATGCCACGGTCACGGATAGTGTTTTTATAGATGCCACGGTCACGGATAGTGTTTTTATAGATGCCACGCTCACGGATAGTGTTTTTATAGATGTCACGGATAGTGTTTTTATAGATGCCACGGTCACGGATAGTGTTTTTATAGATGCCACGGTCACGGATAGTGTTTTTATAGATGCCACGGTCACGGATAGTGTTTTATAGATGCCACGGTCACGGATAGTGTTTTATAGATGCCACACTCACGGATAGTGTTTTTATAGATGCCACGGTCACGGATAGTGTTTTTATAGATGCCACGCTCACGGATAGTGTTTATATAGATGCCACGCTCACGGATAGTTTTTATAAATGCCACGGTCACGGATAGTGTTTTTATAGATGCCACGCTCACGGATAGTGTTTTTATAGATGCCACGGTCACGGATAGTGTTTTATAGATGCCACGGTCACGGATAGTGTTTTTATAGATGCCACCTCACGGATAGTGTTTTTATAGATGCCACGGTCCGGATAGTGTTTTATAATGCCACGGTCACGGATAGTGTTTTTATAGATGCCACGGTCACGGATAGTGTTTTTATAGATGCCACGGTCACGGATAGTGTTTTTATAGATGCCACGGTCACGGATAGTGTTTTTATAGATGCCACGGTCACGGATAGTGTTTTTATAGATGCCACGGTCACGGATAGTGTTTTTATAGATGCCACGGTCACGGATAGTGTTTTTATAGATGCCACGGTCACGGATAGTGTTTTTATAGATGCCACGGTCACGGATAGTGTTTTTATAGATGCCACGGTCACGGATAGTGTTTTTGTGAATTTCAAATTTAGATTCATAGGCATAGATAGACCATGCTTTGAACCTGCACTCTGATGGAAATGTTGCTTAGCAACATTGAAAAACTAACAGATGTAATAAAGTAAATAATTACGTTACCGTTTTAATTGTTTGCCGACATGAATTGAGTTTGTTTTTAATGGTGCTTGCAGATTTATGTGTTAAGTACTTCATAGAGGATATAATTGTGTCATTAAATGTAGCCACATTACCGGCTAAATAAATGTCAATTAAGTTGTCCATTTACATTGAATTGCTAGCGTTGTTTGGCCACAAATCACTTGGACCTCGCTTCTGTGTATTTGAATTCCATGAGATTTCTCAATTTTATTCATATATGAATAGTATCCAGCTGGCTTGCAGAAGGTAGGTAGTTCTACATGGGTGCACGTAGCCTGGGTTCCAGTCTGTCGAGTTTTCACTTTTTAACTTCTGATGAGAACAGTTTGACATATTTTGCACGCATATCATTTGCTTAGCCTGGGTTCCAGTCTGTCAATTGTTCACTAATTTACTTCTGGCAAAAACACGTCGATACGGCCCAATTAATGGTCTCGGTGTTAAAATATATTTATTTGACTGACCAGGCAAAATATATCGTCGCCCGTTCCCATGCTAGGATGCCCGTTCTCAGGCTAGGATGCCCGTTCTCAGGCTAGGATGCCCGTTCCTAGGCTAGGATGCCCGTTCCCAGGCTAGGATGCCAGTTCCCAGGCTAGTATGCCCGTTCCCATGCTAGGATGCCCGTTCCCAGGCTAGTATGCCCGTTCCCATGCTAGGATGCCCGTTCCCAGGCTAGGATGCCCGTTCCCATGCTAGGATGCCCGTTCCCAGGCTAGTATGCCCGTTCCCATGCTAGTATGCCCGTTCCCAGGCTAGGATGCCCGTTCCCATGCTAGGATGCCCGTTCCCAGGCTAGGATGCCCGTCCCATGCTAGGATGCCCGTTCCCAGGCTAGGATGCCCGTTCCCAGGCTAGGATGCCCGTTCCCATGCTAGGATGCCCGTTCCCAGGCTAGGATGCCCGTTCCCAGGCTAGGATGCCCGTTCCCAGGCTAGGATGCCCGTTCCCAGGCTAGGATGCCCGTTCCCAGGCTAGGATGCCCGTTCCCATGCTAGGATGCCCGTTCCCAGGCTAGGATGCCCGTTCCCAGGCTAGGATGCCCGTTCCCAGGCTAGGATGCCCGTTCCCATGCTAGGATGCCCGTTCCCAGGCTAGGATGCCCGTTCCCATGCTAGATGCCCGTTCCCAGGCTAGGATGCCCGTTCCCGCTAGGATGCCCGTTCTCATGCTAGGATGCCCGTTCTCATGCTAGGATGCCCGTTTCCAGGCTAGGATGCCCGTTCCCATGCTAGATGCCCGTTCTCATGCTAGGATGCCCGTTCCCATGCTAGGATGCCCGTTCTCATGCTAGGATGCCCGTTCCCATGCTAGGATGCCCGTTCCCCCGCTAGGATGCCCGTTTCCATTCTAGGATGCCCGTTCCCAGGCTAGGATACCCGTTCCCCCGCTAGGATGCCTGTTTCCATGCTAGGATGCCCGTTCCCCCGCCCGGATGCCCGTTTAAGGAAGGATGCTAAGTTGTATGTCGTATATTACAGGTACAACTTGTGAGTTTGAGAAGAACACAATGTGTGGCTGGAAGAATTCTGCTCGTGACAATTCAAACATGATTCTCACAACTGCCGGCAGCTCTCCCGGACCTAAAACAGACCACACCACCAGTAAAGCAACAGGTTTGTATATTGCATCACTTTCTCTGTCATGATTTGGTTTAAGCATATTTATTTTCTATCATGTACATGATTATTTACAACAATTGAAATAAGGAATTGGACAGAAAGCTATACAGCTTATGGTTGTCCTCTCCTTCATGCCCAAGGGAATCACAGACAGTGGCTGCTTAGCACAGTTGGCTGCTTAATAGAGGTCAAATGTATAACAAAGTAACATATTGGGAATCTGAAAACTGTCTGCTTAATGCAGGTTGGCTGCTTAATGGAGGTGACCACTAACACAGGTTTGACTACATGGGAGAGTCATATGGAGACTCCTTTCATTCCAATGGAAGGAATTTATATTAATATACCGTGGCTGTAGGTGTGAATGTAAGTAGAATAAACTTCAAATAGAAACTTGTTTGATGTAGACAGACGGATCTTTAGTCCAGTACCCACGCTGGACTGGTAATCCATGGATCGCAGATTCGATCCCCCGTCTATTACCCTAATAATATTAACAGTCTTTCAGATGGGACGTTAAACCGAGGTCTCGTGTCGGTGCTTTACACCATGCACGTTAAAGAACCAGAGGAGACTCTGGAATGGGTCTCTGTCTGTATCATTGCACTATCCTCCAAAATCTAAAATGACTAATCTCTTCAGGAGGCGTCGCTCATATGGGCAACCGATAGCGACGATAAATAAACGTAAAACACACATGTTTGATGTAGACCTACAGCTGAACTGACTAGCGGCATTCAAACTCGAAACATTCCAAGGAAGCTGGATAATGCTGCTGTCTCAGTCTGCGAATATATCTTTCTCACTAATTCAGGAATTGAAGTATAGGTTGGGGAAATAATCTCACGGGGCTCCCTCATGGCTCCCTTCTTTGAGGTCAATCAGAATGTTTGTATCTCCAGTCAAAATTTCGGCGAGGGATATCGATTTGTACTCTGTACGGCCAGAGCTAGTTCTCAGTAACCAATGGCTAGAATATTGCAAAACTTAAAATAAATGTCTATACTGTGGTAGTGAATGTGCACATTTGTGGATCTGTACAGTAACACCAGAGTAATTGCCTTTCTTCTTCTTCTTGGTGATTTCGGCACTCCCTCAATATTTTTATTGACTAAAACTCCGCACATTTTTCTGTATTACTTTTTGTCTGGAGAATATCTCAAAAAGTACATACATATGATACTTCAATTAAACTTTCAATATAGAATGTGGACAATGATCTTCTAGGTGGTACATTGCACAAGAACCATAATTTCACCTCATGTAATAAATGAATTCTCTCCCCTTATTACTATATTAGTTTGACGAAAGTAACAGGTTTGCAGTATAAAGACGCGTACCATTTGTACTTCCAGGTCACTATGTTTATGTACAGAATGGTCAAAACCCAGTTGGCGATGTTGCCTTGCTCGAGTCGAGTCTATACTATGCCTCTAGCCCAGCATGCCAGATGACTTTGTGGTACAACACATTCGGCTCTGCCGGTGCCGTCCTGCAGGTACTCCTGAAGACACAGCAGGCACAGACAGTACAAATCTTCAAGCAGACTACAAATAGTTCTATGACATGGCAGAGGGCACAGATTAGTGTGGGCGGATATCAGAGCTTCTCCTTCATAATTGAAATTGTCTTCCCGAGAAACAAACAAGGGCAAATAGTTGCCATTGACGACATCAGCTTTTCCAAGTGTGCTCCAAGTAAGAAATATTCTTTCTGCCGTATCCATTTTTCGTTGCGCAACAAACCAGTGTCGAATCACTATCGATGTGTTTCCGATACAGAAGGAATAATTGGGACAAGTTTATATGGAGGGGGTGAGGGGGGGGGGGAGCGTCATTTCCCAATAAGGTATATAGTAGTTTTTATTTCATCAAATACAAACAAACAGTATAACATATGAAGTAAGTCAAGAATGACCTATGATCAAATATGGTATACATGTACAGTGTATTTCGGCTGGTCTTAATAGTTAAACACGTACAGCTTAACAATAATACCATGTGTACGCTGGAACTTTTAAACCTGAAAATATATTACATATTTCAAGAATACGTAAATTACATCGATAAGGTACGATGTAGATGCAGACAGATGTGATGCACTTGGTCAGGGGGTTAGCATTTTCAGTTTCTATCGCGGGGCTATTGTGGATGGCATGTGCGCGAATCACAAAAATTACTTAAATTTGCTTGAATTACATGTATGCGAGGGGTTTGTCATTAACAGAAGATAGCTAACTTGATTACGTACTTTCACTATGGCATGTATAGATGTAAATCTAGGCAATATATTGGTTTTGTCTCGCCCACCTTAGTGGAAAGTGAGGCTAAGCAGTCACCGTAGTTGACATTAGTATGCATTCACATTAGTATGCATTCACATTAGTTTGCATTCACATTAGTATGCATTCACATTAGTATGTGTTCACATTAGTATGCGTTCATATTAGTATGCATTCACATTAGTATGCATTCACATTAGTTTGCATTCACATTAGTATGCATTCACATTAGTATGCATTCACATTAGTTTGCATTCACATTGGTATGCATTCACATTAGTATGCATTCACATTAGTATGCATTCATATTAGTATGCATTCACATTAGTATGCATTCACATTAGTATGCATTCACATTAGTATGCATTCACATTAGTTTGCATTCACATTGGTATGCATTCACATTAGTATGCATTCACATTAGTATGCATTCACATTGTATACATTCACATTAGTATGCATTCACATTGTATACATTCACATTGTATACATTCACATTAGTATACATTCACATTAGTATGCATTCACATTAGTATGCATTCACATTGTATACATTCACATTAGTATGCATTCACATTAGTATGCATTCACATTGTATACATTCACATTAGTATGCATTCACATTGTATACATTCACATTAGTATGCATTCACATTAGTATGCATTCACATTGTATACATTCACATTAGTATGCATTCACATTGTATACATTCACATTAGTATGCATTCACATTAGTATGCATTCACATTGTATACATTCACATTAGTATGCATTCACATTGTATACATTCACATTAGTATGCATTCACATTAGTATGCATTCACATTGTATACATTCACAT
This sequence comes from Archivesica marissinica, assembly GCA_014843695.1. Taxonomy (NCBI): domain Eukaryota; kingdom Metazoa; phylum Mollusca; class Bivalvia; order Venerida; family Vesicomyidae; genus Archivesica; species Archivesica marissinica. The sequence goes on from CM026402.1 coordinate 17,103,929, forward strand.
TAGTATGCATTCACATTGTATACATTCACATTAGTATGCATTCACATTAGTATGCATTCACATTGTATACATTCACATTAGTATGCATTCACATTGTATACATTCACATTAGTACACACTATACATTCACATTAGTATACATTCACATTGTATGCATTCACATTATTATGATTTGACTTTATTAATATTAATTCTGTCTTGGTCCCCATTATTGTTCAACAGAAATTTCTAACCGAAAACTGTTCTAGTACCCGGCACCATGGGATTGTGTTCTAGTACCCGGCACCATGGGATTGTGTTCTAGTACCCAGCACCATGGGGATTGCTTGTGTTCTAGTACCCTGCACCATGGGATTGATTGTGTTCTAGTACCCGGCACCATGGGATTGATTGTGTTCTAGTACCCGGCACCATGGGATTGATTGTGTTCTAGTACCCGGCACCATGGGATTGATTGTGTTCTAGTACCCGGCACCATGGGATTGATTGTGTTCTAGTACCCGGCACCATGGGATTGATTGTGTTCTAGTACCCGCACCATGGGATTGATTGTGTTCTAGTACCCGGCACCATGGGATTGATTGTGTTCTAGTACCCGGCACCATGGGATTGATTGTGTTCTAGTACCCGGCACCATGGGATTGATTGTGTTCTAGTACCCGGCACCATGGGATTGATTGTGTTCTAGTACCCGGCACCATGGGATTGATTGTGTTCTAGTACCCGGCACCATGGGATTGATTGTGTTCTAGTACCCGGCACCATGGGATTGATTGTGTTCTTGTACCCAGCACCATGGGATTGATTGTGTTCTAGTACCCAGCACCATGGGATTGTGTTCTAGTACCCAGCACCATGGGATTGCAGCACCATGGGATTGTGTTCTAGTACCCAGCACCATGGGATTGATTGTGTTCTAGTACCCGGCACCATGGGATTGATTGTGTTCTAGTACCCGGCACCATGGGATTGTGTTCTAGTACCTAGCACCATGGGATTGTGTTCTAGTACCTAGCACCATGGGATTGTGTTCTAGCACCATGGGATTGTGTTCTAGCACCATGGGATTGTGTTCTAGTACCCGGCACCATGGGATTGTGTTCTAGTACCTAGCACCATGGGATTGTGTTCTAGCACCATGGGATTGTGTTCTAGTACCCAGCACCATGGGATTGATTGTGTTCTAGTACCCAGCACCATGGGATTGTGTTCTAGTACCGGCACCATGGGATTGATTGTGTTCTAGTACCCATGGGATTGATTGTGCACCATGGGATTGTGTTCTAGTACCCGGCACCATGGGGATTGTGTTCTAGTACCCAGCACCATGGGATTGTGTTCTAGTACCCGGCACCATGGGATTGATTGTGTTCTAGTACCCGGCACCATGGGATTGATTGTGTTCTAGTACCCGGCACCATGGGATTGATTATGTTCTAGTACCCAGCACCATGGGATTGATTGTGTTCTAGTACCCAGCACCATGGGATTGTGTTCTAGTACCCAGCACCATGGGATTGAGTGTGTTCTAGTACCCGGCACCATGGGATTGATTGTGTTCTAGCACCATGGGATTGCTTCTAGTACCCAGCACCATGGATTGTGTTCTAGTACCCGGCACCATGGGATTGATTGTGTTCTAGTACCCGGCACAATGGATTTGCTTGTGTTCTAGTACCCGGCACCATGGGATTGTGTTCTAGTACCCGGCACCATGGGATTGTGTTCTAGTACCCAACACCATGGGATTGATTGTGTTCTAGTACCCGGCACCATCACCATTGATTGTGTTCTAGTACCCGGCACCATGGGATTGATTGTGTTCTAGTACCCGGCACCATGGGATTGATTGTGTTCTAGTACCCGGCACCATGGGATTGATTGTGTTCTAGTACCCAGCACCATGGGATTGATTGTGTTCTAGTACCCAGCACCATGGGATTGTGTTCTAGTACCCAGCACCATGGGATTGATTGTGTTCTAGTACCCAGCACCATGGGATTGATTGTGTTCTAGTACCCGGCACCATGGATTGATTGTGTTCTAGTACCCGGCACCATGGGATTGATTGTGTTCTAGTACCCGGCACCATGGGAATGTGTTCTAGTACCCAGCACCATGGAGATTGTGTTCTAGTACCCGGCACCATGGGATTGATTGTGTTCTAGTACCCGGCACCATGGGATTGATTGTGTTCTAGTACCCAGCACCATGGGATTGTGTTCTAGTACCCGCACCATGGGATTGTGTTCTAGCACCATGGGATTGTGTTCTAGTACCCAGCACCATGGGATTGATTGTGTTCTAGTACCCGGCACCATGGAGATTGTGTTCTAGTACCCGGCACCATGGGATTGTGTTCTAGTACCTAGCACCATGGGATTGTGTTCTAGTACCCAGCACCATGGGATTGTGTTCTAGCACCATGGGATTGTGTTCTAGCACCATGGGATTGTGTTCTAGTACCCGGCACCATGGGATTGTGTTCTAGTACCCAGCACCATGGGATTGTGTTCTAGTACCTAGCACCATGGGATTGTGTTCTAGTACCCAGCACCATGGGATTGATTGTGTTCTAGTACCCAGCACCATGGGATTGTGTTCTAGTACCCGGCACCATGGGATTGATTGTGTTCTAGTACCCGGCACCATGGGATTGTGTTCTAGTACCCGCACCATGGGATTGTGTTCTAGTACCCAGCACCATGGGATTGTGTTCTAGTACCCGGCACCATGGGATTGATTGTGTTCTAGTACCCGGCACCATGGGATTGATTGTGTTCTAGTACCCAGCACCATGGGATTGATTGTGTTCTAGTACCCGGCACCATGGGATTGATTGTGTTCTAGTACCCAGCACCATGGGATTGTGTTCTAGTACCCGGCACCATGGGATTGATTGTGTTCTAGTACCTGGCACCATGGGATTGATTGTGTTCTAGTACCCAGCACCATGGGATTGATTGTGTTCTAGTACCCGGCACCATGGGATTGATTGTGTTCTAGTACCCGGCACCATGGGATTGATTGTGTTCTAGTACCCGGCACCATGGGATTGATTGTGTTCTAGTACCCGGCACCATGGGATTGATTGTGTTCTAGTACCCGGCACCATGGGATTGATTGTGTTCTAGTACCCGGCACCATGGGATTGATTGTGTTTTGTTACTCAGCTTGCTTCAGTAAGTTGGTTACTGTTTGGTACCCAGCACTTGTTTCAGCACCAGAATATGATTGCTGTTCTGATATCCAGCATAACTTAAAAATGTCGCTACTGCTTATTTCTTGTTCGGGTACCAGCATGTGTGCAGGACCGGAAGCTTATTGTAGTACCAGCATGTGTGCAGGACTAACAGTTTGTTCCTGTTTGGGTACCAGCATGTATTCAAGACTGGAAGCTGGTTCTGGTACCAGCATGTATTCAGGACTGCAAGCTGGTTCTGGTACCAGCATGTGTTCAAGACTGGAAGCTGGTTCTGGTACCAGCATGTATTCAAGAATTGAAATTCATTGCAGTTCGGTTCGGTTATCAGAATGTTTTCAACATAAGAATTTGGTTCCTGTGTTGGTACCCAGCATAATTTCAGCACGTTTCAGTATGATATGCTGGTTTCTGTTTTTGCATCAGTGTATGGTTGAATGTTTTCCATGTTCCCAGCATGCTGTCATCACCAGAATTCATTTGGTTTGCTATGATTTCAGCAACCGAAGTTGGTTCCTGTAATGGTAACAAGTTCCTGTGTGCCAATCATGAACAGTGTATTAACAGAGAACAGCGTTGTGACTCCTCCACTGACTGTAATGATGGTTCTGATGAGGACGGCTGTGGTATGTATTGGCCCTCCCCTCAATGGTCACCAACATTGATCTTAAAGCGACACTATATCGGAGTAAAGGATGTAATAAAGAATATAATTTCCAATGACTGTCCGATTAGCGCAGTGGTTAGCGCGCTCGCTTCTCACCAATGCAACCCGGGTTCGATCCTCGGACCGGGAAGTAAGTGATATGGTATGATGGTCGCCAGATCGGACAGGTGGGTTTTCTCCAGGTACTCCGGTTTCCTCACCGGCAACACTCCCCACTGTTAATCATTAATGATCAGTTCTGTAAGATGGCGATGCTGGAGCATGTGTCCCATGTTATAAGGTCAACAACCAGAATATTTCAGTATCCCACTCTGCTGCAGCGAAATGTGCCCTGACCTCAACGTCCACAACGTGAGGAGGTCGGCAGGGATGTCTAAATGCATTGTGTTCCTCCTTATTTCTAGTTCCAAATCCAGGAGATTGTAATTTCGACAGTGCTGATTGGTTGACTAGATGTAAGTGGATCCAGAAGCTGGATGATGATGCTGATTGGATGCAGGCTAGTGACAGATTGAATCCGAACACAGGGGCCAATGCTGATCACCAGGGTACCAAGACAGGTTAGTTTGTATGTTATTTATGATTTAGTCATTGACATTGTTACCGAACCTCACAGACACTGTGACCGAACCTCACAGACATTGTTACCAAACCTCACAGACATTGTTACCGAACCTCACAGACATTGTTACCGAACCTCACAGACACTGTGACCGAACCTTGCAGACACTGTGACCAAACCTTGCAGACACTGTGACCAAACCTTGCAGACACTGTGACTAAACCTTGTCGATACTGTGACCGACATCCAAGACACTGTGACCGAACCTTGCAGACACTGACCAAACCTCGCCGACACTGTGACCGACGGCGCCGACACTGTGACCGAACAATGCAGACACTGTGACCGAACCTCGCCGACACTGTGACCGACATCGCCGACACTGTGACCGAACCTCGCCGACACTGTGACCGACATCGCCGACACTGTGACCGAACCTCGCCGACACTGTGACCGAACCTCGCAAACACTGTGACCGAACAATGCAGACACTGTGACCGAACCTCGCCGACACTGTGACCGACATCGCCGACACTGTGACCGAACCTCGCCGACACTGTGACCGACATCGCCGACACTGTGACCGAACCTCGCCGACACTGTGACCGACCTCGCAAACACTGTGACCGAACCTCGCCGACACTGTGACCGACATCGCCGACACTGTGACCGAACCTCGCCGACACTGTGACCGACATCGCCGACACTGTGACCGAACCTCGCCGACACTGTGACCGACATCGCCGACACTGTGACAGAAACTTGCCGACACTGTGACCGAACCTCGCAAACACTGTGACCGAACAATGCAGACACTGTGACCGAACCTCACAGACACTGTGACCGAACCTCACAGACATTGTTACCGAACCTCACAGACATTGTTACCGAACCTCACTGACATTGTTACCGAACCTCACAGACACTGTGACCGAACCTTGCAGACACTGTGACCAAACCTTGCAGACACTGTGACCAAACCTTGCAGACACTGTGACTAAACCTTGTCGATACTGTGACCGACATCCAAGACACTGTGACCGAACCTTGCAGACACTGACCAAACCTCGCAAACACTGTGACCGAACCTCGCCGACACTGTGACCGAACCTCGCCGACACTGTGACCGACATCGCAGACACTGTGACCGAACCTCGCCGACACTGTGACCGACATCGCCGACACTGTGACCGAACCTCGCCGACACTGTGACCGACATCGCCGACACTGTGACCGAACCTCGCCGACACTGTGACCGAACCTCGCAAACACTGTGACCGAACAATGCAGACACTGTGACCGAACCTCGCCGACACTGTGACCGACATCGCCGACACTGTGACCGAACCTCGCCGACACTGTGACCGACATCGCCGACACTGTGACCGAACCTCGCCGACACTGTGACCGACATCGCCGACACTGTGACCGAACCTCACAGTCACTGTGACCGACATCGCCGACACTGTGACCGAACCTCGCCGACACTGTGACCGACATCGCCGACACTGTGACAGAAACTTGCTGACACTGTGACCGACATCGCCGACACTGTGACAGAAACTTGCCGACACTGTGACCGACATCGCCGACACTGTGACAGAAACTTGCCGACACTGTGACCGAACCTCGCAAACACTGTGACCGAACAATGCAGACACTGTGACCGAACCTCACAGACACTGTGACCGAACCTCACAGACATTGTTACCGAACCTCACAGACATTGTTACCGAACCTCACTGACATTGTTACCGAACCTTGCAGACACTGTGATCGAACCTTGCAGACACTGTGACCGAACCTCGCCGACACTGTGACCGACATCGCCGACACTGTGACCGAAACTCGCCGACACTGTGACCGACATCGCCGACACTGTGACTGACATCGCAGACACTGTGACCGACATCGCCGACACTGTGACTGACATCGCCGACACTGTGACCGACATCGCCGACACTGTGACCGACATCGCCGACACTGTGACCGAACCTCGCAAACACTGTGACCGAACAATGCAGACACTGTGACCGAACCTCACAGACACTGTGACTGAACCTTGCAGACACTGTGACCGAACCTCACAGACACTGTGACCGAACCTCACAGACACTGTGACCGAACCTTGTAGACACTGTGACCGAACCTCACAGACACTGTGACCGAACCTCACAGACACTGTGACCGAACCTCGCAGACACTGTGACCGAACCTTGCAGACACTGTGACCGAACCTCACAGACACTGTGACCGAACCTCACAGACACTGTGACTGAACCTCACAGACACTGTTACCGAACCTCACAGACACTGTGACCGACATCGAAGACACTGTGACCGAACCTCGCCAACACTGTGACCGACATCGCCGACACTGTGACCGAAACTTGCCGACACTGTGACCGAACCTCGCAAACACTGTGACCGAACAATGCAGACACTGTGACCGAACCTCACAGACACTGTGACCGAACCTTGCAGACACTGTGACCGAACCTCACAGACACTGTGACCGAACCTCACAGACACTGTGACCGAACCTTGCAGACACTGTGACCGAACCTCACAGACACTGTGACCGAACCTCACAGACACTGTGACCGAATCTTGCAGACACTGTGACCGAACCTCACAGACACTGACCGAACCTCACAGACACTGACCGAATCTTGCAGACACTGTGACCGAACCTTGCAGACACTGTGACTGAACCTCACAGACACTGTGACCGAACCTCACAGACATTGTTACTGAACCTCACAGACACTGTGACCGAACCTTGCAGACACTGTGACCGAACCTTGCAGACACTGTGACTAAACCTCGTCGATACTGTGACCGACATCGAAGACACTGTGACCGAACATCGTAGACACTGTGACCAAACATCGTCGATACTGTGACTGACATCGCAGACACTGTGACCGAACATCGCAGACACTGTGACCGAACATCGCAGACACTGTTACCGAACATCGCAGACACTGTGACCGAACATCGCAGACACTGTGACCGAACATCGCAGACACTGTTACCGAACATCGCAGACATTGTGACCGAACATCGCAGACACTGTTACCGAACATCGCAGACACTGTTACCGAACATCGCAGACACTGTGACCGAACATCGCAGACACTGTGACCGAACATCGCAGACACTGTTACCGAACATCGCAGACATTGTGACCAAACATCGCAGACATTGTGACCAAACATCGCCAACACTGAACGAACCTCACTGATGGAAACTATTAAGCCGTGATTCATTACTTATATTTACATTAATTTTTCTTTGCAACGGCACAAAAAAAGGTATAGCCGCTTTGCATTTAGAAAACCCACCTGTCCAATCTGGCGACCACTGTAACATCTCACTTCCCAGTCCGAGGATCGAACCCGGGTTACATTGGTGAGAAGCGAGCGAGCATGCTAACCACTGTGCTAATTATTCACATTGAAACAGGTTTTATGATTTATTTGCTGCAGGAAAATTCCTCACAATAAACTCCGCAATTAGGAGGCCAGGAGACACTGCCGATGTTCAGTCACCAATGTTCCCTAACTCTACCAGTTTCTGTTACGTGAGATTCTTCTACTTCATGTATGGTACATCAAATATCGGTCCACTCCGGGTATGTATTACTGTTACATATAAAGTGGTGGAACCTATGCTCGGCATAAATCCCACATTTAATGGCCAGTAAAAAATGCGCTTGTCGTATATTATTATTTTCTTCGTGAAAACAACTTTCAAAAAACTTAGTTTTAGCTTCATCACGTGACCTTGCTGCTCAATTCAGCTATCGCAACCGCACACTTTTATATGAGGAACTCAAGACTTCAGGGCACCTATGCATGGTGTACCTGCTATTTTTTATGTATGCACCAGAACTTGTTGAATAATAGTAACATCGTTGAATAAAAACGTTTATTGGTGTTAATCAGAAATGGTAGGGAAACTATGTTTCTGGTTAGTTGTAGACTTTTTAAATTCTGAATTGCTCAGTTTCGGTGGAAATATTCTCCCAATGATTAGTTTGTTTATATTCGTCTGTTAGACCATGCAGTCACGTGACAGTTGCATCAGGCTACCGATAAACGCAAAGGAATGCTATTGAACCAGAGCCTAGAACTATATAAATATTTTAAATATGGATGTAAATGGACAAATACGCCGAGCATAGGTTCCACCACTCTATGCTCAAGTTGATTTATTATTATACAGGACTGGAAGACTACTTTAGTAGTATTATTTATTTATTCATGCTAAATTTTCTGGTATTGTTTGACTATGTATATGAACTTTGAAATAATCTTTGTTTAATCGAAATATTATAATATAGCATCATTCACTAGGTCACGAGTTATAGCATCTTAATTTCAGTTATAGCCTTACTCATGAGGAGGAGGGCCAATCACTAATGTTGTCAGAACTTGTGGCCCAACCCATTTGCTAATTATGTATCGGTTATACGATTGTTATTGTTATAATTATACATGTATATAGAGCAATAAAATATTATCAAATCAAGCCTTACACAAATATGATTATATGCATGTGTTATAATATATTTGGGTTTTCCTATGTAGGTACATGTAGGTACAAATTTATTTGATCTCGATTGCGAAGCAAGGCTTTACAATATTACTGTAGATTCATCGCTTTCGAGACCCCATTCAAGATGGAATCCAATGCCATGAGGGAAAGAGAAGAGGCAATGGAGATTTGATTTTTATAATATATTGCATAATGACACCACCATGGTTTTGAAGGGATTCGAGCTCTCAACCTCTTGGTTGCAAGGTGGACACCGTTTCCATTGCACCACAGGTTTTACTGTACACATGCATGCTTCATTGCCAATGTCTGATGATGCAATGTCTGATAATGCAATGTCTGATGATGTAATGTCTGATGATGCAATGTCTGATAATGCAATGTCTGATGATGCAATGTCTGATGATGCAATGTCTGATGATGTAATGTCTGATGATGCAATGTCTGATGATGCAATGTCTGATGATATAATGTTTGATGATGCAATGTCTGATGATGCAATGTCTGATGATTCAATGTCTGATGATGTAATGTCTGATGAATGTAATGTCTGGTGATTCAATGTCTGATGATGTAATGTCTGATGATGCAATGTCTGATGATGTAATGTCTGATGATGTAATGTTTGATGATGTAATGTCTGATGATTCAATGTCTGATGATGTAATGTCTGATGATGCAATTGTAATGTCTGATGATGTAATGTCTGATGATGCAATGTCTGATGATGCAATGTCTGATGATGCAATGTCTGATGATGCAATGTCTGATGATGCAATGTCTGATAATGCAATGTCTGATGATGCAATGTCTGATGATGTAATGTCTGATGATGCAATGTCTGATGATGCAATGTCTGATGATGCAATGTCTGATGATGCAATGTCTGATGATGCAATGTCTGATGATGCAATGTCTGATAATGTAATGTCTGATGAGTCTGATGATGCAATGTCTGATGATGCAATGTCTGATGATGTAATGTCTGATGATGCAATGTCTGATGATGCAATGTCTGATGATGCAATGTCTGATGATGTAATGTCTGATGATGCAATGTCTGATGATGCAATGTCTGTTGTGTAGCGTAACCCTATAATGAAGTTACAGTTGAATTGTTTTGGTTGAGATGTGGAATCTTGCTTGTTGTCCGATTAGCTCGCATCTCACCATTGCAACCCGGGTTCGATCCTCGGACTGGGAAGTATGTGAGATGGTACGGTGGTCGCCAGATTGGACAGGTGGGTTTTCTCCGGGTACTCCTGTTTCCTCCCACACGAATGACCTCATATATGCTTTCATCCGCGCCAACGAGAGTGATTAATATAAGTTGTTAGAACTTGCTTCGCAATCGTTGTAAAATAAATAAAGTTTATAAACTTGCTTGTTTTAAATTGTAACCATGTTTAAAGCCGGTTTACATTCCTCATTATAGTTGATGTGTGAGTTGAGGGCTCGCCTGGGAACAGGCGTTGATATATTTTGCCTGGTCAGTCATATTTATAAATATATTTTAACGCAGAGACTATTAATTGAGCCTTATTGAGTTTCTGATAGTATCATTTTGCCAGAAATTAAAAAGTGAAAAATCGACAGACTGGAACCCAGGCTAGTTGAGGGCATGCACCTCACAATAATATCACTTTGGCCTTATAACTATGAAAGGAAAAGTTCTTAGTTGTCATAATTACAATTTGCCGTCTATATGCAGATCTATACATACAACACAAACAACCAGAAGAACCTAATGTGGTCAACCAGTGGCAACAAAGGACCGACTTGGCAATATGCCAACGTTCTTGTTGGAGATAATCTTCACTACAGTGTTGTGTTTGAAGGCATTGCCGGAGATAAGGCAACATCGGATATTGCCATAGATGATGTCTCCTTCACACCCGAATGTAACACAGGGCGTAAGTTTTTGTGTTTTACGTTTATTTACCATCGCTACCGGTTGCCCATATGAGCGACTCCTACTGAAGAGATTAGTCATTTGAGATTTTTGGAGGATAGTGCAATGATACAGACAGAGACCCAATTCAGAGTCTCCTCTGGTATCTTTTACGTAAAAGCACCGACACAAGACCTCGGTTTAAAGTACCATCTGAAAGAACCAGAGGAGACTCTGAAGAGATTAGTAATTTTAGATGTTTGGAGGATAGTGCAATGATACAGACATAGACCAATTCCAGATTCTCCTCTGGTTCTTTTACGTGCACGGTGTAAAGCACCGACATGAGACCTCGGTTTAATGTCCCATCTGGAAAACTGGATTACCAGTCCAGTGTGTTACCACTGGACAACAGATCCGTCGGTAGGATATAAGATAACACAAGTCTTAGCTTGTGTACTAAGTTCCATGTTACATACATTATGTGTATATTATATGTGCATAGGTTAGCACAAGTCTTAGCTTGTGTACTAAGTTCCATGTTACATACATTATGTGTATATTATATGTGCATAGGTTAGCACAAGTCTTAGCTTGTGTACTAAGTTCCATGTTACATACATTATGTGTATATTATATGTGCATAGGTTAGCACAAGTCTTAGCTTGTGTACTAAGTTCCATGTTACATACATTATGTGTATATTATATGTGCATAGGTTAGCACAAGTCTTAGCTTGTGTACTAAGTTCCATGTTACATACATTATGTGTATATTATATGTGCATAGGTTAGCACAAGTCTTAGCTTGTGTACTAAGTTCCATGTTACATACATTATGTGTATATTATATGTGCATAGGTTAGCACAAGTCTTAGCTTGTGTACTAAGTTCCATGTTACATACATTATGTGTATATTATATGTTCATAGGTTAGCACAAGTCTTAGCTTGTGTACTAAGTTCCATATTACATACATTATGTGTATGTTATATGTTCATAGGTTAGCACAAGTCTTAGCTTGTGTACTAAGTTCCATGTTACATACATTATGTGTATATTATATGTGCCAAAACCCAAACACAAAACACAAACAACACCACAAAATAGGTACACAAGTCTTAGCTTGTGTACTAAGTTCCATTTACATACATTATGTGTATTTATATGTCATAGGTTAGCACAAGTCTTAGCTTGTGTACTAAGTTCCATGTTACATACATTATGTGTATATTATATGTGCATAGGTTAGCACAAGTCTTAGCTTGTGTACTAAGTTCCATATTACATACATTATGTGTATGTTATATGTTCATAGGTTAGCACAAGTCTTAGCTTGTGTACTAAGTTCCATGTTACATACATTATGTGTATGTTATATGTGCATAGGTTTGTTGACAGGGTATATGTGATTATATAGTACTGAATATGATAAGTTAGTACTGTGCTATTTTATGGTATTTATTTTGAGCTGCATGGTTTCAAATACCAATTAAGTTGTTTTTTTTCATACATTAATTCAATATAATTTTATTAATAATTGTTAATTTGATAGCTTTTGCAATTATTAATAAAATATATTGATAACATTGTTTTTGTAGGCTTTTGGGGAGGGGTGTGTGTCAATATTCTATAATAGAATATGGACCCGCAGGTCATTATTTTGGCGGGTCAATATTCTATATGACACTGACATTTGTTTTGGACATCTGTCCAGGGGTGGCGAAATCAATAGCCCGAGTTGCCCGAACCGGTCATTTGTTAAGCCGGGCAAGTAGATTTTCGAATGTAACTTGTCCACAGATAATTTTCTACTTGTCCACGGACAAGTAAATTTTCAAATCTAGTCCGTGGACAAGTATAAATTTCTCTGATTTCGCCACCCCTGCTGTCTAATAAGATGTTTTGTGCACAATTTATCTTCAATACCTCGGTAAAGAGTGGTATACAATATAGTGTCTATCTCATCACCTGCTAATTCCACTCTCATAAAAGCTTCAATAGCATTACGTCAATACTCATTTTATTCCAGTAATTTGATTTGTCAGGTTGATGTTTGTATCCCAATATTAATATCTACGGTGAAGGAGACACCGCAGAGAAAGAGGTGGTTGCTTCTTAGAGGTCAAATGTATATTAAAACAACATATTTGACTGCTGCCCCAAAACTTTGGAATTCTCTTCCATCAAATCTTAGAAGTGCAACAACATTGTGTTTTTTCAAAAAAGCTTTGAAGACACACCTTTTTAAATGTTCATATAGAACATAAATATCGAACTGTGTCTGTGCTCAATCAGGATTAAGACTGCAAATGAACACATTTTATTTAATTATTACCTATATTTTAATTGTTATAATTTTAGATCCGAATATTTTATAGCATATTTAGAATCCATTGTAATTGTGTTTGCTATTTTTGTCTTGTTTTATCTCATTGTATGTGGAAGTTTTTATCAATATTTGTGATATTTAGGCTGTAAAGCGCTTTTGAACGTTTTATTTTTAGATGAAAAGAGCGCTATATAAGTTTGGTATATAATAATAATAATAATATTGGGAATCTGGAAACGGGTATCTTAATACAGGTTTTTGTGACCACTAACACAGAGTTGACTGTATAATAAACTGTACCTGGAGCCGGTCTCATGAAAGAATGAAGTTCCTGTTTAGATTTAAGTCAAGAATTGAGGGCTTGTAAAGGTTCTATTAATGTAAATGTATTCGCTTTATTATAGCAGGAATGTTAAAAGGCAAGTGTTTTTTGTATGAAACTGGCTCTGGACTATTGATATTAGTGTTCTACATTTCCAGCTTTAGAAATACCTTACAGAACTTCAAATAGGAAATATTTATGTATTTCAGTACCACCAGTAAATCTGACACGACCAGCTTGCAATGCACAGACCGAGTTTTACTGCGCCCCACGGAAGGAATGTCTCCCTAATAAGTGGAAATGCGATGGTGTCCGAGACTGCTCTGATGGTACGGACGAGCCACCAACCTGCCCACCAATCGTGACACAATGTATGTATATTATTTTACACAAACAACTCACAACGTTGGAATAAATGGTTCAACATCCTATTTCACGAATCGATACTGAGTAGAGATTGTTATTGAGGTTATCTTCTACAAACAGTAATATTTATTATGCTTATGTGTATTTCACAAGGTGGTATGAATTCACAATAATACAGTTACACAATACACTTGTAATACGAGTCATGCATGAGTCAGGATCACCAGTAGTGGTTCACCAGTAGGTTGATGATAAATGTCCTACTCTATTGCTAATGTACACTAATGATATCGCTAATGTACACTAATGATATCGCCAATGTACACTAATGATATCACCAATGTACATTAATGGTATCGCTAATGTACACTAATGATATCTCTAATGTGCACTAATGATATCTCTAATGTGCACTAATAATATTACTAATGATACCACTAATATAGACTAGTGATAATGATATCACTAATTATATCGCTAATGTACACTAATGATAGTGATAATGTACACTAATGATATTGCTAATATATGATCCTAGATCGAGGGACCTAAAGTCCTTTCATGTAGCTCTTCAGATTGAAGTCTACAACGTTGACCTACTTATTTTTGTTTTGCACATTTGCAGCCCTGCCTTCAGGGGGGACAACAGCACCACCCAAAACGTTGCCAGTAACAGCACCTGTGACTATACCTGTACAGAACTGCCCACATGGACAGTTCACGTGTGGATCCTCAGAATGTATCTCGGCGATATTACACTGTGACGGAGTAGCCGACTGTGAAGACCATTCGGATGAAGGCGCTGACTGCAGTAAGCTATCCAAATTATAATGTAATCCACCCGATAATGAAGCTCACTGAATATATATTGGGCACTAGTTTCAAGGCTCCTCAGAATGTATATCGGCGATATTACACTGTGACGGTGTAGCCGACTGTGAAGACCAGTCCGATGAAGGCGCTGACTGCAATAAGCTATCCAAATTATAACGTAATCCACCCGATAATGAAGTGCACTTATCTATATTGGGCACTAGTTTCAAGGCTTAAGCTTGAAACTTTTAAAATGGAATTAAAATTTTTTTATGGTAGCATGCCTCTAAGATAATTGACCACAAAGTACTTGGCCCTCAACACTGTAGGTGGAAGTCGTGATAGCGCAGTGGTAGCGCAATCGCTTCAGGTGGGAAAGGTCCGGAGTTCAAACCCCACTAGAGCCGTTACGATTGTGACCTTAGGCAAAGCATTTAAATTCCACTTGCCTCTTCTCTCTCCCGCTTGGCGATTGATTCCATCAGGAATGAGGTCTCATATGGGCAAGTGGTAGCGACGATAAATAAACGTAAAACACACACACAAATGCGCTAAGTACTTCATTATTGCCTCCCCTGACTTACGCTCACTGTGTCACCTATTGGTATTGGCCATTTGTCAAGTGCACAAGACAGGTCGGTGATAGATAGTGTTGTGGTATCGGACAAAACAATTCTATTATGATATATAGATGGACTTTGATAATGCGCCATTAACCCTTTCAACAGACCTCTAAATAGGCTTACAAAAAGTGTAGATCCAGTTGAGCCGGCTCGTCACGAGCCGTCTCATCAGGAAATGCACCTTTTGCCAGTAATATTACTATTTTTAGACAAAATTACCCATTTTGATAAATGAACTTGTCCAAATGTAATTTTCTGATTAATTTATTGGTCTAAAAATATCATGCACCAGTCCATGTCAGTTACTTTGTGTTAAATGGGTTAAATACATATATGTACAATGTATCACTTCACTCACTTGTCCTATAATATACAGATTCGACTGTGATAAAAACCGCATAAAACGGGTCGGTGATAGATAGTGTTGTGGTATCGGACAAAACAATTCTATTATGATATATAGATGGACTTTGATAATGTGCCATTAACCCTTTCAACACCACAGACCTCTAAATAGGCTTACAAAAAGTGTAGATCCAGATCACCCACTTATCATGTGATGGATTATAATCTATATAGTATAATCCATTTTAGAGCCATGTCGTGTTGACTTTGTGTATTGTACCAAACAACGTAAATGCATAACGAACGCAACCCTCTGTGATGGTGTTGACGATTGTGGAGATGGAACTGATGAAAGCATGTGCAACAAGACCTGCAGTTCACCGAAGTTATTGCAGTATTGTCAGAATGGAGGATCATGCAACACCGCCACTGGTCCACTCACGTGTTCCTGTTCAAGCGAGCACCAAGGAGCGAGATGCCAGTATAAATCTCCTAATGCTCAGCATGCTACGCAGCCACAGAGTTCCGGTAACTATATCAAACATTACCACATTGCTCTAGTTCTGCTTAGGTAAGGGTTAAATCTGCTTAGGTACGGGTCAACCCTGCTTAGGTATGGGTTAACTGCTTAGGTAAGGGTTAACTGCTTAGGTAAGTGTTAAATCTGCTTAGGTAAGGGTTAAATCTGCTTAGGTAAGGGTTAACTGCTTAGGTAAGGGTTAAATCTGCTTAGGTAAGGGTTAACTGCTTAGGTAAGGGTTAACTGCTTAGGTAAGGGTTAACTGCTTAGGTAAGGGTTAACTGCTTATGTAAGGGTTAAATCTGCTTAGGTAAGGGTTAAATCTGCTTAGGTAAGGGTTAAATCTGCTTAGGTAAAGGTTAAATCTGCTTAGGTAAAGGTTAAATCTGCTTAGGTAAAGGTTAACTGCTTAGGTAAGGGTTAACTGCTTAGGTAAGGGTTAACTGCTTAGGTAAGGGTTAAATCTGCTTAGGTAAGGGTTAAATCTGCTTATGTAAGGGTTAAATCTGCTTATGTAAGGGTTAAATCTGCTTAGGTAAGGGTTAACTGCTTAGGTAAGGGTTAACTGCTTAGGTAAGGGTTAAATCTGCTTAGGTAAAGGTTAAATCTGCTTATGTAAGGGTTAAATGATTAGGTATGGATCAACCCTGCTTAGGTATGGGTCAACTCTGCTTAGGTACAGATCAACTCTGAGATGGTACGGTGGTTGCCAGATCGGACAGGTGAGTTTTCTCCGGGTACTCCAGTTTCCTACCACACGAATAACCACATTTACGCTTTCATCCGCGCCAACGAGAGTGAATAATATAAGTTGTTAAAGCTTGTTTCGTTGTAAAAAAAATAAAGTTTAAACTAACTGGTTTACATACAGATTGTCTGTTTTGTGACATAAATGAAGAATATTATTCATGATTTCAGGTGGATGGAAGATTGCTGTGGGCGTCACATTTGGTTTTGTCGGTCTGATTGTCATCGTTGTGGGTGTCTTTTTTATGTTGAAAAAATATAAGCCAGAGTAAGTTTATACAACCTATCATCTCATGATGGTCATGGGTTCGAGCCTCGCTCAGACCGTGTTTCATTTATATGAAAAAGTTGGCAGTTTCTTACGGAGGTTGGTGCAACAAGTACTGGTTAACCGCTTTAGCCTGCCCAGGAAAGATGTTGTTAAGTAAACTGCCCGTCGCTCATATGGGTATCCGGTAGCGACGTTAAATAAACTTAAATATAAAAAATGTTTATACATAATTATATCATTTATACACTATTTAACAACTGGTAACACCCACATGCAAGATATGTTGGATGAGCAGGAAAAAATATCTGCCGAGCATTGTATTTTTTCGGAGACGAGCCTAATAAATTAAAATTTATAAGACAATAACCTAATATTCTATTTATCCTACATTCTGAGTGTGCACCCGACACAAAACCAAACAAACTAGCCATGACAGCTTACAAACTCGCTACGCACTTGGTAATATGTTGCGCATTGATATTTCTATTTATATTCACGGTTAGCCCTATGACGTCATGAAAATTTATTAGGCAGGCCGTTTTTGTACATTATTTCGCATAAAGGTAGGATAAATATATCTACATAAACTACTAGTATTCCTATATGATCTCTGGTTATTTGTAATTGATTACTAGCCTGGGTGCCAGTCTGTCAATTTTTAACTTCTGGCAAAATGACAGCCTGAGGAAACTTGATTTCCGATCGTAATGCCATCTACTTACACCCTCAATTATGAGCGTGTAGATTTGAAGAACGACAACTCTTCTCTACAAGATAATATCGCTAAATATAGAAACCTAATTCTATCGGAAATTGCCGAACAGGCACGATTATACACGATCATTTACGAATATACATGAATGCTCCCGTAGACTCATTTACATTGCAAACATAGAATTTCCCGTTTCAGTTTTATATCGACGAGATGGCGCGTTTTAAATATTACGTTTAGATGGTAATGGGTCGATTCTGCGTAATTGAACTAAGGACGACTTAAATATTGAGTAAATATGTCAAATCAGACAGACATTGTACTTTTTAAAACTATTTATCATTCTGTTGACCCATAAACAATGGCGGCCAATTATAAAGTTTTATCAACATTGCAGTGCTTCGCTTTCGATTCAAGTACGTCATTAATTAAGTCACAAGCTAATAGGCCTATTAATAGGATTAATGCGAGTCAATAATTACACGGACAATCCCCCACGTTTCCCCAGTCATTGATATGATTAGAAACTCAATACGGCCCAATTAATAGTCTCGGTGTTAAAATATATTTATTTAGTTTAAACAATATTTTATTCAATGAATATACATAGTATAATGATCACAATAAGAAAATACATGTAGGATTGAGGAGAAAGCAACTTGCTTATATGGTTACCTCTTTCCTAATATATATAATAATATATTTATTTGACTGACCAGGCAAAATATATCGACGTATTGTATATAAGAAACATGTATGTTGTATATATGAAGATGAAAAATAAGTCTGTGCCGTTATTGTATGTGAGTCCGCATCCGTGGTCGAGTGGTTACGGTCGCTGACTTATATACCACTGTAACCTATCATCACTGATGGTCACAGGTTCGAGCCCCGATCAGACTGTGTCTCTTTATATGAAAAAGTTGGCAGTTTCTTACGTAGGTTGGTGCACCAAGTACTGGTTAGCCCACTTGAGCCTGCCCAGGAAAGGATTGTTGTTAGGTAAACTGCCCATCGCTCAAATGAGCAACTAGTATGGATGTTAAATAAACTTACATATTAAAAAAAAAATATTGATTGTGACTTTTGATATTTCAGCATTAGTCTGCCTAGCATTTCATCATTTCGTAGACGTCAAGTACCGGAGGGTGGACTGTCTAACCCTGTCTACGACGGGTACGGAGCGGAGGGATCCACTGATGTAAGTTTGTCATTGTTCATTGTCAGCTACTAGCATTACGTTGATTGCAGCCTTATGCTGGCTGTAGCATTACGTTGGTTGTAGCATTACGTTGGTTGTAGCATTACGCTGGTTGTAGCATTACGCTGGCTGTAGCATTACGCTGGTTGTAGCATTACGCTGGCTGTAGCATTACGCTGGTTGTAGCATTACGCTGGCTGTAGCATTACGCTGGTTGTAGCATTATGCTGGTTGTAGCATTACGCTGGATGTAGCATTATGCTGGCTGTAGCATTACGCTGGTTGTAGCATTACGCTGGCTGTAGCATTACGCTGGTTGTAGCATTACGCTGGCTGTAGCATTACGCTGGCTGTAGCATTACACTGGCTGTAGCATTACGCTGGTTGTAGCATTATGCTGGTTGTAGCATTATGCTGGTTGTAGCATTACGCTGGCTGTAGCATTACACTGGCTGTACCATTATGCTGGCTGTAGCATTATGCTGGTTGTAGCATTACGCTGGTTGTAGCATTACGCTGGTTGTAGCATTACGCTGGCTGTAGCATTATGCTGGTTGTAGCATTATGCTGGCTGTAGCATTACGCTGGTTGTAGCATTAAGCTGGCTGTAGCATTACGCTGGTTGTAGCATTACGCTGGCTGTAGCTTTATGCTGGCTGTAGCATTACGCTGGTTGTAGCATTATGCTGGTTGTAGCATTACGCTGGCTGTAGCATTATGCTGGTTGTAGCATTACGCTGGCTGTAGCATTACGCTGGCTGTAGCATTACGCTGGTTGTAGCATTACGCTGGTTGTAGCATTACGCTGGCTCTAGCATTACGCTGGCTCTAGCATTACGCTAACTGTAGCATTACGCTGGCTGTAGCATTACGCTGGCTGTAGCATTACGCTGGTTATAGCATTACGCTGGCTGTAGCATTACGCTGGTTGTAGCATTACGCTGGCTGTAGCATTACGCTGGTTGTAGCATTATGCTGGTTATAGCATTATGCTGGCTGTAGCATTACGCTGGCTGTAGCATTACGCTGGTTGTAGCATTACACTGCTGGTTATAGCATTACACTGCTGGTTATAGCATTACGCTGGCTGTAGCATTACGCTGGCTGTAGCATTACGCTGGCTGTAGCATTACGCTGGCTGTAGCATTACACTGGTTGTAGCATTACGCTGGCTGTAGCATTATGCTGGTTGTAGCATTACGCTGGCTGTAGCATTACGCTGGTTGTAGCATTACGCTGGCTGTAGCATTATGCTGGCTGTAGCATTATGCTGGTTGTAGCATTACGCTGGCTGTAGCATTACGCTGGTTGTAGCATTACGCTGGTTGTAGCATTACGCTGGTTGTAGCATTACGCTGGCTGTAGCATTACGCTGGTTGTAGCATTATGCTGGTTATAGCATTACGCTTGCTGTAGCATTACGCTGGCTGTAGCATTATGCTGGCTGTAGCATTATGCTGGCTGTAGCATTACGCTGGTTGTAGCATTACACTGGTTATAGCATTACGCTGGCTGTAGCATTATGCTGGCTGTAGCATTATGCTGGCTGTAGCATTACGCTGGTTGTAGCATTACGCTGGCTGTAGCATTATGCTGGTTGTAGCATTACACTGCTGGTTATAGCATTACACTGCTGGTTATAGCATTACGCTGGCTGTAGCATTACGCTGGCTGTAGCATTACGCTGGCTGTAGCATTACGCTGGTTGTAGCATTATGCTGGCTGTAGCATTATGCTGGCTGTAGCATTACGCTGGCTGTAGCATTACGCTGGTTGTAGCATTACGCTGGTTGTAGCATTATGCTGGTTGTAGCATTACGCTGGTTGTAGCATTACGCTGGTTGTAGCATTACGCTGGCTGTAGCATTACGCTGGTTGTAGCATTATGCTGGTTATAGCATTACGCTGGCTGTAGCATTACGCTGGCTGTAGCATTACGCTGGTTGTAGCATTACACTGCTGGTTATAGCATTACACTGCTGGTTATAGCATTACGCTGGCTGTAGCATTACGCTGGCTGTAGCATTACGCTGGCTGTAGCATTACGCTGGCTGTAGCATTACACTGGTTGTAGCATTACGCTGGCTGTAGCATTATGCTGGTTGTAGCATTACGCTGGCTGTAGCATTATGCTGGTTGTAGCATTACGCTGGCTGTAGCATTATGCTGGCTGTAGCATTATGCTGGTTGTAGCATTACGCTGGCTGTAGCATTATGCTGGTTGTAGCATTACGCTGGTTGTAGCATTACGCTGGTTGTAGCATTACGCTGGCTGTAGCATTACGCTGGTTGTAGCATTATGCTGGTTATAGCATTACGCTTGCTGTAGCATTACGCTGGCTGTAGCATTATGCTGGCTGTAGCATTATGCTGGCTGTAGCATTACGCTGGTTGTAGCATTATACTGGTTATAGCATTACGCTGGCTGTAGCATTATGCTGGCTGTAGCATTACGCTGGTTGTAGCATTACGCTGGCTGTAGCATTATGCTGGTTGTAGCATTACACTGCTGGTTATAGCATTACACTGCTGGTTATAGCATTACGCTGGCTGTAGCATTACGCTGGCTGTAGCATTACGCTGGCTGTAGCATTACGCTGGTTGTAGCATTATGCTGGCTGTAGCATTATGCTGGCTGTAGCATTACGCTGGCTGTAGCATTACGCTGGTTGTAGCATTACGCTGGTTGTAGCATTATGCTGGTTGTAGCATTACGCTGGTTGTAGCATTACGCTGGTTGTAGCATTACGCTTGTTGTAGCATTACGCTGGCTGTAGTATTACGCTGGTTGTAGCATTATGCTTGCTGTAGTATTACACTGGCTGTAGCATTACGCTGGCTGTAGCATTATGCTGGTTGTAGCATTACGCTGGCTGTAGCATTACCCTGGCTGTAGCATTACCCTGACTGTAGCATTACCCTGGATGTAGCATTACGCTGGCTGTAGCATTACGCTGGCTGTAGCATTATGCTGGCTGTAGCATTACGCTGGTTGTAGCATTATGCTGGCTGTAGCATTACGCTGGTTGTAGCATTACGCTGGCTGTAGCATTACACTGGTTGTAGCATTATGCTGGCTGTAGCATTACACTTGCTGTAGCATTACGCTGGCTGTAGCATTACGCTGGCGGTCCAACTTCTGTCCACATGTTCTACAAACTGACTTGAAACAACATCTCCTCTGATGCTATATGGCTCCTCTGATGCTATGTGGCTCCTCTGATGCTATGTGGCTCCTCTGATGCTATGTGGCTCTTCTGATGCTATGTGGCTCCTTTGATGCTATGTGGCTCCTCTGATGCTATGTGGCTCCTCTGATGCTATGTGGCTCCTCTGATGATATGTGGCTCCTCTGATGCTATGTGGCTCCTCTCATGCTACGTGGCTCCTCTGTGGCTCCTCTGATGCTATACGGCTCCTCTGACGCCATGTGGCTCCTCTGATGCTATATGGCTCCTCTGATGCCATGTGGCTCCTCTGATGCTACGTGGCTCCTCTGATGCTATGTGGCTCCTCTGATGCTATATGGCTCATAGGATGCTATGTGAAGCTGTGCACGCCGTGAGGAGATCGACCGGGTGACACTGCCCACTATAATGCTTGTTGGGTTTATCCATAAAAAACTAGTTCACTATATGTACATAATGTAGGTCAAATTAACGGAAAACATTCACAACAACATCCTGGAAGCATCCTGGTAAATATGTACCACCACCAAAGTAGGTCACTATATCTGGTAAATATGTACCACCACCAAAGTAGGTCACTATGTCTGGTAAATATGTACCACCACCAAAGTAGGTCACTATGTCTGGTAAATATGTACCACCACCAAAGTAGGTCACTATATCTGGTAAATATGTACCACCACCAAAGTAGGTCACTAGGTCAAATAGACCCAGATTCTAGTACTACATGCTATTTACATCTTGATGAAGTTTATTTGATGAATATTATGTTTGTGTAATTACAGTTACAGCTGAATGACATTGAATCTAGTTCATTTGGAATGGTAAGTAAAGTCAGGTTTAAAGTAGGGATGGCAATAGTATTGTATGTTAAATAAGCTACATTGATTATGCATACAGTTTGATAAGTTATTGTATGTTAAATAAACTACGTTGATTATGCATACAGTTTGATAAGTTATTGTATGTTAAATAAGCTACGTTGATTATGCATACAGTTTGATAAGTTATTGTATGTCAAACAAACTACGTTGATTATGGTTAAACAAACTACGTTAACTATGCATACAGTTTGATAAGTTAATGTATTTTAAATAAACTACGTTGACTATGCATACAGTATGATAAGTTATTGTATGTTAAATAAACTACGTTGACTATGCATACAGTTTGATAAGTTATTGTATGTTAAATAAACAACGTTGACTATGCATACAGTATGATAAGTTATTGTATGTTAAATAAACTACGTTGACTATGCATACAGTATGATAAGTTATTGTATGTTAAATAAACTACGTTGACTATGCATACAGTTTGATAAGTTATTGTATGTTAAATAAACAACGTTGACTATGCATACAGTATGATAAGTTATTGTATGTTAAATAAACTACGTTGACTATGCATACAGTATGATAAGTTATTGTATGTTAAATAAACTACGTTGACTATGCATACAGTATGATAAGTTATTGTATGTTAAATAAACAACGTTGACTATGCATACAGTATGATAAGTTATTGTATGTTAAATAAACAACGTTGACTATGCATACAGTATGATAAGTTATTGTATGTTAAATAAACTACGTTGACTATGCATACAGTATGATAAGTTATTGTATGTTGAATAAACAACGTTGATTATGCAACAACAACAACAACATTTATTCAACATTAAGCAAAATTACAGTGCTTCTAGTCTATTATAAATAATATATAAACATAACATGTAATGTAATGACAACATGAAACATGAGTCCTACACGTGGTATCTTAAGCAAAGTGAAGATTATCATAATTATGCATACAGTTTGATAAGTTATTGTATGTTAAATAAACTACGTTGACTATGCATACAGTTTGATAAGTTATTGTATGTTAAATAAACTACGTTGATTATGCATACAGTTTGATAAGTTATTGTATGTTAAATAAACTACGTTGATTATGCATACAGTATGATAAGTTATTGTATGTTAAATAAACTACGTTGATTATGCATACAGTTTGATAAGTTATTGTATGTTAAATAAACTACGTTGATTATGCATACAGTATGATAAGTTATTGTATGTTAAATAAACTACGTTGATTATGCATACAGTTTGATAAGTTATTGTATGTTAAATAAACTACGTTGATTATGCATACAGTATGATAAGTTATTGTATGTTAAATAAACTACGTTGATTATGCATACAGTTTGATAAGTTATTGTATGTTAAATAAACTACGTTGATTATGCATACAGTATGATAAGTTATTGTATGTTAAATAAACTACGTTGATTATGCATACAGTTTGATAAGTTATTGTATGTTAAATAAACTACGTTGATTATGCATACAGTTTGATAAGTTATTGTATGTTAAATAAACAACGTTGACTATGCATACAGTATGATAAGTTATTGTATGTTAAATAAACTACGTTGACTATGCATACAGTATGATAAGTTATTGTATGTTGAATAAACAACGTTGATTATGCAACAACAACAACAACATTTATTCAACATTAAGCAAAATTACAGTGCTTCTAGTCTATTATAAATAATATATAAACATAACATGTAATGTAATGACAACATGAAACATGAGTCCTACACGTGGTATCTTAAGCAAAGTGAAGATTATCATAATTATGCATACAGTTTGATAAGTTATTGTATGTTAAATAAACTACGTTGACTATGCATACAGTTTGATAAGTTATTGTATGGTAAATAAACTACGTTGATTATGCATACAGTATGATAAGTTATTGTATGTTAAATAAACTACGTTGACTATGCATACAGTTTGATAAGTTATTGTATGTTAAATAAACTACGTTGATTATGCATACAGTTTGATAAGTTATTGTATGGTAAATATATTTCTTTGAATGTTCCAGCAATCCACATCAATAGAGAACCCGCTTTACTCGGATGCATAAATCACAAGGATATTTCAACGGACATAAACATTTGAGAATGAAATACACCAATAGAAATCCAAGAAATTTAAAAAGAGAAATAGAGCAGCGGCCATGCGTGCCGATATAATATATTGTGAACAACGGAATTCATGTGTGCAATACTTTATTGTGATCCTTTTACATTTCATTTTGCAACATGAAGAAAACTGTTGATATTTACGTTTATTACTTAGATAAGAATTTTATCCTATTTTTTGCCATTATTTGTCTACCACGATACTGTCTGATATTACATTTGGTTGATTGATACGGTCATGAGCCCGTATCAAACCAGAAAAAGCAGTATCATAACTAGTTTCTGAAAGAAAAACGCATGTGCACTCGGTGCTAGCTTGTTTACATCCTGTAGCGTATCAGCATGTTAAATTTGACAGATACAGATGTTTGTAGTTTCGTGGTAATATGTCAATCATGTTCGTGTATCTAGTCCAGTAATTGTGATTTATTCCTCATAAATGGATAACGGAGAGCATGATTTAGATTATTAAATGTTCAAATTCATATCAAAGTAATAAAGACGTTATTACGTGGCTAGTTTCATATTAGCCTAGGTATCGACCCTCGGTAACTCAGGCTGATATCATGTTACCTCGGATGGATACCTAGGCTGATGTGAAATTAGCCACGTAATAACCTCTAAATAATACTCAATTATTAAGCTTTGTGTTATTTTTGCGAGGTGTTATTACTCGCTGTTTGAAGTATACTCACTATAGTTATTAATACTCACAACTCTATACAGACCTGTTACTCTATATATAGAGCAGCGGCCGTGCGTGCCGATGTATGTTGTGAATAACTGAATTCATATGTGCAGGTTCGATCCCCTGTCTGACCCTAATATAATTAACAGTCTTTCAGATGGGACGTTAAACCAAGGTCTCGTCTCGGTGCTTTACACCGTGCACGTAAAAGAACCAGAGGAGATTCTGGAATTGGTGTCTGTCTGTATCAAGCACTATCCTCCAAAATCTAAAATAACTAATCTCTTCAGGAGGCATCGCTCATATTGGCAACCGGTAGCGACGATAAATAAACGTAAAAAAAAGAAAAAGATATATGTTGTGAACAACTGAATTCAAATGTGCAATACTGTATTATGGTCCTTTTACATTTCATCTTTCAACATTGCATGTTGAAATAATTGCTCAAATAACCTACGTTGTTCTATCTTTCATATAATATTTTCTTACAGATCAATTGTTACTGATTATTGTTAATTTATATTTGAAAGAAATAAAATCATTACATCTCACAGACCTTATGAATTTTACATTTTGTCCTATATGTTTCCATATGTAATAGTGGAAGTTGTGATAGTGCAGTGGATGCGCGTTCGCGAAAGGTCCGGAGTTCGAGCCCCACTGGAGCCGTTACGATTGTGCCCTTAGGCAAGGCATTTAAATTCCACATTGCCTTTTCTCTTTTCCTCGTGGCGATGGATTACATCAGTAATGAGGTCTCGAGAGTGATTTATATAAGTTGAAATAACATGTTTCGCAATCGAGCTAAAATAAATTTGTATAAACTATGAAATAGTGTGCGAGTTACATGCGTACAGGTAATGTAATGTTGATCTCATAGACAATGGTGGCTGGTTTCAATTGTGTGTTCGATAATGGTTACCAATTTTGTCTAGTACTTGTTCCAACAAATGTGTACAGTCAAACCTGTGTTAGTGGTCACCTCCATTAAGCAGCCAGTTTGCAGATTCCCAATCGGTTGTTTTTATTATACATTTGACCTCTATTAAGCAGCCACCTGTGTTAAGCAGCCACTTTCTCTGACTCCCTTGGCTGGCTGTTTAAGACAGGTGTGACTGTACTTACATATGGTTGGTTCTATGACAAGACATCATTATTTAATAATATTTGTGGAAGCAGTGGTAGCACGTTCACCTCAGGTGTGAGAGGTTCGAAGTTCTCACACAGCTGTAGCCGTTACGATTGTGCCCTTAGTCAGGAATTTAAATTCCACGTTGCCTCTATCTCTCCCTCGTGGTGATGAATTCCATGTTGCCTCTCCCTCGTGGGGATGAATTCCATGTTGCCTCTCCCTCGTGGGGATGAATTCCACGTTGCCTCTTCTCTCTCCCTCGTGGTGATGAATTCCATGTTGCCTCTCCCTCGTGGTGATGAATTCCATGTTGCCTCTCCCTCGTGGTGATGAATTCCATGTTGCCTCTCCCTCGTGGGGATGAATTCCACGTTGCCTCTTCTCTCTCCCTCGTGGGGATGAATTCCATGTTGCCTCTCCCTCGTGGGGATGAATTCCATGTTGCCTCCTCTCTCCCTCGTGGTGATGAATTCCATGAGAAATAAGGTCTCAAGAGTGATTGAAATAATGTTATAAGAACTTGTTTCGGAATTAGGCAACTTTAAACTATCATTATTTAATCATATTTACTTCATGACCAATACCATTCTAACAATATGCAACTATCAAGTGAACCCTGACACGCTGCACATACGTTAGATAACTCTGACTCGCCCAAGTAATGCAATGGGATTATTTCCCTTGTCATTGACCTTGGGTTGTCTTCCCTGGATGTTACGCCATTTAATAACAGCGGCAATACTAAAAAGAGCATGACAAAGAAAGACAAAACTCGTTTTTAGGCTCCACAACGAATGGCTTCACTGTGGACTACTATACAGCTCAGCTCAAAGAAGTATTGACAGAGAGATCAGGAGGCAAATTATGTGCAGGCCCGGGTAAAGAATGTTGAATGAGCGTAGCGAACGAGGTTGCTAAAGGGGTCCGGGGGCATGTCCCCTGAATATTTTGGTTTTTAGGATACAATTTCCAGCTTTCTGCTGCATTTAAAAGACAAATTCGGACATGTTTTTATAACAAATAAACATGATATATATTTGTGTTGGTCAAAATGATGTGCAGGCCCGGGCCTTTTGGCCTAATGGCAGCTATGTGCCTGGAGACATCAAATTTAGGCATCTGCCGTTCTATGAATATTGATGTACAATCCTCAAAATAGGGTGCCTACCCGTATATGATTTACATTAGCCTGGGTTCCAGTCTGTCGATTTTTAACTTCAGGCAAAATGACATGATCAGAAACTCAATACGGCTCAATTAATAGTCTCGGTGTTAAAATATATTTATTTGACTGACCAGGCAAAATATATCGTCGCCTGCTCCCAGGCTAGATTTACATCTCTTGTCTAGGATACTTACCATGTATAAACAAAGACGTATCCGCACCACAGCTAGCCATAGTTACAGACGGATATGTAGTACAGTTGTTAACACGTTGGACTGGTAATCCAGAGATCGCAGGTTCGATCCCCCGTCTGGCCCTAATAATATTAAATAACAGTTTTCCAGTTAGGACTTTAAACCGAGGTCTCATGTCGGTGCTGTACACCATGCACGTAAAAGAACAAGAGGAGATTCTGGAATGGGTCTCTGTCTGTATCATGCACTATCCTACAAACATCTAAAATGACTAATATCTTCAGGAGGCGTCGCTCATATGGTCAACCGGTAGCGACGATAAATAAACGTAAACTACATCATCAACAGTCTTGTATCTCTTGTCTCCCCTGTATAAACATTTTGGTCTATCTGAATACTTGGAATATACTCATATATAAATCATATAAACGTGTCTAGCTATTGGGTTAATAATTCAAAGAAACGTCAAATATTCTCTTTTAAAACCGTGTTTATATTTGCAAAATACAAGTAAATACTAATGATACTATGTTAAAAACATTGATTAATTTCAACAATTATTTTTTCTTATCCCCCTTTCTATTTCAGCTTTACCCAATTAATGCATAAAATCACCTCCAAAAACGAATCGAACCCCGCTGGGGCGTTATGATTGTGCCCTTAGGCAAGGCATTTAAATTACACATTGCCTCTTCGCTCTCCCTCGTGGTGATGGATTCCACCAGGAATGAGGTCTCGAGAGTAATTAATATAAGTTGTTATAACTTGTTTCACACTCGAGCTAAAATAAATTTGTATAAACAAAAAACTAATGGGTTCGCCCTTGACTTGAGGCCAACAGTATTGCATATATAGCCTAACACGTATCCCATGTATAATAGGTTCGATCCCCCGTCTGGAACTAATAAAATTAACAGTCTTTCAGATGGACTTTAAACCGAGGTCTCGAGTCGGTGCTTTACACCGTGCACGTACACGAACCAGAGGAGACTCTGGAATGGGTATTCGTCTGTGTCATTGCACTATCCTCCCAACATCTAAAATGACTAATCTGTTCAGGAGGCATCGCTCATATGGGTAACCGGTAGCGACGATAAATAAACGTAAAACACATACCATGTATAATATATTGTATTTAAAATGTAACATTGGGAGTTTAAATCGAGGTCTCTTGTCGGTGGTTTACACTATGCATGTATAGTAAGCCAAGGAGACTCCTGACAATGTCTTTGTCTGTACCATTGCACTATACTCCGAAATCTTAAAATGACTAATCTCTTCAGGAGGCGTCGCTCATATGGGCAACCGGTAGCGGCGAATATATAAATGTAAAAACAAAAACACACATTGGTTGCTATGGATACAACTGTTTGTTTGTTTGGGTTTTACGTCTGCATCAGCAGCATTTGGGCTATATCAACGGCGGGCAGTTGACCTAATAACACCTTTCCTGGGCATGCTCCATCGGTTATCTGGTACTGTGTGCACCAACCTCCGTACGAAACGGCCAATTTTTTAATATAAATGAAACACGGCCTGAGCGGGACTCGAACCAGTGACCATAAGTGGTGATAGGTTACAGTGGTACACAACTTCAATAGCATACGGTTCTATAGACAGTTGGAATCTTTATCACATGTTATTGGCATCTGAGCTCAACGGTTCTGTTTTAAAGCGGGATGTATACTGTTCAGATGCATTCTGTATCAGATATAGATTAACTAGCCCCACTCTGTGGCTCTAGTTACCTCCCTTGACGTTCGTCCACATAATTATTATATATGGAATGTTAATGACGTAATAATAACGTTCACGTGTTCGACAAGAGATTGACAAGCCATGAACATAACAAAAAGTACAATCAAAATAAATACACAAAAGTACAAAACAACAATCTCTCGAATATACACTTAACAACTCTTATAAGTGTGCATCTTTGATTTCCGTATAACTTTTTTATTTATCAATATTTTTGCACGAAATTTTGTGTACTGGCTATTGACTACATTTTGAGTATTATCCCATGCTCCACGTGTTCAATTTAATCGATACGGCACGTTGAACCACGCAACGTCAAAATCAACACAATGCACGAGGAAATGGTGCGCTGGCACAAAATAAAACTGCATTTGGTCGTTGTGGACTTGATTACGATCCATACATCAGAAAAACATGACATGGGCAGGCTGACCATAGCGGAACGGGAAATAGCCGTCGGCTTCATCAACGCCGGTATACACCAAACAGAGGTACGTCTCAAAGTTAATTTAATGGCACTCATTAATAAGTTTCTTTGTGTTATAAAAATTGAAAGTCACTAACATTCAGTTATTTATCGAAAATATCCATAAAAAATAATTTATATATTTTAATTACTAATTTCATGTTATCCGTATCATTTGCAGGTTGCGCGACGCATGGGTGTACACCGCAACACCATCAGCAAGCTGATGCTTAAGTACAGAGCGACTGGCAACGTTTGTAACCTCCCTCGCAGACCACGTGGGCGTTGTACAACAGCTGCACAAGATAATCACATCGTACATGTGCATCGTCAGCAGAGAACACGTACAGCTGTCAAGACGGCCGGAGAAACGCGTGGGACGCACGGACGCCATATCTCTGCGCAGACCGTTAGAAGGCGTCTTCGATCGCTCGCCAACATGCGGTGTAGACGGCCCTTTAAGAGTATTTATTGTACTGACTCAGAGGCATAGGGCACTGCAAGATCGTTGGGCTCGGCGTCATCTTAGAACAACACAGGCAGAATGGGGGCAGGTCCTGTTTACTGACGAAAAGAAGTTCTGCCTACAGGAAAACGACTGTCGTTCACGGGTATATCGACAACGGGGAAAACGGTTCAACGACAACTGCGTCATCGAACGAGTTAGGTACGTTGGTGGGTCAGTAATGGTGTCTCCTTACATCACAAGACTAACATCGTGTTCATTAACGGTAATCTAAACGCCGCCCGGTACCAACATGACGTGTTTCAAATGTACCCATGTTTAGGAACACTAGAGGATTGCGGTTGCTGCAGGATGGCGCACCAGCCCACAGGGCTAGGGCGACAAGATTCTTTCTGAATGCTAACCACATCAATGTGATGGACATACCACCGAAGTCTCCCGACTTAAACATTATAGAAAATCTATGGGATGAATTGAATCGCCGCGTAAGAAGGACCGGCGCAGTGCCACATACCATCGCCCAGCTCCGTGCGAATATTGGGCAAGAGTGGGCAAATCTACCCCAGAACTATGTACGACGTTATGCGACGACGTTGCCAAGCTGTGATCCAGTCAGGGTGGGCATACGCGATATTAGAATAATTAATTCTCATCGGCCTGAGTTTTATCATTGACACTATCATTTTGCAACATTGACTTTTTACGCACCATCACATTACTTAGTCATGTGTGTTAAATTTGTGTTTGTTATGAAATAAAATAAATGGAATATCATGAAATATATCTCAATTGTATTTGCTGAAAATTTCATCATTATCGGGTCAATATTGACGTTGATATGAGACCATTTATACATGCACACTTATAAGAGTTGTTAAGTGTATATGTAGTATACTATATGTAGTATACATATTGCAGACAAAGTAACAACAAAAAAGTTATAAAGCGCTTGAATTCATTGATTATATATATACACGTGGCATTTGTATCACAGTTCACAGACGTATCTGTAGTCCAGTGGTAACACGCTGGACTGGTAATCCAGGGATCGCAGGTTCAACCCCCCGTCTGACTCTAATAAAATTAACAGTCTTTCAGAAGGGACATTTAACCGAGGTCTCGTGTCGGTGCTGTACATCGTGCACGTAAAAGAACTAGAGCAGATTCTGGGATGGGTATTTGTCTGTATCATTGCACTATCCTCCAAAAAATCTAAAATGACTAATCTCTTCAGGAGGCGTCGCTCATATGGGCAACCGGTAGCGACGATATATAAACGTAAAACACACATCACAGTTCAAAGAACATCACACGCAAAGTATCTGTTTTAAGGTCGGTGGGGAATAATATTCTGATAATTCTATTTTATAATACAGATAGACAAGACAAAAACTAGCATAGTATGAATAATAATATTTAAAAAAGATACAGCAAGAGAATAAAATAAGAAAAACTGGAATATATAACATCTAGTATAATATATGTAGTAACACAATGCAGATATAGCTACTGTGCTTTCAAAGTAAAGTAATAATACCGATGGAATATTACACTACTGTATAGGTAAGGCGATATACGATAGCTTACATGTACTGTACTTTCAAAGTAAAGTAATACTACCGTTGGAATATTACACTACTGTATAGGTAAAGCAATATACGGTAGCTTACAGGTACTGTGCTTTCAAAGTAAATAATACCGTTGGAATATTACACTACCGTATAGGTAAGGCAATATACAATAGCTTACAGGTACTGTGCTTTCAAAGTAAATAATACCGTTGGAATATTGCACTACTTTATAGGTAAGGCAACATACGATAGCTTACATGTACTGTGCTTTCACAGTAAAGTAATAATACCGTTGGAATATTACACTACTGTATAGGTAAGGCAATATACGATAGCTTACAGGTACTGTGCTTTCAAAGTAAAGTAATAATACTGTTGGCATATTACACTACTGTATAGGTAAGGAAATATACGATGGCTTACAGGTACTGTGCTTTCAAAGTAACGTAATAATACCGTTGGAATATTACACTACTATATAGGTAAGGCAATATACGATAGCTTACAGGTACTGTGCTTTCAAAGTAAAGTAATAATACTGTTGGAATATTACACTACTGTATAGGTAAGGCAATATACGATAGCTTACAGGTACTGTGATTTATTGTTTAATAGGTTATACCTGACTTACCTATAATGCAATAGTGTATCGTATGTTTGTTTACAACCGTTATTACTTTACTTTGAAAGCACAGTAGCTATATTAACAATAAAACAAAACAAACGCTT
Organism: Archivesica marissinica; assembly: GCA_014843695.1. Taxonomy (NCBI): domain Eukaryota; kingdom Metazoa; phylum Mollusca; class Bivalvia; order Venerida; family Vesicomyidae; genus Archivesica; species Archivesica marissinica. Next base: position 17,137,423 of record CM026402.1, read on the forward strand.
GGATTTCGTGGATTATATAAACGGTTGGATTTCGTGGATTATATAGACACTTGGATCCATGGATCATGTCAGTTCCAACACACCCGGACATGAATTAGACGTGATACAGATCAGTTTATGGCTAACAAGCACAGTTGTCTTACCCACATAACTTAGTTATGTTTTAACATTTTTTAGCATTTATCTTAGGAACAAATTAATAATATATATGCATACTATTATCAGGGATTCTAATTTTATAGCTGTTACCGTTATTTTGTTATATAGTCGGTTCAAAAGCTCACTCAGAGCTTGTGTTGTACTGTTGCTATCTTGCCGACTCAAAATAAAATATTATCTTATCAGTTCTAGCGCAGCTCGGACACTTGTTGCATGTGTAATACTTCGTAAACATAGTCCACAACATATGTTAAAGCAGCATTACATCGTAATAAAGGATGTTTTGGGTAAAATATAAATACTAATGTGTGCGTGTTTACAAAAATCGAAATAGTCGCTCAGAAACGATAAAATTCCAATAAATTTAAACCGTCGTATACGCGACTTTGTTTATCAACACACGAAATGTAAACATGCACAGCGCGCATGCGTGAAACAACATGGGTGTAGAAAACAACGTATATCTTTTGTAAATGAAAGACTATCTATCTATCTTCCTCTAATGTCGAACCCCTCACGGGGATGTAGAAATATCCCTAAAAGACTTAGCTAACAGAGGTATGAATCAACATATCAAGTAATTTAATTAGAAAAGACAACGTGGGACAAATGGGGACGATGCATTCCGAATGTAAACAAGTGCGGACGATGCGTTCCGATTGTAAACAAGTGCGTGACCGATCGATTCGGAAAGTCCTACTTTCGGTTTCGAGTTTGTTTTATCGCAAAAAAACACTGTTTACCAAATGAACATAAGCATACAAAGTATAATGTTAGAATGTGTAGCAGCATTGCTACCCATACGTAAAAATTGAATTTTAATACAGGTTGGCTGCTTAATGGAGGTGTGCATTAGCATAGGTTTGTCTGTACCTGTTAACATTTTTTTTAATGTCACTGTATGCGAGTGTCACGTATTTTCTCACAGCAATATTAATAAACATGCTAAAAGTGATGTACAATCAAACAAGTGTTAGTGGTCACCCCTATTGCTCACGGCTGTCCGATTAGCCCAGTGGTTAGCGTGTTCGCTTCTCACCAATGTGACCCGGTTCGATCCTCGGACCGGGAAGTATGTGAGATGGTGGTGGTCGCCATATCGGACAGGTGGGTTTTCTCCGGGGACTCCGGTTTCCTCCCACACGAATGATCACATTTACGCTTTCATCCGAGCCAACGAGAGTGATTAATATAAGTTGTTAAAGCTTGTTTCGCAATCGTTGTAAAACAAATAAGTTTAAACTTATTAAGCAGCCAACCTGTATTAATAATATTCAATAAATCGGAACATTACTTCAGCATAAATGATATCATTATCACAAAACATACATTTCTATTTTGTTCTGATTAATATTATGTTCTTTTAACACTAATACTGAACTGAACTGATCTGTTTCCTGTTTGTTGCATAATTGTATTTGTGTTTTCTGTTAGAATTTATTGTACTTTTTCTTATTCGTGTTTTTCTGTATTTCTTTAAACCACGAGTCGTTGGTGAGGATTACTTTATCGTGCGTATCCTCCCAGTTCTCCTCCTCTCGTTGTGCTTCGCGGTACATGGAATGCATAAAACCATCGTCGGCAGCTGCTGCACCCGCATTGGCCAATCTGTAAAATAAAGAGATTTTCGGACATTAAATGAAGCTCTATAAGTTTTAAACATTATTTATTTTACAACGATTGTGAAGCAAGTTTTAACAATCATCGTTGGCGCGGGTGAAAGCGTATATGAGTACCCGGAGGAAACCCACCTGTCCGATCTGGCGACCACCGTACCATCTCACATACTTCCCGGTCCGAGGATCGAACCCGGGTTGCATTGGTGAGAAGCGAGCGCGCTAACCACTGCGCTAATCGGACAGCGGAAGCAACTATAGAAGGTGCTTTTTTAGTTTAATCATATTTTATTGCAAATCATTATTATATATGTCATGCATAAACAGATATAATACATAATATGAACATGCAAATGGTTTGGGCCACAAGTTTTAACAACATTAGACAACGGCCCGCGCCAGGATTGAAGGTGCGATGGGTTAGTACATAACTAAGTTCTACGTGTGACATTAAGCCAACATGGCTGAAACCTGCATTATTTTACACGTAGTCTCTATATGGTTGAAGTCATTTTTAAAGGCCTCTGGTGCTTCAAGAGTTATGGAGATTAGTTAGACAAAAATAGCCAGTTCTAAGTGTGGCCTTCATCTTTAACCACTGTGTTCTGCATATTGTCTCTGAAACATGTGTTCTGCATATTGTCTCTGAAACATGTGTTTTGCATATTGTCTCTGAAACATGTGTTCTGCATATTGTCTCTGAAACATGTGTTCTGCATATTGTCTCCGAAATAATTATGTGTTCTGCAAATTGTCTCTGAAACATGTGTTCTGCATATTGTCTCCGAAACATGTGTTTTGCATATTGTCTCTGAAACATGTGTTCTGCATATTGTCTCTGAAACATGTGTTTTGCATATTGTATCTGAAACATGTGTTCTGTATATTGTCTCTGAAACATGTGTTTTGCATATTGTCTCTGAAACATGTGTTCTGCATATTGTCTCTGAAACATGTGTTCTGCATATTGTCTCTGAAACATGTGTTCTGCATATGTGTTCTGCATATTGTCTCTGAAACATGTGTTCTGCATATTGTCTCTGAAACATGTGCTCTGCGAATTGTCTCGATAGGGTTAACAGTTGTGCCAAGTCATTCAAAATCCTATGGCGGTTCAATATGTATGAGGCGGACACGACAAACACCCATTTGAACTTCAGTATCAAGTGTGATATGGTGTGTGTTTTACGTTTATTTATCGTCGCTACCGGTTGCCCATATGAGCGATGCTTCCTGAAGATATTAGTTATTTTAGATTTTGGAGGATAGTGCAATGATACAGACAGGGACCCATTCCAGAATCTCATCTGGTTCTTTTACGTGCACGGTGTAAAGCACCGACACAAGACCTCGGTTTAACGTTCCATCTGAAATTTTATTAGGGTCAGACGGGGGATCGAACCTGCGATCCCTGGATTACCAGTCCAGCGTGTTACCACTGGACTACATATCCGTCTGTAAATATGGTTGAAACATGCGCTCTGTATATGGTCTCGACGGCTACGCGACTGGTGATATGTATATATGTTATATATATGTGTGGAGATGGCAACTTCGAAGTTATTTGTTCTTTATTCCATGGATCTGGATGTTGCCCGCGAAACAATCCAAAAATGGCCGCCGCGCATGCGCAGTCATGACTCCAAAGTGGCGCCTATGTTGCCCGTGAACCATCTTATTATGGTGATCATTGCTGCCAATTTACTTTAAAATCCTCTAAATGGACCACAAAGTAATAGTCAGGAAATGAAATGTGGACGTACGGAATGACGGACGGATGGGTTGGTGGCCATCGACTAATTCTATAGTCCCCCGAAACAGTTGAATGGTATGGACTAATCAGCTGCGGATTGGTTATGGGCTACTCATATCGTTATTGCAAATGCATGTTGACAGAAATGGAAATAAATACTAACGGCATTTTGTCCGGTTGCTCATCTTTAGTGTCGTTCACAGGTGGCTCGGGGATTTCAATGGCTGCACTGGGATGCGTTTTTCTATAAAACGCTATGCCATATTTGGAAGGCATTGACGTGCTCGTATTCCTGTGAAATGGAAAACATCTGAGTTGTATTTCAAATAACGGACGGAGGTAATATCTTTTTGGTTTAAACATATTTATTCCACTATATACATTCACAAAACAATACACAATGTACACATAATCAAAGAATAGGAAAGGATTAAAACGGAAGCAGAGCTTATATAGTTTCTCTCCTAGGTAATATCTTGTCTCCAAATTCAAATTTATTCTCAAACTTTCTGATGTGTTGTCTGGGAACCACTTTTCTAAGACAATAAGTCTGGAGTTCGAACCCCGCTGGAGCCGTTACGATCGTGCCCTTAGGCAAGGCAATTAAATTCCACATTGCCTCTTCTCTCTCCTTCATGGCGATGGATTCCATAAGGAATGAGGTCTCGAGAGTGATTAATATAAGTTGAAAGAACTTGTTTCGCAATTGAGCTAAAATAAATTTGTATAAACTAAGACAATAATAAGTATTAATACTAGCATGTAACTACTATCTAACAACACATTAATACTAGCATGTAACTACTACCTAACAACACATTAATACTAGCATGTAACTACTACTTATCAACACATTAATACTAGCATGTAACTACTACCTAACAACACATTAATACTAGCATGTAGCTACTACCTAACAACATATTAATACTAGCATGTAACTACTATCTAACAACACATTAATACTAGCATGTAGCTACTACCTAACAACATATTAATACTAGCATGTAACTACTACCTAACAACACATTAATACTAGCATGTAACTACTACCTAACAACACATTAATACTAGAATGTAACTACTACCTAACAACACATTAATACTAGCATGTAACTACTACCTAACAACACATTAATACTAGCATGTAACTACTACCTAACAACACATTAATACTAGCATGTAACTACTACCTAACAACACATTAATACTAGCATGTAGCTACTACCTAACAACACATGGGATAAGCAAATGGTGCTATCGTGACTATTATTATTACACGATTCGGTTAATGAATGTGGTGAATTAGTGGAAGTCGTGATAGCGCAGTGGATGCGCGTTCGCTTCAGGTGCGAACGGTCCGGAGTTCGAGCCCGGCTGGAGCCGTTACGATTGTTCCCTTAGGCAAGGCATTTAAATTCCATGTTGCCTCTTCTCTCTCCCTCGTGGCGATGGATTCCATCAGGAATGAGGTTTCGAGAGTGATAAATATAAGTTTTAAGAACGTGTTTTGCAATGTGATGTTGTAGTCGCATACTGCCCATCCATTACTTATTGCGATGTGTAATCATTGACTATTGAAACGGGTCGTCACAATGTCATTGATCGTAACTATGTAAATGTTGCAATAATAATGCTATTGAATCAGAATACCATTTTATTTTATTTTATTTTGATATGTCCGATGTACAATGAAATAAGATTATAAATATTTTAGGCAGAACAAATTGGCCTAACTTTAATAAATATGTTACTGATATGAAAAGTAAGAACAGTAAAATATTAATAATTCTAACACGACCCAGCTAATAACATACATACCTATAGAGTAAAACTTGCTCGGGTTATTCTGCGATATACCTACCTTGAACTATGCTGCGCGCGCACCGTGTTTTGGCTATTCCATTTATACAATGCGTGTAAAGTTTTATGAATAAAAGTCACGTGATGATTGTAAAAAATACCGTGGGAATTCACGGAAGTGAGCTATTTTTAGAATCAGATAATCTCTTGTCCGTCTTCTTTTTCTGATAAGTAATGTTTCAGTTACTATTCTGTACAGTTTTATTTGACAAAATAAATAAAATTATTGATCAATTACAACTTTTGTTCATTTATGCACTAGATTGATATTTTCCATAAAAAAACGTCATCATATAATAAGTCTACGCATAAGACCTTCAAACGAGGGTTATTCTGCGATATACCACGGTTGATACTTATTATTTCTTAAATATCCGGTACAGCTAAATATAATAAGAATGCCTTTAGACTAAAAACAAATCAGGTCAAGGACGAACATTAATGATTGTATGCTATCATATTAATATGTAGTATCACACAAAGACGAATTGGTTTAGCTCTTTGCCAATATAGCTTCTTAACTGGTTTATCGTTGCTTTAAATAAAAAAGCTGAATGATGCACTGTTGATCTAACCGGGTTGCAGGGAATGTATATAAAACAGAGAACAGCTATGGAGATTGAGGAGTTTCGCACTGTTGATCTAACCGGGTTGCAGGGAATGTATATAAAACAGAGAACCGCTATGGAGATTGAGGAGTTTCGCACTGTTGATCTAACCGGGTTGCAGGGAATGTATATAAAACAGAGAACCGCTATGGAGATTGGGGAGTTTGGAATGTATATAAAACAGAGAACCGCTATGGAGATTGGGGAGGTGCGCACTGTTGATCTAACAGGATTGTACGGAATGTATATAAAACAGAGAACCGCTATGGAGATTGGGGAGGTGCGCACTGTTGATCTAACAGGATTGTACGGAATGTATATAAAACAGCGAACCGCTATGGAGATTGAGGAGGTGCGCAATGTTGATCTAACAGGATTGTACGGAATGTATATAAAACAGCGAACCGCTATGGAGATTGAGGAAGTGCGCAATGTTGATCTAACCGGATTGTATGGAATGTATATAAAACAGCGAACCGCTATGGAGATTGAGGAGGTGCGCAATGTTGATCTAACAGGATTGTACGGAATGTTATTATTGTTATATTTCGGGTTTTACGCCTGCATCAGCACCATTTTGGGCTATATCGCCGGCGAGCAGTTTACATAACAACACCTTTTCTGGACAGGCTACAGCGGTTAACCAGTACTTGGGTGCACCAACCTCCGTAAGAAACTGCTAACTTTTTCATATAAATGAGACACGGCCTGAGCGGGGCTCGAACCCGTGACCATCAGTGATGATAGGTTACAGTGGTTTACAAGTCAGCGACCTTAATCACTCGACCACGGAGGCGGACTGTACGGAATGTATATAAAACAGCGAACCGCTATGGAGATTGGGGAGGTGCCTATCTGGATACTACATATCGAGGTGCAATGTCTCGTCGACTGGTTAATTAATGTTTGCAGGCCGGTGAATTCTAAACTTAATTAATTAACAGTTAGCTTTCGTATACTGCGCTTTGTTCAATGTATTTATTATAATTATGCTTTGCCCTTGGCATGTATTTAGCACATTTGAGCATTACCATTGCAATAGTTATACTATATTCTGTGAATGGCTGTCTTTAAGCTGATTTCATACTTATTTTCAAGATACCCATATAAGTCATATATGCACATTGTTATATAGATTTATTGTCATTAATTGTCTCATTCCCATTTTCTACTTTGCTCGACAATTTCATATATCATCATATTCCATAACATATTATATATAGTTTCTCTACTGTTCAGCTTCAACATTACTATATAATTACAATATCCAGTTTTCACTCGTAGGCATTTGATTTGTATATATGTTGAGGGCCTCTGGTAGATTAACTTTTGCTGCATGCATTCTCTAGTAAAATAAAGTTTTCATTATTATTATATTTTTATTATTATTATTATATCCTTTATGCAATAAACCAGTCGAGTCGAGTATAACGTATTCATTTAATACAAACCTTCGAAGAAAGATGGCGAGACCAACAACTAGCGCTATAATGACAGTGATCAGAAGAACTAGTCCTATGATGAATCCGTTCACCGGCCATTCACCATCCGTCTGTCTATGTTGTAAGGTGTGCTCTGAAATCAAATTAAGGAATGAATCGCGGTGTAATAATTTCCATCGGGGTATGAACTACATTGCGTATATTCTGATTGTGGACGCCGAAGGCATCCAAGCGTACCGTATGCACGTCCACTGTAGTTCATATCCTGATGGAAACTATCAACCAGCGATTCATTACTTATATTTAGATTATTTGTTCTTTTCAATGACAACAAAGGAAACTATAGCACTCTTTTGCATTTAAAATGTATTTAGTCCAAATTTGCGACTTACCGTGTGCCAGACCCAGTAAATAGATTATCCTTGAAACAGCTTAAACTGTAAGACACGCCTTTTCTAGCGAGGAACACTGCGAATGCGCATGCCCGTAACTTCGAGTGCGCATGTCAGCTGCATATCATTAGTGAGGAATTTCACACGAAAATTGATACAATCAGGGCACATACTAGCCTGGGTTCCAGTCTGTCGATTTTTCACTTTTTAACTTCTGTTGATATGATCAGAAACTCAATACGGCCCAATTAATAGTATCGGTGTTAAAATATATTTATTTGACTGACCAGGCAAAATATATCGACGTCTGTTCCCAGGCTAGGCACATACGTTCATCGAAGGAAGTGCAATTGCCGCTTGCGATGCAAATATTTAATTATAACTTTATTGTGGACGTGCTATATGGTAATACAGTCTCTAATTAGTAAAATACATACACCTGGCCTAGTGGTTGCGGTGTCCGCCTAGGGAGCGGGAGGTCAAAGGTACGAACCTCTGCAGATGTTCATTTTGATATTGCCGGTTGGTGAGCCGTCAGCTAGTTAAATAATGGTTGCTGATAGCCATCAGTCTGGCCTGCAAGGATGGGATTCGGGAAGAACTGGTGTTCATAATGGGTGTCTCATAAGTTAGAAATCGTAGCTACTGTAAAATACTATAATTTCACAAACATTTTATTTAGCGATTTCACTCTTCAATTCTAATCATGTTTTCTATATTATTACGTCCATATTTACATTGTAATAACTGCATACTATCTACAACCGTTATGTCAAAGTCGGTTATGTCGAATTATCCGGTTATCTCGAAGTCGGATCAAAGTCCCATTTCAGACACTATCATTGTACATAACTGGCTCCGTTTATATAGAATATCGTTAAGTCAAACTTCGGTTATGTCGAAGTATTTTGTTCGGTCCGACGGAATTCGACATAACGGATGTAGACTGTATAAGTATTAGGAAATAAAATATACTTAAACCAAAAAAGCATATCAAAATATATAGAATTAAATTTTTCTATCAAATATACATACTTGTACAAGCGTTCAATGGGTGCCAAGTGAGGTCTTTCATACAGATGGCGTTGTATGTTGTGTTTGTGTAGTCCTGGTCGCACTCGTACATACACGCGTCACCAACTGTCTTCCCACACCTCCATTGCACTTTACCGTTCAATAGCGCACCGTCGTCGCAAATAGACTCTAAAACATATTTAGTTAAACTACATTCATAGAAGAACATTTCAAGCGGCAGCACGTGTACAAACTTCAAGATTTTGTAATAACAATAGAACATTTAGTCGGCGATTGTATTTACATTGGTAGCAAGAATAGTACCAGCATCGTTGGCAAGAATAGTATCAGCATCGTTGGCAAGAATAGTATCAGCATCGTTGGCAAGAATAGTATCAGCATCGTTGGCAAGAATAGTATCAGCATCGTTGGCAAGAATAGTACCCACATCGTTGGCAAGAATAGTACCCACATCGTTGGCAAGAATAGTACCAGTATCGTTGTTTAAGTATTGATGTGTTTTACTTTTAATTTTCGTCGCTACCGGTTGCCCATCTGAGCGGCGACGCCTCCTGAAGAGATTTTTGGAGGATAGTGCAATGATACAGACAGAGACCCATTCCAGAGTCTCCTGTGTGTCTTTTACGTGCATGGTGTACAGCACCGACACGAGACCTCTAGTCAAGTCCCATATGAAAGTCTGTTAATTTTATTAAGATAAGACGAGGGATCGACTCATATGTGCAACCGGTAGCGACGATAAATAAGCGTAAAACACACATATGTATTTTCATTTGTACAAAGTACATCATCATTTACACATATTTATACATGTATATACATTATCACGTGATAAACTGGAGTTCTCAACAAAGTTTACTCATACATAGAGGATGAATAACAATGGTGTCTTAAAAAGAAGACCTTATAATTGCGTAATCATATTCTTAATTTGGTCTTAGATTTAAACATTAGTCGATTTAAACAAATAAAGAAGTTCTTTCTTCAATTGCTCTGTATAAATTTAGACATGCCAGTGTAGCAACGAAACTATTGGTTAATACATGTATAAGCATTTCTCAAATTCTGATGACATGGTCAAACAATGATAACATCTTCAATGTGTCCACTGTCACAACATTGGCAATCGCTCGTTTCGAGATATTCCATTTTCGAATATAGATATTCGAATACCAGTGTGAATTTCAAGTGGGTGAGCAGATATCCTCAATATTGTGAGAAAAGTGCGTCATTTACCTGGGACAAAGTCCAGGTAGTATTTATATTCAATTATTAATGTTGCTCTGTTACATAAATCAAACATATCGCTCTCATGTTTTAATCATATTTTATTGCAAATCAATAGTACATATGATATACACATACAGATACAATACAAGATAAGATTTGTGGAAGTCGTGATAGCGCAGTGGATGCGCGTTCGCTTCAGGTGCGAAAGGTCCGGAGTTCGAGCCCCGCTCGAGCCGTTACGATTGTGCCCTTAGGCAAGGCATTTAAATTCCACGTTGCCTCTTCTCTCTCCCTCGTGGCGATGGATTCCATCAGGAATGAGGTCTCGAGAGTGATTAAATATAAGTTGAAAGAACTTGTTTCGCAATCGAGCTAAAATAAATTTGTATAAACTAAGCTATAAACAATACATAGCATGAACATACAAATGGTTTGGGCCACTCGTTTTAACAACATTAAACAACGACCCGCACCAGAAACAACCAGAAACAACGGCCCACAACACAGCTCTCTTCTTTATCAACAGCCCATCTTTGTATAAAACAGTCGAGTAGACGTTATTAAAATACACATATAAAGCTATTTTAAATTACTGAGCCAGGATGATACCAATCAACAATAAAAAAAAAACATAATTATTTCTTGGGGGTGGGGCCTAATATTTACTTTTACGCCCTTATTATCATCATCTATTACACGATACTTGTAAATAAGTCGAATAATTCATAGTTTTTATTCCAGTATTTAGCAATGCAAATGTAACGTGAACTGTGAATGGATATCGTCACAAGTCAACTGATTTAATGTGGCAGGCTCATATTTTGGGTTATGTGAGACCTCTCTGTTTGGTCTATGTGAGACCGCATATATGTTTTAATGACCCTGTTGACCTTCTTACCTGGACTATGGGATTCTAGCTCTTTGATTGGTTGGTGCTCGTTTCATGATATCACGTCACTGAGTTGTGGAAAATTTGAAGTGAGCTTCAAATTCAGTCTTGTTAAATCTTTTAAATTAATACATTTGTACAATAGTACTGGATAAATTTGAATGGTACGTATTTCTGGTGTTGTCTATTGTTTACACCGTTTGTGTTGGTTTGTTCTAGAAATGAGCTGATTTGGAAAGTAAATGTTAGAACCGGTTTTGGTAATTTCGCGTTCCATGCAAATTGTACATGAATTCCTAAAAATGGCGGTGTATTGAATTCATCTATCACATCTATATACTCTTTGCACATTCTGTTATTTAACTTGCAGATCTAACTAACAACTAGGAGTGGCACTGGTGTGTGTGTGTGCGAGGAAGAAAGGTGGTCAGTACCTTATACTGGTAAGTGTAGAATAATGAAAATGGAATGTACATATGCTATTGTTGTTTTTATATATGGCACTATTGTGATGTGCTATTGTTGATTTTATTAGTTTCACCTTTGTACTACTTTACTATTATGGTTCTATACAATCAGTCGGTCACTAGTAAATTGTGAAAGAGTAAACGTGTTATTTAGTAACGGTTATGTTATGTGTATGCCAGATATCATATACATTTTGGAAGTGCAAACAAGTATTTATATATTTGTTTTCAGAAGAAGGACCAGATTACTATTATTTATATTTAAGCTGGCTTGTTATATATTTTCAGGTCACATCGCTTGGTTGGTTATTAATTGGTTAATAACCGTATTATGACACGAAACATACAATAAAGTGGATAGAGAACCTACCCCGAGTTTATTTTCTTCTGCTAACTGGTAATGGGGCACTTAACACCCCAGAACCGACCTGCTACATTAATATGTACATTAATGTAGTATAATGTATTTAAATGCAAACAGAAACAAATAATACTACGCTAAACATAGTTCAGTGCAAAAAATCTTTAGTTATTTCATGAATTGAATAATGTTGATCAATATCTGGCTATTCTACACTAGTATGCGTGTTTTAACATGACTTCATTCAGTAATTTAGCCTGGCAGGCTTGCAGAATGCTGTAGATACTACGATGTAGGTATATATGAATCCCACCGCGTGCTATGAATTCATTCAGTAATTTAGCCCGGCAGGCTTGCAGAATGCTGTAGATACGATGTAGGTATATATGAATCCCATCGCATGCTATGAATTCATTCAGTAATTTAGCCCGCAGGGTTGGCTTTCTTCCCGGAAGAAAGGTATTTCTTCCCTTCCGTGGGAAGAAACATGGGAAAAAAGGGAAGAAACACCTTTCTTCCCGGAAGAAATGGGAGAAACTAGGAAGAAACTGGGAATAAAGTGTGATATTTTTATTGCATCACTGTCAGCAACTATAAGAGAATAATATTTACATATATACATTAGCACAATGTTCTCACAATTAGCAGTCTTCACATCAGGTAGATAAGCACACTGTTCATGTAAAAAAACAGCAGTTAATAATCAATCTCAAGATCACCTCTCAGGAGCCGGAAACACTAACTTTCCTGCAGTTTGATTTCCTAGTCTTGTTCCTAATTTTACTGTGGATCTGTCCAAAGTTGGAAAATATACGCTCTACTGACGCTGAGGAAGCTGGTGCCTGTAGAAGACATACCACAAAGTCTACAAAGTCAGAATTTACACCACTGGATTTAGCTGCTTTCCACCAGGTAACTGGATTCATCCGAAGTGCTGCCTCATTGAAAAATGCAGCAGGGTATGGTGTGGATTTGGCTTGAAAGGCAATCAGCTCAGTGATGAAGGCAGGACTCTTGGACATAATAAAGTCATTAACAATCTCCAATTGCCAAGCAGATAGTTAACACCCTGATATGCTGGATGTAGTTTGTAAGCTGTAAAGTGTTCTGGTATGATTGCTTGCTTAAACCGCTTTGTGACAAGGGTCTTGTGCGCTGGTGACTGAAGATTGGGATTATCCAGAAGAGACAGCCATGTATGGCACGCTGATGCCAGAGAGGAGTAGTCTGCCTGGCAAGCATCAATAGCAGTTGCTACAGGGCGAAGCAGCTCTGCCATGTCCTTGGAATTCCTATAGATATTGATAGCCTGTATCTTTTTGGCAATGGTTTGGTCAATCTCATCCTCATGGTCCTGAACAATCTTCATGTAGCTGGTTCTGTTGGCAATATAGCTGTCCAAACAGGTGAGTTGAGACTTCCATCGTGTTTCTCCAGGGAGCTGTGGTTTCTTACTTTCGGCACACTCAGACAGCCAAGCACATGGCTTATGGTGGTTGCGAAAATACTTCTGTACTTCCACAACATGCTTCATCACTGACTGTGAAGTTAGATCCAGCCCAAGTAAGTTGAGCCAGTGGGCAGAGCAGCCATACACAGTGAGGTCTGGGTCATCTTCTTGTAAGGCAGCACGCATTTTTTCCATGTTCTTAGCATTGTCAGTACATACTCAGTGCAGTTGTAGTTTTCCCTTGCCTTTTTGATGGACTCCTGACACAACATCTTGCAATTGTCCCCTGTTTTTGACATAGATCCAGTAGGGTGGCTATCTAAAAGATAGGATTTGTTCTCAACCTGGAGGCAACTTGCAATTATAGGTTCGTTGTGGCAATTACTCCAGCCGTCTTGTACAAGAGTTGCAGTTTTTCCGCCAATGACATGCTTCATATCCTCCTGGAGTTGATCATACACAGTGTCTAGGAGTTTCCGGCTATCTGCTTCCTGTTAGGTGGCTGATATCCTGCTCGTAGTGTACTCATCATCTTTTTGTACTGTGGATGGTCAGCGGCATTGAATGGTATATTGCATGCGTAGAAGAATTTGGCAATCTCCAAGTCAATGGCATTTTTCTGGTTTAGAGATGTCTTCACAACACAACTATCCATGTCTGGTTGGATTGAGATAGCTTGTCGTTTGGTTGGTGGAGGAGATGGAGATCTCCGTCTTTTTACTGACATAGGCTGCTCAGGGATCTCTTTTTCTGCTGGTAAGGGGTATGCTGCACTGCATTTCGCATAATGGAGTTTTAGACGGCAAGCTTTAGGAAGCTGCTGGTTCTCACAAAGTTTGCACCTAGCATACTCTTTTCCAGCCACTGTCACAGAAACAATGTGTTCCCAAATAGTGTCACGAGGTCTGCCACCCCTATACATTATGATTTAAATAGAACTGATGAGAAAAATAAATGTCAACTTGGTGATAATGGTTCCCAGTTTAACGCAAAGGCACTGTCAGTTTCTGAATTTAAATTACTTCTCTCGCTTGGTTATATAGTGAAAATGTAATCAATGGGATGCCTTTGAATAAAATGAAGCCATGGTAAAAGTTGTTTAATAAGGGGCATGCCATTGTCATGTATTGTATTTCAATAGGAAACCCCTGAACAAAAATGAAGCCATATCACATGTTTGCCACTTTTAGAAGTCAATAACCTGTCAATTGAAACATATAACAATAGCTAGTAATTATAACAGGTTGGTTGGTGTGACCCAGCTTATAGGACTTCACTATACAATCTAATTGACACCTGTCAATTGGACTTGATCAACAGATGTTATTGTTGAAGCAATATTAATCATAATATATACATTTTATCTATATTTTGCGCATATATTACTAAACAAATTGACAAAAAGGAGGTTTCTTCCATTTATTCCCAGTAGTTGGGAAGAAACGTATTTCTTCCGTATCGGAAAAAACCGGGAAAAAGCCACGGTTTTTTCCCTATAGGGAAGAAACCTGCCAACCCTGTTAGCCCGGCAGGCTTGCAGAATGCTGTAGATACGATGTAGGTATATATATATATATGAATCCCACCGCATGCTATGAATTAATTCAGTAATTTAGCCCGGCAGGTTTGCAGAATGCTGTAGATACTACGATGTAGGTATATATGAATCCCACCGCGTGCTATGAATTCATTCAGTAATTTAGCACGGCAGGCTTGCAGAATGCTGTAGATACTACGATGTAGGTATATATATATATATATGAATCTCACCGCGTGCTATGAATTCATTCAGTAATTTAGCCCGGCAGGCTTGCAGAATGCGTAGACTACGATGTAGGTATATATATATATATTATATTATATATGAATCTCACCGCGTGCTATGAATTCATTCAGTAATTTAGCCCGACAGGCTTGCAGAATGCTGTAGATACGATGTGGGTATAATATATAATGATTCTCACCGCGTGCTATGAATTCATTCAGTAATTTAGCCCGACAGGCTTGCAGAATGCTGTAGATACTACGATGTAGGTATATATATATATATATGAATCTTACCGCGTGCTATGACTTCATTCAGTAATTTAGCCCGGCAGGCTTGCAGAATATTGTAGATACTACGATGTAGGTATATATATATATGAATCCCACCGCGTGTTATGAATTCATTCAGTAATTTAGCCCGGCAGGCTTGCAGAATGCTGTAGATACGATGTAGGTATATATGAATCCCACCGCGTGTTATGAATTCATTCAGTAATTTAGCACGGCAGGCTTGCAGAATGCTGTAGATACGATGTAGGTATATATGAATCTCACCGCGTGCCATGAATTCATTCAGTAATTTAGCCCGGCAGGCTTGCAGAATGCTGTAGATACTACGATGTAGGTATATATATATATATATATATATATATGAATCCCACCACCTGCTATGAATTAATTCAGTAATTTAGCCCGGCAGGTTTGCAGAATGCTGTAGATACTACGATGTAGGTATATATGAATCCCACCACGTGCTATGAATTCATTTCAGTAATTTAGCCCGGCAGGCTTGCAGAATGCTGTAGAATCTACAAGGGTATACTGACACAATGCATGGAAAGCTCTGTCGCCATATACATTTTGATGGTACCTTAGCACCCGTTCCAACATTAATATCGAATTACATACGTTATAATTTAGTAGTTATACAAATTTATTTTAGATCGATTGCGAAACAAGTTCTTACAACTTATATTAATCACTCTCGAGACCTCATTCCTGATGTAATCCATCGCCATGAGGGAGCGAAGAGGCAACGTGGAATTTAAATGCCTTACCTAAGGGCACAATCGTAACGGTTATAATTTAGAAATAATGTCTACAGTCTTTTTTCCAAATATTTTTGTGGAATAGATATACATACTTGGTTTAAACAGTATTTATTCCAATAAATTTACATGTATAATACAAAAAATGTTACAAATTACATAAATTGTGAATGGTTTGGATTGGAAAACAAGTTTTCGAGATATACATACTTGTACAAGCGTTCCATGGGAGCCAACTATGGTCTTTCATGCACACTGTCTTGTATGTAATGTTCGTATAGTCCTTGTCGCATTGGTACAGGCATGCCTCACCAATCTTCTTACCACAATTCGCTTGCACGACGTGGCCGTTCGATAGCGTACTGTCGTCACAAGTAGACTCTAAAACATAGATTAAACCACACGTTCATGACTTCATGGTCATCACTGTTCAAGTATATGACCTTCAACATATTACAACCAGCATAGCAGATTGTGTCGGCAAACCTATAAGAATAACACCACGTAGTACACGGACTAGCTGCTACCGTATACACGTTTCAAGTTAAAATTAGAGAAACAAAATGAATTCCACCATCATGTGGCGTCCGTGGTTCAATGGTAGAGCGTCGGATTTGGAATCGAACCTCAATCAGGCCACGTATGTAGTGTCATTGAGCAAGGCACCTCACACACATTGCTTAGTACTGGTTAACCGCTATGGTCGGCTAAGCATGCCCAGGAAAACATGTCTAGGTCCCCGCAAGGGGTTTGACAATACTGGAACATACATACAGTCAAACCTGTGTTAGTGGTCACCTCTATTAAGCAGCCACCCTGTATTAAGCAGCCAGTTTCAAGATTCCCGATATGGTGTTGTTATACAGTTGACCTCTATTAAGCAGCCACCTGTGCTAAGCAGCCACTTTCTGTAATTCCCTTGGCTGGCTGCTTAGGACAGGTTTGACCGTACATACATACATTTTGAATTCATAGAATACGTTAGTCCAGCCGGCTTGCAGAAGACTGGTGATTCTACATGGATACACACCCATGTCTGACATACTGCCTGGAAAGCTGAACAGTCGGCTATGTTATCCACTGTTACACTGTAACATGGGACTCGTGAACTCGTAGTCGGTGATGTCTTAAAACAACAGTACTTCGCATTGCTTATGGTTTTATTAAAGCAACATTCATCTAATACATTCTATTAGCCAGCAATGTACACAGGTCTGTTCACAGGCACCAGACACACACAACATTTGTTTGGCCTATGGTCATATAGTAAGTAATATATTACTTACTATATGACCATAGGCCAACAAAAATAATATTTGTTTGTGTCTGGTGCCTGTGGGTCTGTTATAACCTGTGTCAAGCTTCTATTCAAACAGAACATAATAGATATGTTTACTTCTTCTACGGCGCAGAATCGGCAGAGAAAGATATATGTCACAGCATATAGTGAATACTGTAGAAGACTATTTATTCGCGAGCATTTATATTTCGCGAATTCATGATTTTCGTGAATAAATACGAATGTAGATATATGTATATATTTTATCAAACTTTTGAACGTCAATACACTTAGAAGAGATATACATAAACCGTCACCTTATTTTCTTAAATTATAGTATTTTACAGCTCTTTAAATCCCAATGATATTGTGTGCTTGATATACGATTATATCGTCCTGCCATACACAGGGTTTCCCTGGGTAGTACAATCCAACTCGTAACTAAGCCATATCAAAGCATATAACCCATCAACGCCTAGTTACGAGTCGTCTCATCTGGATCTACACTTTTGGTAAGCCCATTTAGAGGTATGTGGTGTTGAAAGGGTTAAATTACACATATAAATAAATCGGGTATTTTGCTTTACTACTCTGGGAATACATGTACCCTTCTCACCCGTCCACCAATAAAAACAACATTAATATCGAATGTCTATTCTTCCTATAATTCGTGAACAATTTTTTAAAACTTTATTTATTTTACAACGATTGCGAAGCAAATTTTAACAATTTATATTAATCACTCGTTGGCTCGGATGAAAGCGTATATGTGGTCATTCGTGTGGAAGGAAGCCGGAGTACTCGGAGAAAACACACCTGTCCGATCTGGCGACCATCGTACCATCTCACATACTTCCCGGTCCGAGGATCGAACCCGGGTGGGTCGCATTGGTGAGAAGTGAGCGCGCTAACCACTGCGCTAAACGGACAATATCGAACAATTAGTAATGTCTACACTATTTTTGAACATCCTGTAAGACATTTGTGTGCGTGCGCGTGTGTATGCGCGTGCGTGTGTGTTTTTTACGTTTATTACCCATTCCAGAGTCTCCTCTAGTTGTTTTACGTGCACGGTGTAAAGCACCGACACGAGACCTCGGTCTAACGTGCCACCTAAAATACTGTTAATTTTATTAGGATTTAAGACATTTGGATGAGATATACATACTTATACAAGCGGTCCTTGGGTGCCAACTCAGGTCTTTCGTGCATACCGTCTTGTCTGTTGTGCTTGTATAGTTATTGTCGCACTGGTACAGGCAAGCCTCCCCAATCTCCCTCCCGCATGTCGATTGCACGTGGCCGTTCTGTAGCGTCCTGTCTTCGCATATAGACTCTAAAACACAGAGTATTGATAACTTTAGCGATTAGTTTTGCTCTATATATGGACTTGTGTATAGCTGTTATGTGTGTTTAAACAATTATTTGGGAAGAGCCGTCTCTAATGTTGTAAGAACTTGTGGCTCGACCCATGTTTGCTTTCTTTGCATACATTGTACGTAGATTCTGTGTCATCATAGAGCAAAATAAAATATGATTAAACTAAAACACAGAGGAAGCTACATGTATATGACTTCATAGAATTACTTTCCACCGTCTACTAGCCTGGTGGGTCAAATAAATATATGCAACCCGGGTTGGATCCTCGTACCTGGAAGTATGTGAGATGGTACGGTGGTCGCCAGATCGAACAGGTGGGTTTTCTCCGGGTACTCCGGTTTCCTCCCACACGAATGACCACATTTACGCTTTCATCCGCGCCAACGAGAGTGATTAATATATATAGATTATGTGTGTGTTTTACGTTTATTTATCGTCGCTACCGGTTGCCCATATGAGCGACGCCTCCTGAAGAGATTAGTCATTTAAGATATTGGAGGATAGTGCATGATACAGAGAGAGACCAGACCCATTCCAGAGTCTCCTCTGGTTCTTTTACGTGCACGGTGTAAAGCACCGACACGAGACTTCCCATATATAAGACTGTTAATTGTATTAGGGTCAGACGGGGGATCGAACCTGCGATCCCTAGATTACCAGTCCAGCTATTGATTAGGCCGAATATACTAGTTATTTATACACATACCTTTGCATAACGTTTCAAACTCCATATCCCACCCAAACGGTGTACACGTCAATTGTTTCTTTGTAGGAACAGATCTTCCGGTGCACTTGTATTTACATGTATCATTAAGACGACGGCTACACGATGTATCGATGAAGATGTCTTCCTCTTCTGATGAGACCGATGGTTGCGTGATGATAGGGTCACAAAGGGGAACTGAAATGTGTTTCAACTGATAGTTTGTGTGTGTGTTTTATGTTTATTTATCGTCGCTACCGGTTGCCCATATGAGCGACGCCTCCTGAAGAGATTAGCCATTTTAGATTTTGGAGGATAGTGCAATGATACAGACAGAGACCCATTCCAGAATCTCCTCTGGTTATTTTACATGCACGATGTAAAGCACTGACACGAGATCTCGGTTTAACGTCCCATCTGAAAGACTGTTAATTTTATTAGGGTCAGGCGGGGGATCGAACCTGCGATCCCTTGATTACCAGTCCAGCGTGCTACCACTGGACTACAGATCCGTCTGCTATTTTGTTATTTTCATTTGTACGCATAGCTTATTCATATCATGCATATAACCGCCTTTTTCAAAACATAAACTATTATATTGTAATGTAATTGCTATATGTATATATGTTACATTGTTTGAAATAAAATATGTTTAAACTAACCGCCAACTATATTTCTTGGCGATAGACATCAGGGGTTTGACATTAATGGAACATACATACATACATACATACATACATACATCAGTACCGTAGCCAGAGGCAAATTTCAACCGAGGCAATCTAGGGTTGTCCGGGGGCATGTTTCTCCCTTAAAATTGTTGGGGTATAGAAGCGATTTCCTGCGTTTTCTGATTTAATGAGTTTAGACGTATAATTATGTACTGACTGTTCAGCTCTCCAGCAGTCAACATTTTAGGCCTATACAACAAACGGGACATTTTATGCATTTTATTTATTTAATTTTGCATTTATTTTGGCTATGGAAATTTTAACCGAGGCAATTGCCTCGGTGTGCCTACGGGCCTGGACATTCATGTATATGTTTGCCAATAAATAGAGGACTTTTAGGTTACTGTCTTATAAATTTTAATTTATTAGGCAAGTTGGAGAACATAGGCCTATAGACATACAAGGTGAGGCTTTGTTTGTATTTTTTCGGAGAAGAACAATAATAATTGAAATTTTATCAGACTGTAACCTAATATTCTATGTATCCTACCTTCTGATAATAAAGAAGTCTTAGAGAGGAAATATCACCGAATATGCACGACCTGAAGTGTATCATACCATCTGTGAACATGTGACGAACATTCTCCACCTGCATTCATTTATGAATGAACGCAAGTGAAGGATATAAGCAGATCTAGTTCAACACTCATAAGACAAACTGTTTCATAAACATACCATTCGAACACGGCCTTTGATCCGACATAAGACAAACTGTTTCATAGTCATACCATTCGAACACGTCCTTTGATTCGACATAAGACAAATTGTTTCATAATAAAACCATTCAAACACGTCCTTTGATTCGACATAAGACACACTGTTTCATAGTCATACCATTCGAACACATCCTTTGATCCGACATAAGACAAATTGTTTCATAATCATACCATTCGAACACGTTCTTTGATCCGACATAAGACAAACCCCCTCTTCACAGGCACACTTCCTTCCCGTCGGGGTCGGAATGCAAATAGTACTACAATCGCCGAGACCATTCCTATCTTTACAGTCAGCTGCCACTGAAATAAATATATTTATTTGATAATATTTTAGTGCTATATATATATACATGTATGTATGTACAATTACAAACAAGGAAAGAGATTACTATGTAACTTTTTTCCCAATCCTAACTGTGCTATTGCAACTATTCCTATGTTATGTACCATTCTTGAATAAAATATTGTTTAAACTAATTACAAATACATAATTAGCAAATGGGTTGGGCCACAAGTTCTAACAACATTAGTGATTGACCCTCCCCATAGACGTGATTTGAACACTTCATCATTTAAATGGCTTAATTAAAGCTGAAACATGTATATAACACAGTTTACAAGATATAATAATATATGTAGTATTAGTCTTTGACTTTTTTCAAGAAATGTATGTACTAGTCTGCACACACCACAGTCCAGTTTCCCCACGAAGTGCACCCCAGGACCAAGACTTACACAAAAGAAGAAAACGAAAAGGATTGAAGAGTTGCTAACCCAAAGAGCATAAACACAAAATTAATATAAATGAATTATTTAAATCGATTTGTTTGTTTAATAGATTTCTGTACTGCTGTGAAAATTACAATGTTGTCTTCGTATTTCAAAGACTATTTACCTAATAATAATACATTAACATTTAGTGGATGATATATTTATAACATCGTATCATGTTTATATTTTTGTATGTAGTCAAATCAACTCGGAATAAAGACAAACTACTCTCTATTCTGATATCCCGTCATGCCATTATCAAAGTCGGTCATCAAGCATTATTGTATAGTGTGTGTTTTACGTGTATTTATCGTCGCTACCGGTTGCCCATATGAGCGACGCCTCCTGAAGAGATTAGTCATTTTAGATTTTGGGGGATAGTGCAATGATACAGACAGAGACCCATTCCAGAATCTCCTCTGGTTATTTTACATGCACGATGTAAAGCACTGACACGAGACCTCGGTTTAACGTCCCATATGAAAGACTGTTAATTTTATTAGGGTCAGGCGGGGGATCGAACCTGCGATCCCTGGATTACCAGTCCAGCGTGCTACCACTGGACTACAGATATGTCTGCTATTTTGTTAATTTATTATTTTCATTTATACGCATAGCTTACTCATATCATGCATATAAGAGATTAGTCATGTTAGATTGTTTGAGGATAGTGCAATGATACAGACATAGACCCAGTCCAGAGTCTCCTCGGGGAAAAAACACCACGTGTTGTCATGCCATAAAGTGTAAACGTTATTTATCTTACAACGATTGTGAAGTAAGTTCTAATAACTTATATTAATCACATTCGCTGGCGCGGATGAAAGCGTAAATGTGGTCATTCGTTTGGGAGGAAACCGGAGTACCCGGAGAAAACCCACCTGTCCGAGCTGGCGACCACCGTACCATCTCACATACTTCCCGGTCCGAGGATCGAATCCGGGTTGCATTGGTGAGAAGCGAGCGCGCTAACCACTGCGCTAATCGGACAGCCATTGTCGTGCCATAGGCCTACTACTAGAGTGCCGCGAGGAGGTTTCGTTAAAATGCAATTGAGCAGTCCTCTCTATGTAAAGAATTCATATATTTAATGCTTTGCATAACACTAAGTACGATAACACTGCACGGTTGTTGAAAATGTTAACGAGCGATACAAATAGAAACAGAAATCTCGGCATTTCTGGAGTTCTGACGCGTAGGAATTAACTCAAGCCGTATGCCTATGCGGTTAATTCCTGCGCTCAAAACGACAAACAATGTTTTATCGTCAATAAATAACGCACGTGCAAATATAATTTCAATTCTAACATGACAAAAATATATAAATATAAGATTAGTTAGTTATTTCAGTGCATAAAAGACGCCATAAAACTACAAAAAGCTAACATATTGACGTCAGCTTTGACGTCATGTGCTAAACAATGTTTTATTGCAGACTTTAAACACTGTAAATTTCTTATTTGGCATACAGACAGAATTCCAAGTCCTGTTTGAATAAAGTTTAAAACATACTGTGTGTGTGGTATGTATAATACAGAAGGTCATATTTTATTGACGTTTACCCATACACCAAGTAATGACCGGACATACACTTATGTTCACCGGGGATGTTCACAAGTTGGCAATATATACAATGCGAGTTAAGAAGAGTTACCGGGTTGACTGTTCTTGTTGGAACTGCGGTACAATGCCATGGTGTCGAGCTTTCCAATTCCTGGGTGCTGTCCTACTATCGTACTATTGTATGGCTCCTGCAGTTGTACGCGGACAATGTGACTAGAAGAAACATACAATATATATCAACAGGCAAGAGGTAAGCCTAACCCTTGGGAAGGGTCGAATCCAATGTTTTGAGAACTTGTGACCCGACCCACTTGCCATTATTTATGCTGTAGTGTGCTATGATGTATTATATTGTATATGCACTTTAATATTGGCAATAAAATATGTTTAAACTGTAAGCCTAGCCACCTCAGAACACGGACTTTACCGATCAATAACGGACATTACCGATATCAATGAAAATATGTATTAGTTTATACACATTTATTTGAGCTCGATTGCGAAACAAATTTTTAGAACTTATATTAATCACTCTCGAGACCTCATTCCTGATGAAATCCATCTGCCACGAGGGAGAGAGAAGAGGCATGTGGGACTTAAATGCCTTGCCTAAGGGCACAGTCGTATCGGCTCCAGCGGGGCTCGAACTCCTGGCATTTCGCACATGAAGCGAACGCGCAACCACTGAGCTATCACGACTTCCACACATATATATTGATACATAAAAGACCGAACACATTAATGGCATTTAAACACGTGTATAAAAGTAAAGTATGCTTGTATGCCAGGCTGGTAGGCAATCGGTAACCATTATTTAACTAGCTTGCGGCTAACCAACCGCCCATATCAGAATGAACCCCATGACGAGGTTCGAACCTTCCGCTCCGTATGCGGACGCCTTAACCACTAGGGCACGGAGACGGTAACAATGAAAGAGAACGTGGAATGTTACACATGTCAAAGACCGTGTGATGTACTTACTGAAGCTTGAGTGCGGAATAATACAAATACTCTCCGTCAATGACCAGGTCTCTGATTCCCTGTGCTGTAGTTATATTGACAACAGTTGCACACTTTAAGCCGTCAAAATCGCACCTTTGTATCGTATCATATTGCGCATCAGACCAATACAGCGTGTCATCTGAAAATAATAGTATTGCGGTTGTCATAGTTTGGATTCTACAAATTTATGCTTAGCTCGATTGCGAAACAAGTTCCTACAACTTATATTAATCACTCTCGAGACCTCATTCCTGGTGGAATCCATCGTCACGAGGGCGAGAGAAGAGGCAATGTGGAATCTAAATGCCATGCATAAGGGCACAATAACGGCTCCAGCGAGGCTCACACCTCGGGCCTTTTGCACATGAAGCGAACGCTCTACCATTGCGCTGTCACGACTTCCACAAATACGTTAAACTGATATAATTTAGTCTGAAATTTGATGGCGATCAAATACCTCTTTTGGTGAAATATATCACTACGTCCATTAATAAAACATTATGTAGACTCGTGTAACCACTGCCATATGACGTGGACGTCTCAATAAGTAGGCTGTCCGCTTAGCGCAGTGGTTAGCGCGCTCGCTTATCACCAATGCAACCCGGGTTCGATCCTCGGACGGGGAAGTATGTGAGATGGTTCGGTGGTCGCCAGGTCGGACAGGTGGGTTTTCTCCGAGTACTCCGGTTTCCTCCCACACGAATGACCACATTGACGCTTTCATCCGCGCAACGAGAGTGATTACTATGAGTATACTCGGTGTATAGTATATACATGTAGTATACTTACGTTTGAAGTCAATGGCCAGACTGTCAGGATAATATACACGGCCTGCTTCGATAATCGTGGCAGCATTTGTACCATCCATGTTACAGTGAATAATGGACGAGTTCATCCAGTTGTATTGAGTATAAAACAACCACCTAAATTAACACAATATATACGTTTAAATACAATCCTGGCAGTCATTCCATGATGTCCACCTAAATTAACACAACACAACACAGCATAGACGTTTAAATATAATCCAGGCTGCCACTCCGTGATGTCCACCTAAATGAACACAGCAAACACAGTTATATACAACATCAATCCAGACTGACATGCCACGATGTCCACCTAAATTAACACATCATGCACAGTTATATACAACATCAATCCAGGCTGACATGCCACGATGTCCACCTAAATTAACACATCATGCACAGTTATATACAACATCAATCCAGACTGACATGCCACGATGTCCACCTAAATTAACACATCATGCACAGTTATATACAACATCAATCCAGGCTGACATTCCACGATGTCCACCTAAATGATCACAGCAAACACGGTTATATACAACATCAATCCAGGCTGACATTCCATGATGTCCATCTAAATTACAACAAACACAGTTATATACAACATCAATCCAGGCTGACATTCCATGATGTCCACCTAAATTAACACCACAAACACAGTTATATACAACATCAATCCAGGCTGACATTCCACGATGTCCACCTAAATTAACACATCATGCACAGTTATATACAACATCAATCCAGGCTGACATGCCACGATGTCCACCTAAATTAACACATCATGCACAGTTATATACAACATCAATCCAGGCTGACATTCCACGATGTCCACCTAAATTAACACATCATGCACAGTTATATACAACATCAATCCAGGCTGACATTCCACGATGTCCACCTAAATTATCACAGCAAACACGGTTATATACAACATCAATCCAGACTGACATGCCACGATGTCCACCTAAATTAACACATCATGCACAGTTATATACAACATCAATCCAGGCTGACATGCCACGATGTCCACCTAAATTAACATATCACGCACAGTTATATTTGATCTAACTGCTTTGTTCGACGATAAATCGAAACTAAATTTAGTGTAATTCAATTCATAACCCAATGAACAACATTAAACCTAAGCAGGTGTAATAATATACGGCACCGTGGGAAATTCTCAATCGGACTACTTTTTTCATTCATTAATTTACATGCGACAATGTCCATTCTATTTTTAGAGACCATTGTAACTATTGCAGACATATCACTCTACAGAATACAATATCATGTATAGCATATATTTAAACATGTCACAAAGAATCAGGTATGATATATCCACATATGCAGTTATATGCGGCAATAATCCGGACGGACGGTATGATATATCCACATATGCAGTTATATGCGGCAATAATCCGGACTGACGGTATGATATATCCACATTTGCAGTTTATATACGGCAATAACCCGGATTGACGGTATTATATATCCACCATCCACCTATGCGGCAATAATCCGGACGGACGGTATGATATATCCACATATGCAGTTATATGTGGCAATAATCCGGACTGTCGGTATGATATATCCACATATGCAGTTATATGCGGCAATAATCCGGACTGACGGTATGATATATCCACATATGCAGTTATATGTGGCAATAATCCGGACTGACGGTATGATATATCCACATATGCAGTTATATGTGGCAATATTCCGGACTGTCGGTATGATATATCCACCTATACAGTTATATCCGGCAATAATCCGGACTGACGGTATGATATATCCACCTATACAGTTATATCCGGCAATAATCCGGACTGACGGTATGATATATCCACATATATCCATATATATGCGGCAATAATCCGGACTGACGGTATGATATATCCATATATGCAGTTATATGCAGCAATAATCCGGATTGACGGTATGATCCACCTAAAATAACATACAATATAGGAACAATAAATATATGAAACACTATGCTGGATTGGCAGCGTAATTGAGCCACCTAAAATACACAGTTATATACAACATCAATCCAGGCTGACATGCCACGATGTCCACCTAAATTAACATATCACGCACAGTTATATTTGATCTAACTGCTTTGTTCGACGATAAATCGAAACTAAATTTAGTGTAATTCAATTCATAACCCAATGAACAACATTAAACCTAAGCAGGTGTAATAATATACGGCACCGTGGGAAATTCTCAATCGGACTACTTTTTTCATTCATTAATTTACATGCGACAATGTCCATTCTATTTTTAGAGACCATTGTAACTATTGCAGACATATCACTCTACAGAATACAATATCATGTATAGCATATATTTAAACATGTCACAAAGAATCAGGTATGATATATCCACATATGCAGTTATATGCGGCAATAATCCGGACGGACGGTATGATATATCCACATATGCAGTTATATGCGGCAATAATCCGGACTGACGGTATGATATATCCACATTTGCAGTTTATATACGGCAATAACCCGGATTGACGGTATTATATATCCACCATCCACCTATGCGGCAATAATCCGGACGGACGGTATGATATATCCACATATGCAGTTATATGTGGCAATAATCCGGACTGTCGGTATGATATATCCACATATGCAGTTATATGCGGCAATAATCCGGACTGACGGTATGATATATCCATATATGCAGTTATATGTGGCAATAATCCGGACTGACGGTATGATATATCCACATATGCAGTTATATGTGGCAATATTCCGGACTGTCGGTATGATATATCCACCTATACAGTTATATCCGGCAATAATCCGGACTGACGGTATGATATATCCACCTATACAGTTATATCCGGCAATAATCCGGACTGACGGTATGATATATCCACATATATCCATATATATGCGGCAATAATCCGGACTGACGGTATGATATATCCATATATGCAGTTATATGCAGCAATAATCCGGATTGACGGTATGATCCACCTAAAATAACATACAATATAGGAACAATAAATATATGAAACACTATGCTGGATTGGCAGCGTAATTGAGCCACCTAAAATACACAGTTATATACAACATCAATCCAGGCTGACATGCCACGATGTCCACCTAAATTAACATATCACGCACAGTTATATTTGATCTAACTGCTTTGTTCGACGATAAATCGAAACTAAATTTAGTGTAATTCAATTCATAACCCAATGAACAACATTAAACCTAAGCAGGTGTAATAATATACGGCACCGTGGGAAATTCTCAATCGGACTACTTTTTTCATTCATTAATTTACATGCGACAATGTCCATTCTATTTTTAGAGACCATTGTAACTATTGCAGACATATCACTCTACAGAATACAATATCATGTATAGCATATATTTAAACATGTCACAAAGAATCAGGTATGATATATCCACATATGCAGTTATATGCGGCAATAATCCGGACGGACGGTATGATATATCCACATATGCAGTTATATGCGGCAATAATCCGGACTGACGGTATGATATATCCACATTTGCAGTTTATATACGGCAATAACCCGGATTGACGGTATTATATATCCACCATCCACCTATGCGGCAATAATCCGGACGGACGGTATGATATATCCACATATGCAGTTATATGTGGCAATAATCCGGACTGTCGGTATGATATATCCACATATGCAGTTATATGCGGCAATAATCCGGACTGACGGTATGATATATCCATATATGCAGTTATATGTGGCAATAATCCGGACTGACGGTATGATATATCCACATATGCAGTTATATGTGGCAATATTCCGGACTGTCGGTATGATATATCCACCTATACAGTTATATCCGGCAATAATCCGGACTGACGGTATGATATATCCACCTATACAGTTATATCCGGCAATAATCCGGACTGACGGTATGATATATCCACATATATCCATATATATGCGGCAATAATCCGGACTGACGGTATGATATATCCATATATGCAGTTATATGCAGCAATAATCCGGATTGACGGTATGATCCACCTAAAATAACATACAATATAGGAACAATAAATATATGAAACACTATGCTGGATTGGCAGCGTAATTGAGCCACCTAAAATAACATACATGTTGAATGTTGCTGTTATAGACATACCCTTTTCCAGGATGTACTACTATATCTCCCAAGAAAGACCAGGCATGAGTATTTAACTGCATCTTTACTTGTATGCCAGAAGGTGTTACCATACCAATAAACGAGCTATAATATGTGGTGTAATACAGATTTCCAGTTGTCATGTCCATGTCGAGCCTATGTGGCCGCACATTACCTGCAATACCAGAAAACACGTTATATATTTAATTATATATTTTATTGCATTGGTTTTGTTTTATGTAAAAAATACATTTTTGAAAATATGCGTGAGTCTGTGTTTGTTTATTTGTGTGTGTGTGTGTGTGCGTGCGTGCGTGCGTGCGTGCGTGCGTGCGTGCGTGCGTTCGTTCGTTCGTTCGTTCGTTCGTTCGTTCGTTCGTTCGTTCGTTCGTTCGTTCGTTCGTTCGTTCGTTCGTTCGTTCGTTCGTTCGTTCGTTCGTTCGTTCGTTCGTTCGTTTCGTTCGTTCGTTCGTTCGTTCGTCGTTCGTTCGTTCGTTCGTTCGTTCGTTCGTTCGTTCGTTCGTTCGTTCGTTCTTCGTTCGTTCGTTCGTTCGTTCGTTCGTTCGTTCGTTCGTTCGTTCGTTCGTTCGTTCGTTCGTTCGTTCGTTCGTTCGTTCGTTCGTTCGTTCGTTCGTTCGTTCGTTCGTTCGTTCGTTCGTTCGTTCGTTCGTTGTTTGTGTGTTTGTTTGTTTGTTTGTTTATTGTGTGTTGTGTGTTTTGTTTGTTTATTTGTGTGTGTGGGGGGGGGGGTGTGTGTTTGTGTGTGTTTGTTTGTGTTTGTTTGTTATTTGTGTGTGTGTTTGTTGTTGTTGTGTGTGTGTGTTTGTTTGTGTGTGTTTGTTTGTTTTTTTGTGTGTGTGTTGTTTGTTTATTTGTGTATGTGTGTGTGTTTGTTTGTTTATTTGTGTATGTGTGTGTGTGCGTATGTGTGCGTGCGTGTCTGTCTGTTTGTCTGTGAGTCTAGGTGTGTGTTCGTGAATCTGTATGTGTGTGTTCGTGAGTCTGTATGTGTGTGTGTGTGTGTGTGTGTGTGTGTGTGCGTGCGCGTGCGTTCGCCCGCACGTGTGTGTGTATCTTTTAAAAACCGCTAATATTGTTTTCAAAGGAAATATAATTTTTCTGTGAATTATTAATAACAATAAAATTAAGTATAATCTTTAATATGTACCTGTTCTGGTACATCCATTGCTGATGACAATATTGTTGTTACTGATGGTGAGTTCAATAGTGATATGACTTTTCAGATTAATAATGTTGACACATGACGACACTAATGACGATGATGAAGGCAGTAATGATGAAACTGAGGGTGTTGATGATAATGCCAACTTTGATGATCGTTTTATTCATCATTACCATCAACTTGGCATCCGTGGTCCAGTAGTAGAGCGTCGGATTTGGAATCGATCGGTCCTGGGTTCGATACTCGGTCAGGCCACGTATGTTGCAAGGCACCTCACACACATCGCTTAGGTAAACGGACTGGTTAACCACTTAGGTCGATTAAGCTTGCCCAGGAAAACATGTATACGTCTCCGCAAGGGGTTTGACATTAATGGAACATACATACATAACTTAATGATTATTGTCAGGACGTTGTCTACTTTGAAGGGGACGAGACAACGTACTGGACATGTAAATATAATCGTTTGGGTTTGGGTTAGTTTATACAAATTTATTTTAGCTCGATTGTGAATCAAGTTCTTACAACTTATATTAATCACTCTCGAGACCTCATTCCTGATGGAATCCATCGCCACGAGGGAGAGAGAAGAGGCAATGTGGAATTTAAATGCCTTGTCTAAGGACACAACCGTAACGGCTCCAGCGGGGCTCAAACTCCGGACCTTTCGCACCTGAAGCGAATGCGCATCCACTGCGCTATCACGACTTCCACGGTCTTGGGTTTGGGTTAGATATGTATCAGATACTCATTAATAACTTTGGTATTCACTGCAACAGAATTGCGTTGCTACGATGTTGAAGTCTTCGAGGAGTAATACAGCATCATCTATACACAACTTACCTAGTTCAGCCACTAGTTGGCGATCGGATCCATTTAAGTACGAACTTAATATCTGTGTGCTTCTGTATTCAGCCCATATCAGCCTCTTTGACACAGCATTGAAGTATACACCTATTATATTGTCAATGTTGGGAACTGCACTGATACTGTTGGTCTCTAGATCGATTTGTAGCAATGCATCGTTCGTCAAATCAGTAACAATAATAAAATTGTCTTTGACAAGTTCTGAAAATATATTGTCAAATAATTCTAAGAAAACTTAGGCTTATTAGCTAAGATAACGTTATATTTCTTCGATTGATATTCGTAACAAAATTAATTGTCGCCTGCAACAATTACATGCACTATTTATAGCCATTATTTTACCGAGCATGCAAACAACTAAAGTATATTCTCTGCAGCAGACGCGGTATACCATATGTCATAATCACATTCCCCCTTCTCATTTAATGTTGTTTTTCTTTTAATATATTATTCAAACAAAATCAGTTTCTCCGTTTTTCATTAGTTTTTTGTTCGTTTTACCTATCAAAAATCCGTCATTTAGTTTAATTAAACGTTTGTGTGACATTCTGGTGCGGGCCGATTAATAATGTTGGCAAAACCTGTAGCCGAAACCAGTTGTTTTATCAATTTACATGTATCACCATTTATGTATTGTGTCTATTGATGTTGTATTACACGTGTAATTGATAAAAGCAATAACATATGATTAAACTAAACTAAAGTATATACTAAAGCTTCACATCCAAATTCTTTTATGTGTTTTACGTTTATTTATCGTCGCTACCGGTTGCCCATATGAGCGACGCCTCCTGAAGAGATTAGTTATTTTAGATTTTGGAGGATAGTGCATGATACAGACAGAGACCCATTCCAGAATCTCCTCTGGTTCTTTTACGTGCACGGTGTAAAGCACCGACACGAGACCTCGGTTTAACGTCCCATCTGAAAGACTGTTAATTTTATTAGGGTCAGACGGGGGATCGAACCTGCGATCCCTGGATTACCAATCCAGCGTGTTACCACTGGGCTACAGATCCGTCTGTATCCACATTCTAAAATGGTTAAGGAGTTATGGAATGAACATGAACTTGACCTTGACCTCTAAGTGAGGTCGTGACCTTGATGGTTTAAAATGTGTTCTGTCACTGACTCGACGAGGTGAACATAATGTATTTTTGTAGGTGATTAGAAAATGTGAAGCGATTTACAAAAAGGGACCCACTGGGTGGATGACGTTTCGTCGATAGATGACGTATAAAGCTGTGTCACGCAATCGCGCTGTTAACTGAAGCTGTAAATCTCTAGTCGCGTCGTGGGAGATGATGATGATGTTTAAGCTTAACCTCGTCTCCTGCTAACCCTATAGACGAACGTTCGTGTGGGAGACAGATTGACAATGAATTTTATAAATGACGTCACGCTTCACGTGACGTTACGCTTAACGTAAGTGAAAACGGCAACGTTCGTGCTATATATGTAAGTACCTTAAATGTTGAATCGCTTAAGGCTGTAAAACATAATTCATAATTACATATTATATATAGTTTCGCTACTTTTTAGCTTAACATTACTATATAATTCCAATGTGCAGTTTTCACTTATACTCCTATCTTTTGATTGTATTGTATTTGTATATATATTGAGGGCCTCATGGTAGATTGACTTTTGTTAAATCAGCTCTCTTATAATAAATTTTTAATAATAAATTTATTATTATTATTAGACAGAATAATAAATTCGCTGCCTGTCTTATCGATACACGCAGGTATCCCACGACAAAATATATGCATGCTGACTGTAGCAAAATGAGTGTACCTGATTTGCAACTTGACAGATCAGTGTCTAGCGTAAATCCCAGCTTGCATTCACACACCTTTGTCATGACACCGCCTTTATACTCAGAAATGCAAATCTGGGAACAGTTGCCATTCTCGTATGCACAAGGACCTACAATACAAGAGGAACACGTCATTGCATGAATATAAGTGTGAAGATATTACACGAGAAATGGACAGACGGATATGTAGTACAGTGGTAACACGCTGACCCTAATAAAATTAACAGTCTTTCAGATGGGACGGTAAACCGAGGTCTCGTGTCGGTGCTTTACACCGTGCACGTAAAAGAACCAGAGGAGACTCTGGAATGGGTCTCTGTCTGTATCATTGCACTATCCTCCAAAATCAAAAATGACTAATCTCTTCAGGAGGCGTCGCTCATATGGGCAACCGGTAGCGACGATAAATAAACGTAAAACACGAGAAATGGTAACGATAAGATATGGAAAACTATCTCAATCATCGTGGGGAAACCATCTCAATCATCGTGGGGAAACTATCTCAATCATCGCGGGGAAACTATCTCAATCATTGCGGGGAAACTATCTCAATCATCGTGGGGAAACTATCTCAATCATCGCGGGGAAACTATCTCAATCATCGTGGGGAAACTATCTCAATCATCGTGGGGAAACTATCTCAATCATCGTGGGGAAACTATCTCAATCATCGTGGGGACACTATCTCAATCATCGCGGGGAAACTATGTCAATTATCGCGGGGAAACTATCTCAATCATCGCGGGGAAACTATCTCAATCATCGCAGGAAAACTATCTCAATCATCGCGGGGAAGCTATCTCAATCATCGCGGGGAAACTATCTCAATCATCGCACTATAAATTATTGACCGACCGGTTCAGAGACATCAATCGCATTTGAATTCACCAACACGTTAACTTGTTGTGCACTGGAAGCTGGTACTATTTATTCCGGTCTGTTGCCACCACATTTTGAAACAGTCCGCCTGTGTGGTCGAGTGGTTAAGGTTGTTGACTTGTATACCACTGTAACCTATCATCAATGATGGTCACGCGCTCAGCGGGTCTGTTGCCACCAATTCTGAAACAGTCCGCCTGCGTGGTCGAGTGATTAAGGTTGTTGACTTGTATACCACTGTAACCTATCATCAATGATGGTCACGCGCTCAGCGGGTCTGCTGCCACCAATTCTGAAACAGTTCGCCTGCGTGGTCGTGTGGTTAAGGTTTTGATTGTATAACACTGTAACCTATCATCAATGATGGTCACGGGTTCGATCCCCGCACAAACCGTGTCTCTTTATATGAACCAGTTGGCAGTGTCATACGGACGGATGTCGGTACCCCTATTACTGATTATCCGGTGGAGCCTGCCCAGGAAAGGAGTTGTTAGGTAAACTGCCAGTCGCTCAAATGGGTAACCCGGTAGCGAATTTAAATAAACTTAAAATAAAAAAAATTAAAAACAAACTTTTGAAACAGAATGCATGGAAAACGAATTAAATACGTTTGAAAGCATTAAAATCCACTCGGGTGGCGATTTCTTTTCTGGCGAGTATTGCCTTTTTGTAGCTGTAGAAGCTGCCTAATTATGCCCAGAATTGACGAAAATATAATCATAAGAGCGGGTTGACAGTCAGCAGCCTTCAGAAGACAGAATATATAATATGACTGCACATCCCTAGTGGTGAATCCTGCTGTTTCGAGTGTCGCCTAATTCCATAATTCTAAAGACAAGGCGAATCGTATAGTCATGGATTCACGTCTACTTTGTAAACGTGACACACGCTAAAATAATCCCCGAGTGAGTTACTTCCACAGTGGATGCGGCTGTGATAGGCTTATTGCTCATAACATGTGGTGATCTACACACCATAACCTCAAACCTCTAACGTAGGGATATTTTTAAAATAATAGTATGTGTTCACAGTAAGACACAATGGATGTAATGATAACTTCAAAATAAATCATTGTTACCCCTTGTACACAACAGGGACATGTGTTACCCTTTATACATAATTAATAATCCAACTATGTGGACTTAATGATAATTGCTCCGATTTGATAGTTCATGTTCTTGAATTTTCTTCAAATATACCTTTAAATATTAACCAATTTCTGTTTAACATCCAAAACTATTGACTCACTAATACAATAACTTCTGAAATTCTTTAGCATATACCTAGAATAGATTTCACGTAGTTTACTTATACTTTATTTATTTTACAACGATTGCGAAGCAAGTTTTAACAACTTTTATTAATCACTCTCGTTGTGAAAGCTGGGGTCAGACGAGCCGAGACTGAGCGAACTCGGCTTCGTGAGCAGAAACGACAGAAGCGAAAGGCATCAATCAAACGGAATGACTCGATCTTCACCTGCGATGACTGCAACAGAGACTGCCACTCAAGAATAGGCCTACTCAGTCACCGCAGAAGATGTGCCTCAACAAGAGCGCCATTCATCGTCTCATAAGACGGACGGAGCCTGATGATATATATATTATTCTCCTGGCTATTGTATATCAATCAATTGCTAGGGAGAAGAACTACATAAGTTTTCTTTCGCTCTAATCCCTTTCAGACGGATCTGTAGTCCAGTGGTAACACGCTGGACTGGTAATCCAGGGGTCGCAGGTTCGATCCCCCGTCTGACCCTAATAAAATTAACTGTCTTTCAGATGGGACATTAAACCGAGGTCTCATGTCGGTGTTGTACACTGTGCACGTAAAAGAACCAGAGGAGAATCTGGAATGGGTCTCTGTCTGTATTATTGAACTATCCTCCAAAAATCTAAAATAACTAATCTCTTCAGGAGGTGTCGCTACCGGTTGCCCATATGAGCGACGCCTCATGAAGAGATTAGTCATTTTAGATTGTTAGCGGATAGTGCAATGATACACATATACCCATTCCAGAGTCTCCTCTGGTTCGTTTACGTGCATGGTGTAAAACACCGACACGAGTCCCATCTGAAAGACTGTTAATTTTATCAGGTTCAGATGGTGGATCGAACCTGCGATCCCCGGATTACCAGTCCAACGTAACCACTGGACTACAGATCCGTCTGGCGAAGTCGTTGATCACTTACTACTTATATTGGTAGACTGTAGATTTGTGTCCAGTACTTTAATGTCTACAATCGTGGAAACGTTATCCAAATTACCATCATACATGTTATACGCCGATTTCATCATATTGTGGTATATCCCAGTTGTGTAAATCCAGGCTTTATATCCCTAGAAAAGAAATAATTTCTTACGAGACAGAAAATCTTATTTATTAACTAGAATAGATAACGAATAAGTAGCTGAGCAGTATAGTATAGCTTTATGTCCAATTCCTTATTTCAAATGTTGTAAATAACCATGTACATGATAGAAAATAAATATGTTTAAACCAAGTAGGCCCTCTTAGAGGAGAGGACAACCATAAGCTGTATAGCTTTCTGTCCAATTCCTTATTTCAAATGTTGTAAATAACAATGTACATGATAGAAAATAAATATGTTTAATCAGAAGAGAAGAACTATATAAGCTTTCTTTCGTTCTAATCCCTTTCAATCTACTGCTGTTAAATTATATGTAAAATGTTCATTTCTTGATTACATGTACAAATACTGAAATAAATAATGTTTAAACTAATCCAAAGAATAAGTATTTGTTTATTACTTTGTGAGACTGTTATTTGGAATATAAATATATATGATAGATTTACAGATAATCTGTAAAATCAGTCAGTTCACGAATTGCGTAATAATGCAAGGCATTCTGCTTAATGCATGTGGCCTTGAGCCGTTTCGTGAACTGTCTAAAATGCAAGATACGATAGCTAAAAATAGAAACGGAATATTTTCGGAAATCATCGAACAGGCACGATTATATATGACAATTTCCGAAAATACACGAATGCTCCCGCAGCCTCGTTTACATTGCAAATTTGTGTCAACATATAATTTCACGTTTCGTGAAATTACTAGAATGTCATGAAACTGATGATAGTGATTTATTAGAATAATCAGGTAATCTGTGTCATAGAAGAATCAGTTTCTTTGAAACGGCAAATCACAGCAGTCTAGATAATCACAACATTAAGCTGATCTTTACACGATTATATGGTATTGACAATATTCCTAGAAACGAAGCAAATATCTAGGACGGAAGTTAGTAGTTGAAAATGTGAAGACAATTTATTACGAATTACTTGTGATCTAGGCAATAAAAGATATAGAAGTTTGAAGAGGATTGCGAACTATTTTGAAAGAAATTTACATGCAGAGTAATATACTTTGTTCTCAATTTCCAAGATAACGGGCTAGTTTAAACATATTTTATTCAGTTCATACAATATATATACAGTACACAATACACAAGGATATTTGAAATGGATTGGAAAACAAGCTGAGAGCGTATGTAAATGTCTTCCATGATGATGTTATAAGATAAAAGTTGGTAGCATTGATAGCGGTTAGCGAGACATGACGGGCAGTGAGACATGACGGGCAGTGAGACATGACGGTTAGCGAGACATGACGGTTAGTGAGACATGACGGGCAGTGAGACATGACGGGCAGTGAGACATGACGGTTAGCGAGACATGACGGTTAGTGAGACATGACGGGCAGTGAGACATGACGGGCAGTGAGACATGACGGTTAGTGAGACATGACGGGTAGTGAGACATGACGGTTAGCGAGACATGACGGGCAGTGAGACATGACGGGCAGTGAGACATGACGGGCAGTGAGACATGACGGGCAGTGAGACATGACGGGCAGTGAGACATGACGGTTAGCGAGACATGACGGGCAGTGAGACATGACGGTTAGTGAGACATGACGGTTAGCGAGACATGACGGGCAGTGAGACATGACGGTTAGCGAGACATGACGGGCAGTGAGACATGACGGTTAGCGAGACATGACGGGCACATAGCCCCGAGTGGTCCTGGGTGCTTGCATGCGTACTTGTGATTAGTGGGGCAATTAGGAACATGTGTTTTGTCATCATCTGTGCACTTCTTGATGATGAATTAAATTGGATGAAATGAAATGAAATGGGTTGCTGTAACACACGCAGGATAGGAAGTATGGACCTGGAATACCCACCCAGTAGTCGAATATAAGCTCACTCATCATTATTCACATTCAAACTTTAATGACCGCACGCCCATGGTAACAATATTGCAAATATGAGATGCTAACAACATGGATTATAAGCAAATGGTGTAACACTTACTTTGTAGAATAGAAGCTTATAAGCGGTGTCATCAATTGTTAACAGCTTATTCACACCTGTTCCGTTGAACATTACGCTGTATAGTTTTCCTTCAGACAAGAAATAGAACCTGTAACAAAGTGTCGAGAAAATGATTCAGTTGACGTTCATAGAATTCCACATGACGTCATCTGTTCTAAATCCATCCTTTATTTTGATGATGTTCACTTAGATTTCGTACAACATCACAAACATTTAGGTATAACACTTAGTGAAGACGGTAAATGGCACGAACAGATCAATACTATAATTTCGTCAGCTTCTAAAGTATTATCATCGATGAGGGCTTTAAAATTTAAACTGAAAAGAAAATCATTGAACCAGATATATTTGGCATATATGAGACCCATCTTAGAATACGGATCTGTTATATGGAATGGTTGTAGTGAATACGAAAAGTTAAGTTTGGACATATTACAATATGATGCTGCTCGCATAGTAACATGTTTAACACGCTCAGTATCGATAGCAAGATTATTGCTCGAAATTGGCTGGGTTTCACTTGCTGATCGTCGAAAAATACAAACATTGCGAATAATTTACAAAGCAAAGACGGGCATCTTGCCGGATTACCTAAATATAATTATTCCAGACACTGTTGCCAATAGTACACCATAAATCTTAGAAATAACAATAACTACATGACTGTTTCAAGATGCACGGAAATTTATTACAAATTATTCATTCCCTCTTTGGAATGAACTTCATTTAGATATTAGGAATTCCCCTTCATTGAATATAATTTATTTCAATATAAACTAAAAGAGTTGTTCAAACTACCACTCGTACCTATTTATTTTTACCAAGGTGAACGCGTGTATTCTGTTATGCATGCACGACTAAGAAATGTATGTAGTAATCTGAATAACGATCTATATTTAAACCACCTAAATGATGACCCAGTGTGTCAATGTGGTTTTAAATATGAAGACGCGGAACATTACCCTTTTAAGTGCCCACGATTTCACATGCAAAGAATCGATTTATTTAGAGCAACGAGGCAATTTCATCCGCTAAACACACGAATGTTATTATTTGGAGATGATAGACTGTTACCTGAAGAAAATGAACTTATTTTTTCATCTGTTCGTAACATTATATAACAAACTCGACGATTTTAATTATATCATAAACGACAAAGAAAAATAATGTTACTGACAATACCCATGTACATCTTAACCAAATACCCTGTGCCCTATAGTAAATGTTCATTGTGACAGCGTGACACGGAACAGGACATCACATAACCAAATACCCTGTGCCCTATAGTAAATGTTCATTGTGACAGCGTGACACGGAACAGGACATCACTTTGGTATAAACACATGTATCTCACATGGTTAAACTCTACTACTCATCTTCCTTCTCTTTACTAAGTTACCAGTTTGGCTTTATTTTTTGTTAATTATTTTCTATATTCCACCATATTTGTTTGCTTCTTTGCAGAATGCCTGATTGCCAATTATTCATTTCTTCTTCTTGGGGAGGGCAGTTTACTAATATTGCTAGAACTTGTTGCCTAACCCATTTTGCATTTTATCACATATAATTAATGTTAAGTCTATATGTATTAACGGAAAAGAAATTAAACAGACATTATTCGCAGACAACGCTACGTTTTTTAACAATGGTCAGAGTGAATCCTTCGAAAAACGTTTAAATTTATTCTCCAATTTCGGATATATATCAGGTTTAAAACTCAATTATAACAAATCAACAGTTTTAAGGGTTGGAACATTAGCAAATACGAATATAAAACTATGTCCGGATAAAAAGTTTAAGTGGACTTCGGAGTCTGCCAATACATTAGGCATGCAATTCTCAAACAACACTGAAATGAATGTAGAAATGAATTTAATACCAAAACTAAATAGTTTTAAGAACTGTTTCAAACAATGGGAACATAGAAAATTAACGTGAAGGTAACTGTGATAAAAACATTTGCATTACCAAAGCTCATATAGCCATTAACAGTTCTACCAAATCCCACCGAGGACAAAATAAAAGAAATAATAAAAAGCATGTATAATTTTATATGGAATGGAAAACCTGAAAAAATAAAAAGAGAAGTTTTACAACTTGATTATGAACATGGAGGCATTAAAATGGTTGATCTTCGGTGTTTTATAAATTTAATCAAATCATGTTGGGTAAAACGTTTTAACACCAACATAAATAATAATCTCTGGGATACATTCTACAATGAATCCCTAAAATCAGTTGGAGGAAAATTAATTTTCGAAAGTAACATTGATAACAAAGATGTAAAAACTATATGTAAAACAAACACGTTCCTTATGGATGTTATCGTTGCATGGAATAGCGCAAAAGGTAATTCAGGTGAAGTGGGTGGTAAGCAAATAATATGGAATCATTCTAACATAAAACACGGAAATAGTTCATTTTTCTTCAAAGAATGGTATAACAAGGGAATCAAATATTTAGAACATGTTTTTGACTACAGAGAGAACAAATTCTACTCATTTGAAGATTTTATATATATATATGATCTAGAAAACAACGATTTCCTAATGTTTCATCAATTAATTACCAGCATTCCAACATATTTGAAAAAATCACTTACAAACGAAGGCATACTACATTCACAAAAGGAAAGTTTACTGAGTAAAGTCTGCAATGCTAAAACACCTAACAAGCTAATCTATACTAAACAGATATATAAACAAACAAAAAAACGGAATTAAAATCAGAGTTAAAATGGGAACATAACTTACAAATGAATAACATAAACTGGAAAAAAGTATATGCACAACCATTTAGAGCTACAATAGATACAAAAATTAGAAGCTTTCAATATAAATATATAATGCGGATTTTACCAACAAATAAATTATTGTTTAAAATGAAAATATCTAACACAAACCTATGTGATTTTTGCAACATGCATATAGAAAGCATTGAACATCTTTTTTGGGAGTGTAATCATATTCAAGGTTTATGGAATAGACTGACGCATTTTCTTAGCACCCACAATTTCTCAGTATCTTTCAACTTAGAAAATATAAGCTTTGGGATCTTAGAAAAAGGAATAAAAAGCAACATTACAAATTTCATTATCTTTTTAATGAAATCATTTATATTTCAAATGAAATACAGAAAAAATATTCCCAACATTGAGCAGTTCTTAAACTACTTGAACATGAGAATATCTCTTGAAAAGGATATTGCAATAATGCATGATAAAGTAAATTATCATATGTTCAAATGGTCTTTTTTTAATTTGTAGTAACTATCTAAACAATCGTAAGAGATCTGCACATCGCAATTTGAAATTAAAGAGCTAAATTGGGGACATTATGATCATTGGGAGTTTTAATAACGTTATCTTTTTAAACATTGTCCATGTATTCTAAAACCCCTTTTCATGAATGTTTATATACCTTAACAATTTATCCGTCACATTTAAGACGGAAACCTTTTATGGCATCCATGAATCAGATGCAAGAAATTTGAAATAAGAAATATTTGTAACTGTCAGCACAAAGTCAAATTAAATAGATAAGAATTATAAGTATATGTTCATTAAGTACTATGTATAGTGTTAACATGTTAAGTACTATGTATAGTGTTAACATGTGACAATTATGTTGTGTATGCTATAAAAGGAAAAATAAATAAAAAAAAAAAAAAAAGAGTCTATATGTACTATATATGTAAAATAGCAAATAAAAATATATGATTAAACGTCAATCTGTTCTAAAGTGTTAGCTCGAAAGTCAAACTACGCATGACGGATCAGTAGTCCAGTGGTAACGCGCTGGACTGGTAATCCAGGGATCGCAGGTTCGATCTACATGTCTGACCCTAATACAATTAACAGTCTTTCAGATGGGACGTTAAACCGAGGTCTCGTGTCTGTGCTGTACACCGTGCACGTAAAAGAACTAGAGGAGACTCTGGAATGGGTCTCTGTCTGTATCATTGCACTATCCTCCAACAATCTAAAATGACTAATAAATAAACATAACACACGCACGCACGCACGCACGCACGCACGCACGCACGCACGCACGCACGCACGCACGCACGCACGCACGCACGCACGCACGCACGCACGCACGCACGCACGCACGCACGCACGCACGCACGCACGCACGCACGCACGCACGCACGCACGCACGCACGCACGCACGCACGCACGCACGCACGCACGCACGCACGCACGCACGCACGCACGCACGCACGCACGCACGCACGCACGCACGCACGCACGCACGCACGCACGCACGCACGCACGCACGCACGCACGCACGCACGCACGCACGCACGCACGCACGCACGCACGCACGCACGCACGCACGCACGCACGCACGCACGCACGCACGCACGCACGCACGCACGCACGCACGCACGCACGCACGCACGCACGCACGCACGCACGCACGCACGCACGCACGCACGCACGCACGCACGCACGCACGCACGCACGCACGCACGCACGCACGCACGCACGCACGCACGCACGCACGCACGCACGCACGCACGCACGCACGCACGCACGCACGCACGCACGCACGCACGCACGCACGCACGCACGCACGCACGCACGCACGCACGCACGCACGCACGCACGCACGCACGCACGCACGCACGCACGCACGCACGCACGCACGCACGCACGCACGCACGCACGCACGCACACACACACATAATATAAGTTATAAAAGTACTTACAATTGCATATGCTCATCTGCGAGTAGCGAGCTAACCGGGGTAGTATGTTTATACACTGCCCTAGTGTCCCTTCCATCCATTGTCATAGCTAGAACATACGTGTGATTTGTCCCCGCGATCCAGGCCAACTTCCTATACGATTGAGACAATAGCAATACAGTCTTCCAAGAAATAGAACAATGGAACATATATGTATATGTAAACAATGGTTCCATATGTATATGTAAACAATGGTGTGTATCTGGTAAAGTAAAGATTATCTACATATATATGTAAACAATGGTGTGGTATCTGGAAAAGTGAAGATTATCTACATGTTTATGTAAACAATGGTTCCATATGTATTTGTAAACAATGTGTGGTATCTGGAAAAGTGAAGATTATCTACATGTATATGTAAACAATGGTTCCATATGTATTTGTAAACAATGGTGTGGTATCTGGAAAAGTGAAGATTATCTACATGTATATGTAAACAATGGTTCCATATGTATATGTAAACAATGGTGTGTATCTGGTAAAGTGAAGATTATCTACATATAGGGTGTGCATGTTTCTCTTACCAATAACGGTTTATTGTATCGGATTATATAGGGCGTGCATGTTTCTCTTACCAATAACGGTTTATTGTATCGGATTACATAGGGCGTGCATGTTTCTCTTACCAATAACGGTTTATTGTATCGGATTACATAGGGCGTGCATGTTTCTCTTACCAATAACGGTTTATTGTATCGGATTACATAGGGCGTGCATGTTTCTCTTACCAATAACGGTTTATTGTATCGGATTACATAGGGCGTGCATGTTTCTCTTACCAATAACGGTTTATTGTATCGGATTACATAGGGCGTGCATGTTTCTCTTACCAATAACGGTTTATTGTATCGGATTATATAGGGCGTGCATGTTTCTCTTACCAATAACGGTTTATTGTATCGGATTACATATGGCGTGCATGTTTCTCTTACCAATAACGGTTTATTGTATCGGATTACATATGGCGTGCGTGTTTCTCTTACCAATAACGGTTTATTGTATCGGATTACATAGGACGTGCGTGTTTCTCTTACCAATAACGGTTTATTGTATCGGATTACATATGGCGTGCATGTTTCTCTTACCAATGCTAGTTTATTGTATCGGATTACATAGGGCGTGCGTGTTTCTCTTACCAATAACGGTTTATTGTATCGGATTACATAGGGCGTGCATGTTTCTCTTACCAATAACGGTTTATTGTATCGGATTACATAGGGCGTGCATGTTTCTCTTACCAATAACGGTTTATTGTATCGGATTACATAGGGCGTGCATGTTTCTCTTACCAATAACGGTTTATTGTATCGGATTACATAGGGCGTGCATGTTTCTCTTACCAATAACGGTTTATTGTATCGGATTACATAGGCGTGCATGTTTCTCTTACCAATAACGGTTTATTGTATCGGATTACATAGGGCGTGCATGTTTCTCTTACCAATAACGGTTTATTGTATCGGATTATATAGGGCGTGCGTGTTTCTCTTACCAATAACGGTTTATTGTATCGGATTACATAGGGCGTGCATGTTTCTCTTACCAATGCTAGTTTATTGTATCGGATTACATAGGACGTGCGTGTTTCTCTTACCAATAACGGTTTATTGTATCGGATTACATAGGGCGTGCATGTTTCTCTTACCAATAACGGTTTATTGTATCGGATTACATAGGCGTGCATGTTTCTCTTACCAATAACGGTTTATTGTATCGGATTACATAGGGCGTGCATGTTTCTCTTACCAATAACGGTTTATTGTATCGGATTATATAGGGCGTGCATGTTTCTCTTACCAATAACGGTTTATTGTATCGGATTACATATGGCGTGCATGTTTCTCTTACCAATAACGGTTTATTGTATCGGA
This sequence comes from Archivesica marissinica, assembly GCA_014843695.1. Classification (NCBI taxonomy): domain Eukaryota; kingdom Metazoa; phylum Mollusca; class Bivalvia; order Venerida; family Vesicomyidae; genus Archivesica; species Archivesica marissinica. The sequence continues at coordinate 17,182,357 of CM026402.1, forward strand.
TTACATATGGCGTGCGTGTTTCTCTTACCAATAACGGTTTATTGTATCGGATTACATAGGACGTGCGTGTTTCTCTTACCAATAACGGTTTATTGTATCGGATTACATATGGCGTGCATGTTTCTCTTACCAATGCTAGTTTATTGTATCGGATTACATAGGGCGTGCGTGTTTCTCTTACCAATAACGGTTTATTGTATCGGATTACATAGGGCGTGCGTGTTTCTCTTACCAATAACGGTTTATTGTATCGGATTATATAGGGCGTGCGTGTTTCTCTTACCAATAACGGTTTATTGTATCGGATTATATAGGGCGTGCGTGTTTCTCTTACCAATAACGGTTTATTGTATCGGATTACATAGGGCGTGCGTGTTTCTC
>CM026402.1:17183737-17259114 GCA_014843695.1 Archivesica marissinica
TGTTTCTCTTACCAATAACGGTTTATTGTATCGGATTACATAGGGCGTGCGTGTTTCTCTTACCAATAACGGTTTATTGTATCGGATTACATAGGGCGTGCATGTTTCTCTTACCAATAACGGTTTATTGTATCGGATTACATAGGGCGTGCATGTTTCTCTTACCAATAACGGTTTATTGTATCGGATTACATAGGGCGTGCGTGTTTCTCTTACCAATAACGGTTTATTGTATCGGATTACATAGGGCGTGCATGTTTCTCTTACCAATAACGGTTTATTGTATCGGATTACATAGGGCGTGCATGTTTCTCTTACCAATAACAGTTTATTGTATCGGATTACATAGGGCGTGCGTGTTTCTCTTACCAATAACGGTTTATTGTATCGGATTACATAGGGCGTGCGTGTTTCTCTTACCAATAACGGTTTATTGTATCGGATTACATAGGGCGTGCGTGTTTCTCTTACCAATGCTAGTTTATTGTATCGGATTACATAGGGCGTGCATGTTTCTCTTACCAATAACGGTTTATTGTATCGGATTACATAGGGCGTGCGTGTTTCTCTTACCAATAACGGTTTATTGTATCGGATTACATAGGGCGTGCGTGTTTCTCTTACCAATAACGGTTTATTGTATCGGATTACATAGGGCGTGCGTGTTCTCTTACCAATAACGGTTTATTGTATCGGATTACATAGGCGTGCATGTTTCTCTTACCAATAACGGTTTATTGTATCGGATTACATAGGGCGTGCGTGTTTCTCTTACCAATACTAGTTTATTGTATCGGATTACATAGGGCGTGCATGTTTCTCTTACCAATACTAGTTTATTGTATCGGATTACATAGGGCGTGCGTGTTTCTCTTACCAATGCTAGTTTATTGTATCGGATTACATAGGGCGTGCATGTTTCTCTTACCAATAACGGTTTATTGTATCGGATTACATAGGCGTGCGTGTTTCTCTTACCAATGCGTTTATTGTATCGGATTACATAGGGCGTGCATGTTTCTCTTACCAATAACGGTTTATTGTATCGGATTACATAGGGCGTGCATGTTTCTCTTACCAATGACAGTTTATTGTATCGGATTACATAGGGCGTGCGTGTTTCTCTTACCAATAACGGTTTATTGTATCGGATTACATAGGGCGTGCATGTTTCTCTTACCAATAACGGTTTATTGTATCGGATTACATAGGGCGTGCATGTTTCTCTTACCAATAACGGTTTATTGTATCGGATTACATAGGGCGTGCATGTTTCTCTTACCAATAACGGTTTATTGTATCGGATTATATAGGGCGTGCATGTTTCTCTTACCAATAACGGTTTATTGTATCGGATTACATAGGGCGTGCATGTTTCTCTTACCAATAACGGTTTATTGTATCGGATTACATAGGGCGTGCGTGTTTCTCTTACCAATAACGGTTTATTGTATCGGATTACATAGGACGTGCGTGTTTCTCTTACCAATAACGGTTTATTGTATCGGATTACATAGGGCGTGCGTGTTTCTCTTACCAATGCTAGTTTATTGTATCGGATTACATAGGGCGTGCGTGTTTCTCTTACCAATAACGGTTTATTGTATCGGATTACATAGGGCGTGCGTGTTTCTCTTACCAATAACGGTTTATTGTATCGGATTACATAGGGCGTGCGTGTTTCTCTTACCAATAACGGTTTATTGTATCGGATTACATAGGGCGTGCATGTTTCTCTTACCAATAACGGTTTATTGTATCGGATTATATAGGGCGTGCATGTTTCTCTTACCAATGCTAGTTTATTGTATCGGATTACATAGGACGTGCATGTTTCTCTTACCAATAACGGTTTATTGTATCGGATTACATAGGGCGTGCGTGTTTCTCTTACCAATAACGGTTTATTGTATCGGATTACATAGGGCGTGCGTGTTTCTCTTACCAATAACGGTTTATTGTATCGGATTACATAGGGCGTGCATGTTTCTCTTACCAATGCTAGTTTATTGTATCGGATTACATAGGGCGTGCGTGTTTCTCTTACCAATGCTAGTTTATTGTATCGGATTACATAGGACGTGCGTGTTTCTCTTACCAATAACGGTTTATTGTATCGGATTACATAGGGCGTGCATGTTTCTCTTACCAATAACGGTTTATTGTATCGGATTACATAGGGCGTGCATGTTTCTCTTACCAATAACGGTTTATTGTATCGGATTACATAGGGCGTGCGTGTTTCTCTTACCAATAACGGTTTATTGTATCGGATTACATATGGCGTGCATGTTTCTCTTACCAATAACGGTTTATTGTATCGGATTATATAGGGCGTGCATGTTTCTCTTACCAATAACGGTTTATTGTATCGGATTACATAGGGCGTGCATGTTTCTCTTACCAATAACGGTTTATTGTATCGGATTATATAGGGCGTGCATGTTTCTCTTACCAATAACGGTTTATTGTATCGGATTATATAGGGTGTGCGTGTTTCTCTTACCAATAACGGTTTATGGTACCGGATTACAAAGGGCGTGTATGTTTCTCTTACCAATAACGGTTTATTGTATCGGATTACATAGGGCGTGCATGTTTCTCTTACCAATAACGGTTTATGGTACCGGATTACATAGGACGTGCGTGTTTCTCTTACCAATAACGGTTTATGGTACCGGATTACAAAGGGCGTGCATGTTTCTCTTACCAATAACGGTTTATTGTATCGGATTACATAGGGCGTGCATGTTTCTCTTACCAATAACGGTTTATGGTACCGGATTACATAGGACGTGCGTGTTTCTCTTACCAATAACGGTTTATGGTACCGGATTACAAAGGGCGTGCATGTTTCTCTTACCAATAACGGTTTATTGTATCGGATTACATAGGGCGTGCATGTTTCTCTTACCAATAACGGTTTATTGTATCGGATTACATATGGCGTGCATGTTTCTCTTACCAATAACGGTTTATTGTATCGGATTACATATGGCGTGCATGTTTCTCTTACCAATAACGGTTTATTGTATCGGATTATATAGGGCGTGCATGTTTCTCTTACCAATAACGGTTTATTGTATCGGATTACATAGGGCGTGCATGTTTCTCTTACCAATAACGGTTTATTGTATCGGATTACATAGGGCGTGCATGTTTCTCTTACCAATAACGGTTTATTGTATCGGATTATATAGGGTGTGCGTGTTTCTCTTACCAATAACGGTTTATGGTACCGGATTACAAAGGGCGTGCATGTTTCTCTTACCAATAACGGTTTATTGTATCGGATTACATAGGGCGTGCATGTTTCTCTTACCAATAACGGTTTATTGTATCGGATTACATAGGGCGTGCATGTTTCTCTTACCAATAACGGTTTATTGTATCGGATTACATATGGCGTGCATGTTTCTCTTACCAATAACGGTTTATTGTATCGGATTACATAGGGCGTGCATGTTTCTCTTACCAATAACGGTTTATTGTATCGGATTACATAGGGCGTGCGTGTTTCTCTTACCAATAACGGTTTATTGTATCGGATTATATAGGGCGTGCGTGTTTCTCTTACCAATAACGGTTTATTGTATCGGATTACATAGGGCGTGCGTGTTTCTCTTACCAATAACGGTTTATTGTATCGGATTATAGGGCGTGCGTGTTTCTCTTACCAATAACGGTTTATTGTATCGGATTATATAGGCGTGCGTGTTTCTCTTACCAATGGTTTATTGTATCGGATTACATAGGGCGTGCGTGTTTCTCTTACCAATAACGGTTTATTGTATCGGATTACATAGGGCGTGCTGTTTCTCTTACCAATAACGGTTTATTGTATCGGATTACATAGGGCGTGCATGTTTCTCTTACCAATAACAGTTTATTGTATCGGATTACATAGGGCGTGCGTGTTTCTCTTACCAATAATAGTTTATTGTATCGGATTACATAGGGCGTGCGTGTTTCTCTTACCAATAACGGTTTATTGTATCGGATTACATAGGGCGTGCGTGTTTCTCTTACCAATAACGGTTTATTGTATCGGATTACATAGGGCGTGCATGTTTCTCTTACCAATAACGGTTTATTGTATCGGATTACATAGGGCGTGCATGTTTCTCTTACCAATAACGGTTTATTGTATCGGATTACATAGGGCGTGCATGTTTCTCTTACCAATAACGGTTTATTGTATCGGATTACATATGGCGTGCATGTTTCTCTTACCAATAACGGTTTATTGTATCGGATTACATAGGGCGTGCGTGTTTCTCTTACCAATAACGGTTTATTGTATCGGATTACATAGGGCGTGCGTGTTTCTCTTACCAATAACGGTTTATTGTATCGGATTACATAGGGCGTGCATGTTTCTCTTACCAATAACGGTTTATTGTATCGGATTACATAGGGCGTGCGTGTTTCTCTTACCAATAACGGTTTATTGTATCGGATTACATAGGGCGTGCGTGTTTCTCTTACCAATAACGGTTTATTGTATCGGATTACATAGGGCGTGCATGTTTCTCTTACCAATAACGGTTTATTGTATCGGATTACATAGGGCGTGCATGTTTCTCTTACCAATAACGGTTTATTGTATCGGATTACATAGGGCGTGCATGTTTCTCTTACCAATAACGGTTTATTGTATCGGATTACATAGGGCGTGCATGTTTCTCTTACCAATAACGGTTTATTGTATCGGATTACATAGGGCGTGCATGTTTCTCTTACCAATAACGGTTTATTGTATCGGATTACATAGGGCGTGCATGTTTCTCTTACCAATAACGGTTTATTGTATCGGATTACATATGGCGTGCATGTTTCTCTTACCAATAACGGTTTATTGTATCGGATATAGGGCGTGCGTGTTTCTCTTACCAATAACAGTTTATTGTATCGGATTACATAGGACGTGCGTGTTTCTCTTACCAATAACGGTTTATTGTATCGGATTACATAGGGCGTGCGTGTTTCTCTTACCAATAACGGTTTATTGTATCGGATTACATAGGGCGTGCGTGTTTCTCTTACCAATAACGGTTTATTGTATCGGATTACATAGGGCGTGCGTGTTTCTCTTACCAATAACGGTTTATTGTATCGGATTACATAGGGCGTGCGTGTTTCTCTTACCAATAACGGTTTATTGTATCGGATTACATAGGGCGTGCGTGTTTCTCTTACCAATAACGGTTTATTGTATCGGATTACATAGGGCGTGCGTGTTTCTCTTACCAATCAACAACAACCCCACCAACGGTTTATTGTATCGGATTACATAGGACGTGTATGTTTCTCTTACCAATAACGGTTTATTGTATCGGATTACATAGGACGTGCGTGTTTCTCTTACCAATAACGGTTTATTGTATCGGATTACATATGGCGTGCGTGTTTCTCTTACCAATAACGGTTTATTGTATCGGATTACATAGGACGTGCGTGCTTCTCTTACCAATAACGGTTTATTGTATCGGATTATATAGGGCGTGCGTGTTTCTCTTACCAATAACGGTTTATTGTATCGGATTACATATGGCGTGCATGTTTCTCTTACCAATAACGGTTTATTGTATCGGATTACATAGGGCGTGCATGTTTCTCTTACCAATGCTAGTTTATTGTATCGGATTATATAGGGCGTGCGTGTTTCTCTTACCAATAACGGTTTATTGTATCGGATTACATATGGCGTGCGTGTTTCTCTTACCAATAACGGTTTATTGTATCGGATTACATATGGCGTGCGTGTTTCTCTTACCAATGCTAGTTTATTGTATCGGATTACATAGGACGTGCGTGCTTCTCTTACCTGTGACGCAGTAGAACGATCAAGTTTGTCGGATTTGTGAATGTCGTATTTGTAGTAGCAATTAATCTAGGACTCCGTGTTGCAACATCCACCACCATTATAGCACCCGAATCTGACTCACACCAATACAGATTGTTTGTGTCCAAGGCGTCATATGCTAGTCCTGAATGAATAATACAAGTATGTAGCTGATGTCATATTCCCCGGCTAACCGCCTCATGGCGTGCACGATGCGGTCGGGGGGCATCTAGGGTACTGGGGGTATTCTGATAGTCCTCTTTGCAACAAGGGACATTCGTTCTGTTGAATGAGGCAGAGGAGGTGGAGGTATGGACTAACCTTGGAGAGACCGAGATGACCAGATGTCTAACTGTCAAATCCATTTATAAGCTGCTGCGGGATGACCAACAGTGCGTTATGTGGCCCAAAAGAGGGCTGAGATACACAGCGCTTGACCACCTTTGAGATACCTAACTAGGTAACAGATGGCAGGCAAGCCACTTTAGGATGATTGGCTGACCTACTTGCATCATACCACCTACATAGCATCCTAGACCTCAACGTATATTTGGCTGGAAATCTTAGAACTTAGTATCTTAGAACTTAATCAACACAGAACTAGATCTTCTAGAATTCAAAAGAATCTTCGCAGAACAAAACATGATCTACTAGATCAACCACACACTATACAAGATATCGACAAGGAGTGGACAATCATAAGCTATACAGCTTTCTGTCCAATTCCTTATATCAGTTGTTGTAAATAATCATGTATTGACAGAAAATAAATATGTTTAAACTAAGACATCGACAACACACCAAATTATTGAACAATCGATGGTGCTCTGCATGTTCTGCTTGCCCATATGCTTTGTGGTGGCGGGGGTAAATAAACCCAACTCAACATCATGACATACGCTAGGCCTGCATGGATACTATATCTACATGTATGTAACTAATGACATACGCTAGGCCTGCATGGATACTATATCTACATGTATGTAACTAATGACATACGCTAGGCCTGCATGGATACTATACCTATATGTATGTAACTAATGACATACGCTAGGCCTGCATGGATACTATACCTATATGTATGTAACTAATGACATACGCTAGGCCTGCATGAACACTATACCTACATGTATGTAACTAATGACATACGCTAGGCCTGCATGGATAATATATATACATGTATGTAACTAATGACATACGCTAGACCTGCATGGATAATATATATACATGTATGTAACTAATGACATACGCTAGGCCTGCATGGATACCATACCTACATGTATGTAACTAATGACATACGCTAGGCCTGCATGGATACTATATCTACATGTATGTAGCTAATGACATATGCTAGGCCTGCATGGATACTATATCTACATGTATGTAGCTAATGACATATGCTAGGCCTGCATGGATACTATAAGTACATGTATGTAGCTAATGACATACGCTAGGCCTGCATGGATACTATATCTACATGTATGTAGCTAATGACATACGCTAGGCCTGCATGAACACTATACCTACATGTATGTAACTAATGACATACGCTAGGCTTGCATGGATACTATATCTACATGTATATAACTAATGACATGTAGCATGGTTCAATAGCATTACGCTGCGTGTATCGGTAGCCTGATGCAACTGTTTTGTCACTTGTCCAGCAAACGAATATAAACAAGCAAATCATTGGGAGAATATTTCCACCGAAAATGATACAGTGTATGAACAATTCAGGTAGCTATCTGAATTTAAAATATCTATCACTAACACGAAAAATAGTTTCTATACCATTTCTGATTAAGACCAATACGTGTTTTTATTCAATGATGTACTATATCGAAATAAGATATTCAACAAGTTATGGTGGATAAATTAAAAATAACAAGTACGCCGTGCATAGGTGCCCTGGAGTATTGATTTCCCCATATAAACAGGTGTCGACAGACACCGTTGCGATAGCTGATTTGGTCAGCAAGGTCACGTGATGAAGCTAAAACTGTCAACAAGAGTTTTTTGAAAGTTGTTTTCACGACTTAAGAAAATAATAATATACGGCATGTGCAATTAACATTTTATACTGGTCATTATATGTGGGATTTACGCCGAGCATAGGTTCCATGGCTCTATAATACTAAGCTGATATGACAAAACAAACACGGTCTTTATCCAATAAGAAGATAAGTAGGTTGGACTACCGTGGTCAAAATGGTTGCGGTAGCTGTGTACAAGTCACTTGCCCCTCGCAGGTATAGGTTCGAATCAAACTGGTGTGTCGAATTCTGAGGAAGCAATATAGCTAGTTTGCGACAGGTTGGTGGTTATAACTGGGCACTCGTTCGTGTCTGAAATACTACTAGGAGTGGCACCCGATATCTACTCCCACCAACAAGATTTGTTTTTTTACGTTTATTTATCGTCGCTACCGGTTGCCCATATGAGCGACGCCTCCTGAAGAGATTAGTTATTTTAGATGTTGGAGGATAGTGCATGATACAGACAGAGACCCATTCCAGAGTCTCCTCTGGTTCTTTTACGTGCACGGTGTAAAGCACCGACACGAGACCTCGGTTTAACGTCCCATCTGAAAGACTGTTAATTTTATTAGGGTCAGACGGGGGATCGAACCTGCGATCCCTGGATTACCAGTCCAGCGTGTTACCACTGGACTACATATCCGTATGTTGACCAAAAAGAGCTGGAGAGTCGCCATATGAGCTAAACTGTTGGTGCGACTTTAAACTCCAAACAACAAAGAATCAATAGAAAAGAAGGTAAGTGGGTGGGGTAAATTGTTAAATGTTTTGTTTATTTGTTGTTAGGACTTGGCACGCCTGTGGTATATCGTACATAGCAATAATTCCAACATTTACCGCCGACTTTCCCTGATGCTCGAACTATTGAAATTTTCACGTCGTTTGTAATTGGTAAATCCATGTCGCGTTCATAAATGATGTTATATGCATTGACAAAATACAACACCCTTTTCTTCATGTCCATATCAAACGCAGTTATCGTTTCGCCGTGTGAAGCTGCAAAAGAAAACCATACAAATACTCAAATACTCTATTTACAGTAAAACTCGCTTGTAAGGAACATCGTCGATACAGGCCTGGAAGATATAATAATAATAATAATAATAATAATAATAATAATAATAATAAAGACTTTATTTAACGAGAGTACTCATTTAACAAAAGTTAATCTACCATGAGGCCCTCAACATAATATTATATACAATCAAATGCAATCAACAGATAGCACTATAAGTGAGAACTGCACATTGGAATAATATAGTAATGTAAAAGCTGAAAAATAGAGAAACTATATTTAATATGTAATGGAATATGATGATATATGGAATTGGCTAGCAGAGTAGAAAATGGGAATGAGACAATTAATGATACTAGATCTATCTAACAATGTGCATATTTGACTTGTAGTGGTATCTTCAAAATATGTATGAAATCAACTTAAAGACAGCAATTTTCCGATTCTAATAAATATAGCAATGACAATACACGTTTATAATAACAGTAGAAGTACGCGATTAGTTTGAATTGTTATAGTTCCACCTTAAGTAGAGAATTTTGAACTGTTGGATAGTTGGAGCATTTTGAACTGAGTGAGGCAATGAATTCCAAATAGATGATCCTGAAGATATACATGATAGTAATCTAAAACACTATAATTTCGCGAACACTTATCACGATTTTGAACATTGTCAATTAATTTTGAATTCGCGCATCGGTGATGTATCACGAAAAACAGAATCCGGAAGCAGATTTGCTTTAAATCGGTAATCTCCGTATATTCCCGGAGTATGTTGCAGTACTCCCTGATAATTATATTAGTTTACACACATTTATTTTAGCTCGATTGCGAAACAAGTTCTTACAACTTATATTCATCACTCTCGAGACCTCATTCCTGATAGAATCCATCACCACGAGGGAAAGAGAATCACCGTGGAAATTAAATGCCTTGCCTAAGGGCACACTGGTAACGGCTTCAGCGGGGCTCGAACTCCAGACGTTCGCACCTGAAGCGAACGCGCATCCACTGCACTATCACGACTTAATTGTATTAGTACACTCTTAAGCGGGCTTGCAAATCATGCAGCAACATTCTTGGGACTACTTTCAGTGGTTAATAATGTAAGAAATAGAGAGCATCATTTCTTTTCATGTTTTCCAATGAATGATAGAGGTTTCTCAGTGAAAGAAAACTCCATCCAAAAATATACAGCACTTTGATACAGTGAAATATGGCATTTTCTCTGCCACCGGTTGCGTTTCGTATTCCTGCGCGGTTAGATGTACTTTTGTATCATGAACAGTTTATGAATGAATTTATTTATGTCGAAGGTTTAATATCATAAAAGAAAATTGATGAAAGAAGATATTGTAGTATTAATGACGTCATTTGTCATTTGCTACTGTATGCATGATTGTATATAATATGTAATATCAAATGTATAAATAAACTGTAATTATTTGACAACGAAGCTTTAACAATTGGTATTAATCACTGTCATTTAAGCGGATGAAAGAGTAGTTATGATTTCCGGTCCGAAGGTCGAACAAGGGTTGCTTTGATAAGAATCGAGCATGTTAACCATTGCGCTAATCGGATAGCCAAGAAAAAAGGTATTAAATAGTGACAAATATGTTCCGTGACATATTGTCTTAAGTCCATGATATTTTCATAGTAACATGAGTGGGCTGTGTACTTAGCTATGCTATTCATCAAAATATTCTATACATAGTAACATGAGTGGTTTATGTACTTAGCTATGTTATTTATTTAAATATTCTATAAATAGTAACATGAGTGGTCTGTGTATTTAGCTATGTTATTTATTTAAATATTCTATAAATAGTAACATGAGTGATTTATGCACTTAGCTATGTTATTTATTTAAATATTCTATAAATAGTAACATGAGTGATTTATGTACTTAGCTATGTTATTTATTTAAATATTATATAAATAGTAACATGAGTGATTTATGTACTTAGCTATGATATTTATTTAAATATTCTATAAATAGTAAGATGAGTGGTCTGTGTATTTAGCTATGATATTTATATAAAATTAATAGTCTACAAATAGTAGGATGAGTGATTTGTGTATATAGCTCTGCTATTTATAGGCCCACGATGCTTTTAATAAAGGAATTATTACGACAGTAACATTGGAAAGACGCATACCTATTTTAAAAGGCAATCAATAATAGTCAACTACAGTTTTTACCTGTTCGTGTAGTTGTGGAACCAATACGTCTTGTGGTTTCCTTAAATATATATGCATATAATTAGACATAGACAGCTCAATTACTAAGGAAGAACCGTACATATATAGCTACAGCCAACACTGAAGGTGAACCGAAATTGATACATCATTAAAATCGGTATTGCCCAATTGAAAGAGAACGAAACAGTGCCTAATTCAGTAATATACGTATGTACATTGTTTAAAACCAAACTAGTGCTTATATGAACAAACCCATATTGTTTCAACTTACCTCTGTTCAACTTTTATGCTCAACACATCTTATGCCCTAGTTTAGATCTCTTCAGAAAATTATAACATGTTGTTCTCACTATATCACAGTTTGTATTTTGCTATAAAACATTGTATATGTTTTCATGCAATAACATGTTTTGTATTGTATTGTATTGTTTATAAATGTTAATAAACATTTACAGGATATTCATTTCTTTGTTTGTTTGTTTGTTTGTTGGGTATTAGGGTTTAGGGTCACATCCCTGTTCAAAAGGATTGTTCCAATTTCTAAAAAGGTTGTTGTCACGTAATTTAATTGCTTTCGTCACAAAATGAGTAGTACACAAGACTTAGTGTTTCTGTTTAAGAAATCCACCGGTTAACATTTTTAATGTACTTATATAATCTTATTTTGACTAGGATAGTATTGTTGTCTGTTATCTCTCTCCATAACACAGTTTCTCCGTAACACAGTTTCTCCCTAACATAGTAACACAGTTTCTCCCTAACATAGTAACACAGTTTCTCCGTAGCACAGTTTCTCCGTAACACAGTTTCTCCCTAACATAGTAACACAGTTTCTCCGTAACACAGTTTCTCCGTAACACAGTTTCTCCGTAAGTTTCTCCGTAACACAGTTTCTCCGTAACACAGTAACACAGTTTCTCCGTAACACAGTAACACAGTTTCTCCGTAACACAGTAACACAGTTTCTCTGTAACACAGTTTCTCCGTAACACAGCTTCTCCATAACACAGTTTCTCCGTAACACAGTAACACAGTTTCTCCGTGACACTGTTTCTCCCTAACACAGATTCTCCGTGACACAGTTTCTCCGTAACACAGTTTCTCCATAACACAGTTTCTCCGTAACACAGTTTCTCAGTAACACACTTTCTCCGTAACACAGTTTCTCCGTAACACAGTTTCTCCGTAATACAGTAACTCAGTTTCTCCTTAACACAGTTTCTCCGTAATACAGTAACTCAGTTTCTCCATAACACAGTTTCTCCGTAACACAGTTTCTCCATAACACAGTTTCTCCATAACACAGTTTCTCCGTAACACAGTAACACAGTTTCTCCGTAACACAGATTCTCCCTAACATAGTAACATAGTTTCTCCGTAACACAGTTTCTCCCTAACATAGTAACACAGTTTCTCCGTAACACAGTTTCTCCGTAACACAGTTTCTTCGTAACACAGTTTCTCCGTAACACAGTTTCTCCGTAACACAGTAACACAGTTTCTCCGTAACACAGTTTCTCCGTAACACAGTTTCTCCGTAACACAGTAACACAGTTTCTCTGTAACACAGTTTCTCCGTAACACAGCTTCTCCATAACACAGTTTCTCCGTAACACAGTAACACAGTTTCTCTGTAACACAGTTTCTCCGTAACACAGTTTTTCCGTAACACAGTTTCTCCGTAACACAGTTTCTCCGTAACATAGTTTCTCCGTAACACAGTTTCTCCGTGACACTGTTTCTCCCTAACACAGATTCTCCGTAACACAGTTTCTCCGTAACACACTTTCTCTGTAACACAGTTTTTCCGTAACACAGTTTCTCCGTAACACAGTTTCTCAGTAACACACTTTCTCCGTAACACAGTTTCTCCGTAACACAGTTTCTCCGTAATACAGTAACTCAGTTTCTTCTTAACACAGTTTCTCCGTAATACAGTAACTCAGTTTCTCCATAACACAGTTTCTCCGTAATACAGTAACTCAGTTTCTCCATAACACAGTTTCTCCGTAACACAGTTTCTCCATAACACAGTTTCTCCATAACACAGTTTCTCCATAACACAGTTTCTCCGTAACACAGTAACACAGTTTCTCTGTAACACAGTTTCTCCGTAACACAGTAACACAGTTTCTCCGTAACACAGTTTCTCTGTAACACAGTAACACAGTTTCTCCGTAACACAGTTTCTCCGTAACACAGTTTCTCCGTAATACAGTAACACACTTTTTCTGTAATACAGTTTATCCGTAACACAGTAGCACAGTTTCACCGTAACACAGTTTCTCCATAACACAGTAACAGACTTTCTCCGTAACACAGTTTCTCCGTAACACAGTTTCTCCGTAACACAGTTTCTCCGTAACACAGTTTCTTCTTAACACAGTTTCTCTGTAACACAGTTTCTTCTTAACACAGTTTCTCCGTAACACAGTTTCTCCGTAACACACTTTCTCCGTAACAAATCCTAATAGCAAACAGTAATGTACTTAATATCACTTATATCATGTTTTGTTACATAACTTTCTTGTATTGAGTGTAATGCACTGGGTATACCAATAATCGGTGACATAAACAATAACCTATGTATTTGTGTTTCAATTAAGCATAATGATATTTATTTTATTGTATGCAATATCAGTTAGTAAGAAATAAATCGTAACTGAATCAATAACCTTGAATCCATAAGTGACAGCGACAACACTGACCTCCATCTTTAATTTACGCTGTGATACCAATGATCGGTGACGATGTAAATTTCGCCTCATAAGTTTATACCAGTAGCAATAAATGCCATATAATGCAATCACGTGACGTCGCGTGAGTAGCGGTCACCTTACAAATGTCAAATGCAGCCGATATATAGGAAAATCTTCACTCGCATACAGTGCACGGGACACTCGCATACAGTGCACGGGACATTCGCATACAGTGCACTGGACACTCGCATACAGTGCACACACGGGACACTCGCATACAGTGCATGGGACACTCGCATACAGTGCACGGGACATTCGCATACAGTGCACGGGGCTCTCGCATACAGTGCATGGGACACTCACATACAGTGCACGGGGCACTCGCATACAGTGCATGGGACACTCGCATACAGTGCATGGGACACTCGCATACAGTGCACGGGACATTCGCATACAGTGCACGGGGCACTCGCATACAGTGCACGGGACACTCACATACAGTGCAAGGGACACTCGCATACAGTGCACGGGACACTCGCATACAGTGCACGGGACACTCGCACACAATGCACGGGACACTCGCATACAGTGCACGCGACACTGGCATACAGTGCATGGGGCACTCGCATACAGTGCACGGGACATTCACATACAGTGCACGGGACACTCACATACAGTGCACGGGACACTCGCATACAGTGCACGGGACACTCGCATACAGTGCACGGGACACTCGCATACAGTGCATGGAACACTCGCATACAGTGCACGGGACATTCGCATACAATACACGGGACACTCGCATACAATGCACGGGACACTCGCATACAGTGCATGGGACACTAGAATGTAATGTACGCGACACTCACATACAGTGCAAGGGACACTCGTATACAGTGCATGGGACACTCGCATACAGTGCACGGGACACTCGTATACAGTGCACGGGACACTTGCATACAGTGCATGGGACACTAGCATACAGTGCGCGCTCGGGACACTCGCATACAGTACATGGGACACTCGCATACAATGCATGGGACACTCACATACAATGCACGGGACACTCGCATACAGTGCATGGGACACTAGAATGTAATGTACGGGACACTCACATACAGTGCAAGGGACACTCGTATACAGTGCATGGGACACTCGCATACAGTGCACGGGACACTCGTATACAGTGCACGGGACACTTGCATACATTGCATGGGACACTCGCATGCAGTGCACGCTCGGGACACTCGCATACAGTACATGGGACACTCGCATACAGTACATGGGACACTCGCATACAGTGCATGGGACACTCGCATACAGTACATGGGACACTCGCATACAGTGCACGTGACACTCACATATAGTGCACGGGACATTCGCATACAATGCACGAGACACTCGCATACAGTACACGGGACACTCGCATATAGTACATGGGACACTCGCATTCAGTGCACGGGACACTCACATATAGTGCACGGGATACTCACATACATTGCACGGGGCACTCGCATTCAGTGCACGGGACACTCACATATAGTGCACGGGACACTCACATACAGTGCACGGGGCACTCGCATACAGTGCACGTGACACTCGCATACAGTGCATGGGACACTCACATACAGTGCACGGGACACTCGCATACAGTGCACGGGACACTCGCATACAGTGCACGGGACAGGAATATAACATTAGAGTTTCGCCAACAGCTCAGTTCACATGGAAACTCTCAATCATGTATGGGTGGATACTGGATTCTAATTCGAGCAGTAAATCGGGCACTGGTGGGCAACTGGGTAGAACCACGGATCGTTCGCAACATGACTAGGTAGTAGTCTCATTTGAACGCATTCGACTCCCCAATTGGGATTAGAACCTGCATTCTATGCTTTAGATTATACACATTTATTTTAGCTTGATTGGGAAATAAGTTCTTACAAATTATATTAATCACTCCCCAGACCTCATTCCTAATTGCAGATGGAATCCATCGCCATGAGGGATAGAGGAGACAACGTGGAATTTAAATGCCTTGCCTAAGGGAACACTCGTAAAGGCTCCAGCGGAGCTCGAACTACTGGCCTTTCGCACATATGCTTTATATGTTATATCATGACCAATGTATTGCAATATGTTTAACCCATTCAACACCAAGTAACACACGGACATGATATTTTAGACCAATCAATTACATTTGGATCAGTTAATTTACAAGATGGGTAATATGGAAGATGGGTAATATGGTTTGTAAAATAGTAATATAACTGGCAAAAAGTACAGATCATGATGAGACGGCTCCGTGGTCGAATGGTTAAAGTCCTTGTATACCATTGTAACCTTTCATCGCTGATGGTCACGGGTTCGAGTCCTGCTCAGGCCCTGTTTCATTTATATGTAATTAATGGCAGTTTCTTACGGAGTACTGGTTAACCGCCTGAGCCCGCCCAGGAAAGGTGTTGTTAGGAAAACTGCCCACCGGCGATATAATTCAAAATGGTGCTGACGCAAGCGTACAACCCGAACAAACAAATACATAAACACCATTTCATTACAAACTTACAGCAGATGAAGGTTGTTTTATAACAGTTCATTAGAAACTTACTACAGTAAATGTGCAGTCTGGGGGAAAAGTCTGGTTTGTGAAGGCACGGATGTCCAACAAACATATGTGAGTGATATTGGCATACACAATGACCTTGCTGTAAGTCTCTGAAATACACAGTAATATTTAAATCAGCAAAGTTACAGGGTTTCACACAGCAGGTCTATCCCCCAATGTGTGTGTTTTACGTTTATTTATCGTCGCTATCGGTTGCCCATATGAGCGACGCCTCCTGAAGAGATTAGTCATTTTAGAATTTTGGAGGATACTGCAACGATACAGACAGAGACCAATTCCAGAGTCTCCTCTGGTTCGTTTACGTGCACGGTGTAAAGCACCGGCACGAGACCTCGGTTTAATGTCCCATCTGAAAGACTGTTAATTTTATTAGGGTCAGACGGGGGATCGAACCTGCTCGTAACGTGTAATAATATAGTCATGTAATCGTCGCGAATCAATAAAGCTATATTAATGTTGTTTGTTTGTTGGTGGTGTGACCGTGGTAGATTGGTCAGCTTGTTATGAGATACATTACTGGTTTTTCTATTACCTCCCTTGATGAATAAAGTCAGATTTATCCCTAAATGTATATTGGTCCTTTGTTTTTACTACTGTCATCTAAACAGATGTTGCGTTTGGATAAATGTAATTTTATCAAAATCGTGTTAATTAATTGAACCTATTTTTACAGTACGGTATCCATTGGACATGCTAAAGGATATCTGTCGAGATTTAATAATTTCATAATTATAAGACGAGCATACGGATGAGAATGGAAAACATGTGGTGCAAAGGAAACAACGATAAAAACAGAGTAAATCAATTAAGAGGACCAATATACTATTAGGATTATTCAGGGGCAGTAACTGACTAATGTTTCTCATTGAGTTGGAGAGACGGTTCGTCCCCTGACTAGTGCGTACTTAATTATAACTCCATGCATATGCTCGGGTCGTGTGTCATTTGCGATCACAAATGTCACATGTGTGACAAACACGCTCGTATTTATCGCACGTGTGACGAATATGATCTGTGACATATATGAGCCTACAGATCTAGCCTGACAAACTGTTCCCAACAATAGTCGTTAATCGCCCTCCTGTGTGTTTTACGTTTATTTATCGTCGCTACCGGTTGCCCATATGAGCGACACCTCCTGAAGAGATTAGTCATCTTAGATTATTGGAGGATAGTGCAATGAGACAGACATACAATCGCCCTCCTCTATTCGCGGCGGAGAATACATGTATACGGGAAAACAAAGCTTCTGATTGGTTGATTCTGAGTTTTACTGCCAGCTGAACCAATCAGAAGCTTGGGACTGAGTTTGAGATAGGAGAACAGTTATATAACCTCGAGGCTCTGATCTATGTGTAAAAAATTAGCAAGTTTAAAACAAATGTTGTAACATACCAGTACATATCCCAGAAGTGCTATTCGTCG
Organism: Archivesica marissinica; assembly: GCA_014843695.1. NCBI lineage: Eukaryota > Metazoa > Mollusca > Bivalvia > Venerida > Vesicomyidae > Archivesica > Archivesica marissinica. The sequence goes on from CM026402.1 coordinate 17,201,592, forward strand.
CATATCCCTCAGCGCACACACAGTCTGCACCCTTCTTTGTTGTCATGCACATTTGGTCGCACTTCTTCATTGCACAGACATCTGTTGGGGAAATAATGATGACGTAAATATTGACGAACTTTAGCAATTCGTGACGTAAGGAAGCAAGTCGTATGATCCGGTTTCTACATGTGTGACATCGTTTTCAGACTGACGAGGCGACAAGGGGTACACGGGGTCGTGTCAGGCGACAAATCAGCACCAAGACAGTTCGACGATGTCTCGAAGCCGTTTGATTACGGTGCGGTCAGACTTATCACGGTGCTTGTTTGACACGGGAACATCGATACGGCTGCGGAGACAATGACAGAACGTGAGTTTCACTGACGACGAATGTAAGTATTAGTATTGTTAGTATTATGTAGTAAATTATGGTGTATTCGTTTTCGGCTTATATCCTATATATATTAACAACATTTACAAAAGTTGTTGCTAAGCAACCAGTCCTAGATTATTTCAGTCGGTAGCACACTGTAGCTGGAGTTATGCCGTCTTACTGTGACACATTAGTTTATAGGTTTCGGTGATGAAAATATATTTAGTTTATACAAATTTATTTTAGGTCGATTGCGAAACAAGTTCTTACAACTTATATTAATCACTCTCGAGACATCATCATTCCTAATGGAATCCATCGCCACGATATGGAGAGAAGAGGCATGTGGAATTTATATGCCTTGCCTAAGGGTACACTCGTAACGGCTCCAGCGGGGCTCGAACTCCAGGCCTTTCGCACTTGAAGAGAATGCGCTACCAGTGCGCTATCACGACTTCCACGATTCGAGTGGATTTACCTCCTACCAATCTCTTGACACTCTTACTACTTCTTTATCTACAGATTTGATAAATGCTCATCAGACAGTGGTGTCTAGACAATCGTATGATTCTCAATACTTCTAAATCCGAAATCGCATATATCTCCTCTAAATTGAAAGTCCATAGTGTTACCGACACCATCATACATCCGAGTTCTGCTGAACAACACCATCATACATCCGAGTTCTGCTGAACAACACCATCATACACCCGAGTTCTGCTGAACAACACCATCATACACCCGAGTTCTGCTGAACAACACCATCATACATCCGAGTTCTGCTGAACAACACCATCATACATCCGAGTTCTGCTGAACAACACCATCATACATCCGAGTTCTGCTGAACAACACCACCATACATCCGAGTTCTGCTGAACAACACCATCATACATCCGAGTTCTGCTGAACAACACCATCATACAGCCGAGTGAACAACACCATTATACATCCGAGTTCTGCTGAACAACACCATCATACAGCCGAGTGAACAACACCATCATACATCCGAGTTCTGCTGAACAACACCACCATACATCCGAGTTCTGCTGAACAACACCATCATACATCCGAGTTCTGCTGAACAACACCACCATACATCCGAGTTCTGCTGAACAACACCATCATACATCCGAGTTCTGCTGAACAACACCATCATACATCCGAGTTCTGCTGAACAACACCATCATACATCCGAGTTCTGCTGAACAACACCATCATACATCCGAGTTCTGCTGAACAACACCATCATACACCGAGTTCTGCTGAACAACACCACAACCCGAGTTCTGCTGAACAACACATCATACACCCGAGTTCTGCTGAACAACACCATCATACACCCGAGTTCTGCTGAACAACACCATCATACATCCGAGTTCTGCTGAACAACACCATCATACACCCGAGTTCTGCTGAACAACACCATCATACATCCGAGTTCTGCTGAACAACACCATCATACATCCGAGTTCTGCTGAACAACACCATCATACACCCGAGTTCTGCTGAACAACACCATCATACACCCGAGTTCTGCTGAACAACACCATCATACACCCGAGTTCTGCTGAACAACACCATCATACACCCGAGTTCTGCTGAACAACACCATCATACACCCGAGTTCTGCTGAACAACACCATCATACACCCGAGTTCTGCTGAACAACACCATCATACACCCGAGTTCTGCTGAACAACCCCACCATACATCCGAGTTCTGCTGAACAACACCATCATTCATCCGAGTTCTGCTGAACAACACCATCATACACCCGAGTTCTGCTGAACGCCTACTTGGAGTCACCAATGACAACACACTATCCTGGGATAAACATACTGACAATGTTCTCAGAAAGTGTAATTCTTATTTATATTTACTGTCTCATATAAAAATAGATCTCCCTATTTCCAATCGCAAACGCTTCTACAGTGCTTAGACTTTTGTTGTGTCATTTGGTATAGCGGCAACACATCGTTAGAAGATAAACTAGTTCGGTTCTAAAAGTGAGCAGCTAGAATAATTCTAGATCAGGATTTCGACACGCCATCGCAATTATTATTCAACCAACTAAAATGGATGACCTTTCCAGAACGAGTCATATATCAGAAGGCTATACAAATTTATAAAACATTACATGGAGCTGCTCCAGAATTATTCAAATCCTCCTTCACTTCTACTTCTGATATACATCCTAGAATTCTCAGATCAACCTCAGAATATCAGTTATACACACCAAGAACAAAGTTAACTGTGAATTATTACGTAATGCATTTGCATTTTCAAGATCATCTATTTGGAATTCATTGCCTCACTCAGTTCAAAATGCTTCAACTGTCCAACAGTTCCAAATTCTCTACTTAAGATGGACCAATAGCAATATAAACTATTCACATATTTCTACTATTATTACTTCAGGTGGTACTGTGCACAGTCTTTATCACATTCGTGCATTACCATTGCAATACAGTAGTTACTAGATTCTGTGAATACCATTACTATATACTTCCAATATGCAGTTTTCACTTATAGTCCTATCTTTTGATTGCATTTGACTTGTATATATGTATGTATGTTCCATTAATGTCAAACCCCTTGCGGGGACCTAGACATGTTTCCTGGGCATGCTAAGTCGACCATAGCGGTTAACCAGTACTAAGCAATGTGTGTGAGGTGCCTTGTTCAATGACACTACATACGTGGCCTGACTGAGTATCGAACCCGGACCATTCGATTCCAAATCCGACGCTCTACCATTGGACCACGGACGCCACGATGTTGATATATGTTGATATATGTTGAGAGCCTCGTGGTAGATCGATTTTTGTTAAAAGCGTTCTCTTGTAAAATAAAATCTGTATTATTAGTCAAACCTATTGAAATGTAACACTCTATGATCTCTATCTCAATTTGTGTAATTAATGTCCTTAAGTGTATTAAATGTTACATTGGTAATTAATAAGTTTTTAGGGACAATCCTATCGGAATCTCTGTAATTGCAGTAGTCACGTGAGATCTCACGCGAGATCACAGCGTGTAGGTTGAACATAAAAGGAATGACGATTTGCTAATATGATACCTGTATCATGTTGACTTACTATAATACATGTGTCACGTTGATTGTCACGTTGATAATAATACCTGCGTCACGTTGATTGTCTGTTATACCTGCGTCACGTTGTTTGATAATAATACCTGCGTCGCGTTGATTGTCTGTTATACCTGCGTCACGTTGTTTGATAATAATACCTGCGTCACGTTGATTGTCTGTTATACCTGCGTCACGTTGATTGTCTGTTATACCTGCGTCACGTTGATTGTCTGTTATACCTGCGTCACGTTGATTGTCTGTTATACCTGCGTCACGTTGATTGTCTGTTATAACTGCGTCACGTTGATTGTCTGTTATACCTGCGTCACGTTGATTGTCTGTTATACCTGCGTCACGTTGATTGTCTGTTATAACTGCGTCACGTTGATTGTCTGTTATACCTGCGTCACGTTGATTGTCTGTTATACCTGCGTCACGTTGATTGTCTGTTATACCTGCGTCACGTTGATTGTCTGTTATACCTGCGTCACGTTGATTGTCTGTTATACCTGCGTCACGTTGATTGTCTATTATACGTGCGTGACGTTGATTGTCTATTATACGATCGTGACGTTGATTGTCTATTATACCTACGTCATGTTGATTGTCTATTATACCTGCGTCACGTTGATTGTCTATTATACCTGCGTCACGTTGATTGTCTAGTATACGTGCGTGACGTTGATTGTCTATTATACGTGCGTGACGTTGATTGTCTATTATACGTGCGTGACGTTGATTGTCTATTATACCTACGTCACGTTGATTGTCTATTATACCTACGTCACGTTGATTGTCTATTATACCTGCGTCACGTTGATTGTCTATTATACGTGCGTGCCGTTGATTGTCTATTATACCTACGTCACGTTGATTGTCTATTATACCTACGTCACGTTGATTGTCTATTATACGTGCGTGACGTTGATTGTCTATTATACCTGCGTCACGTTGATTGTCTATTATACCTGCGTCACGTTGATTGTCTATTATACCTGCGTCACGTTGATTGTCTATTATACCTGCGTCACGTTGATTGTTTATTATACCTGCGTCACGTTGATTGTTTATTATACCTGCGTCACGTTGATTGTCTATTATACCTACGTCACGTTGATTGTCTATTATACCTGCGTCACGTTGATTGTCTATTATACCTACGTCACGTTGATTGTCTATTATACCTGTGTCACGTTGATTGTCTATTATACCTACGTCACGTTGATTGTTTATTATACCTGCGTCACGTTGATTGGCTATAATACACGTGTGATGTTGATTTGTTCTAATACAATGTACCTGTGTCACGTTGCGGCTGCGTTTCCGGGCTATAGATGGCAATGCCGTCTATTTCGTATTGGTAGAACTGTATAGCTGGCGATTCTTCCACACCCTTACGAGGCCCTAATGTTTTGTTTAGGGTATACATGCTGTTCGACACGCGATCAACCACTATCACATTGTCCTGTAAACAACATTATATACAGTCTACATCCGCTATATCGAATTTCGTGGGCCGAACAAAATACTTCGACATAACGAAGTTTGACTTAACGAAATTCGATATGAACGGAGCCAGTTATATGTATTTTTCATGAAAAACAATAACTATATAAATACATAGTTTTAAACATTTTGGAATATGTTTAGTTGTTCAGTTTATGTTTTGTAATAAAGATACGATATATATTTGATGGAATCCTTCGTATTTCGTTTTCATGTAATAATAATCATATACTGTAGGTGTGCGTTTTCTATGGCCTCTAGTATATAATGTAGGTGTGCGTTTTCTATGTCCTCTAGTATATAATGTAGGTGTGCGTTTTCTATGTCCTCTAGTATATAATGTAGGTGTGCGTTTTCTATGTCCTCTAGTATATAATGTAGGTGTGCGTTTTCTATGTCCTCTAGTATATAATGTAGGTGTGCGTTTTCTATGTCCTCTAGTATATAATGTAGGTGTGCGTTTTCTATGTCCTCTAGTATATAATGTAGGTGTGCGTTTTCTATGTCCTCTAGTATATAATGTAGGTGTGCGTTTTCTATGTCCTCTAGTATATAATGTAGGTGTGCGTTTTCTATGTCCTCTAGTATATAATGTAGGTGTGCGTTTTCTATGTCCTCTAGTATATAATGTAGGTGTGCGTTTTCTATGTCCTCTAGTATATAATGTAGGTGTGCGTTTTCTATGTCCTCTAGTATATAATGTAGGTGTGCGTTTTCTATGTCCTCTAGTATATAATGTAGGTGTGCGTTTTCTATGTCCTCTAGTATATAATGTAGGTGTGCGTTTTCTATGTCCTCTAGTATATAATGTAGGTGTGCGTTTTCTATGTCCTCTAGTATATAATGTAGGTGTGCGTTTTCTATGTCCTCTAGTATATAATGTAGGTGTGCGTTTTCTATGTCCTCTAGTATATAATGTAGGTGTGCGTTTTCTATGTCCTCTAGTATATAATGTAGGTGTGCGTTTTCTATGTCCTCTAGTATATAATGTAGGTGTGCTTTTTCTATGTCCTCTAGTATATAATGTAGGTGTGCGTTTTCTATGTCCTCTAGTATATAATGTAGGTGTGCGTTTTCTATGTCCTCTAGTATATAATGTAGGTGTGCGTTTTCTATGTCCTCTAGTATACAATCACATTGTATCGTACATAGTACAAGCATTCTGTTAATAATTGTGCAAAAAATGGGAAAAGCATGAAAATTGGCATGAATACTCCTTGGACATATACAATATTCAAACAAAAGTGAACTACTCAATATCTTACAAAATGGCCGCCGTGAGGACCATTTTAAAAATGGCCGCCATTTTCATATTTTACGTCTTATTTGTTACATTATATTTTCTTTTATGAGAAATTTGTTGAACCACGAAGACAGTTTTTGCAGACGTTGAAAAAAATTGTGATTCTTCACCACAACAGGCTGACTTTGTATGAGAATGCCCCAGAATGGGCCCTGTATAAATATCCTTAACGTGTAAAAAAGGAGGCTGCAGTTCATGGATTTAAGATGGACGTTAACAGGCGCGTCGGAAGACATCTGGCATTGGGGCCGCATATTTTGAGGGCCACGAAGTGGCCCGAGTCTGCTACGGTGATCCGGGGGCATGCTCCCTCATTGGGAAATTTTGAGATGTAGATACAGTAAATACGATTTTAATGGCTTCTGGACATAAAAAGTAAACTTATTTTTTTTATAAAAACGTGTTGCTATTTTATAATATTATTTAACAAAACTATAATTATGTTCCAGTCACGTCAACGCCAATTTGCGGTGACTCCTTGCCGATGAAGAACTATATAAGTTTTCTTTCGTTCTAATCCCTTTCAGTCTATTGCTGTTAATTTATATGTAAAATGTTAATTATGTTATGTACATGTAAAATACTGAAATAAATAATGCTTAAACTAAAATCGGCTAATATTGATGCTAAGCTTTGGACAATTACTTGCAAACAGTGAATATCCTGATGAGGCGGTCATTACGCACAGTATAACATAAAAATCCACCCGGCTTGCCAAAATATTGGGGCCGCTGGCATAACCTCCACAATTATAAAATAAAAAATCCACCGCCTGGCCTAAATAGTGGGACCGGTGGCCTCTGCTCCGACGCCTATTGTTAATATTTCAATTACAAACATTAATATTTAGAGGTTATTATGTGGCTAGTTTCGATTTTTAACTGTTCAAATTTATATCAAAGAAATACCGACGTCATTACGTGGCTAGGTTATATCAGCCTAGGTATCGATCCAAGGTAACTGATATCAGTATGAGACCGAAGGTATTACTGTATTACTTTGATATGAATTTGATCATTTAATAATTGAAATAATGTTCTCTGTTATCCATTTATCAGGAATAATCACAATTACTGATTTAGATACACGAAAACGAGTGAAACATTACCATGAAACTACAAACACCAGTCAAATTTGACACTCTGATACGCTACCGGAAGTAAACAAATATCACGGAGTGCGCATGCATTATTTTCTCAGGAACTAGTTATGATACGGCTTTTTCTAGTTTCATGCTCGTGACCGTATCAAACCAGCACCCGTAATATCAGACTGGAAAGCACAGCGTATCAACAACATGGGGTGGTAGACAGTATTGTGGTAGTCAAAATAACGGCAACAAGTAGGCTAACATGGGGTGGTAGACAGTATTGTGGTAGTCAAAATAACGGCAACAAGTAGGCTAACATGGGGTGGTAGACAGTATTGTGGTAGTCAAAATAACGGCAACAAGTAGGCTAACATGGGGTGGTAGACAGTATTGTGGTAGTCAAAATAACGGCAACAAGTAGGCTAACATGGGGTGGTAGACAGTATTGTGGTAGTCAAAATAACGGCAACAAGTAGGCTAACATGGGGTGGTAGACAGTATTGTGGTAGTCAAAATAACGGCAACAAGTAGGCTAACATGGGGTGGTAGACAGTATTGTGGTAGTCAAAATAACCTGGGTGGTAGACAGTATTGTGGTAGTCAAAATAACCTGGGTGGTAGACAGTATTGTGGTAGTCAAAATAACGGCACAAACTAGGCTAACATGGGGTGGTAGACAGTATTGTGGTAGTCAAAATAACCTGGGTGGTAGACAGTATTGTGGTAGTCAAAATAACCTGGGTGGTAGACAGTATTGTGGTAGTCAAAATAACGGCACAAACTAGGCTAACATTCATATCTAAGTATATAACTAATATTAAAGTGTGGAATGTATGACGGAATAATTGCTTACCCGGAATACTGCCAAATCTGTTAGAATCGTGTATACCAGTCTCTGAATCACGTTTACATCACTCCCGTCATACTTAGCCGTCAATACTGTATCTGTTCTTGTATCCAGCCAGTATATACGCTTTTCAAATATATCGACCTCTATTGCCATTGGTGATTTTAATATGCCGCCTTTAGATGTTATTATGGTATGTCGATTACCGCCCATCATATCTGAGCGTTCTATTTTTGGATATTTTCCATTGTCAATCCAAAATAAATACCTATTGAAGAGACATGATCAAAATCAGATACAATAATAATAATAATAATAATAATGGTGACGACGACGACGACGACGACGACGACGACGACGACGACGACGACGACGATGACGATGACGATGATGATGATGATGATGATGATGATGATGATGATGATGATGAATTCAAAATACATGAATAACAATTAAATATATGGAAGAATAGTTTATTAGACTTAATCAACTAAAAAAGCTTACGTGTTATTTGGATCCAATGCTATGCCATTCGGGGAATCGAGATTTTCGTCAACAATAACCTTATAATAATCCATCTTGGCCTTCTCCATCTGTCCGGGGGCCGCTATGATCCAATTGAATGTAGTGTCGGTCCAATAGACGGTGTGAGACAACCAATCAACGGCCACTTGCACTGTACCCCTTGATACACCCGCGTGCAGGTAAGCGAATGTCATGTTGCTTCTGAGTAGATCTTTATTGTACCCTGACACCATTACTATCATTCTGTTAAATATAAAAGACAAAATGCTAATATTGTAGGTGTAGACTAGCCTGGGAATAGGCCGTGGTATATTTTGCCTGGTTAATCATATAACTATACTTTCAGGTCCGGTGTTCGAGCCCCGCTGGAACCGTTACGATTGGCAAGGCATTTAAATTCCACATTGCCTCTTCTCTCTCCCTCATGGCGATGGACTCCATCAGGAATGAGGTCTCGAGAGTGATTAATATAAGTTGTAAGAACATATTTCGCAATCGAGCTACAATAAATTTGTATAAACTAAATATATTTTCATCACCGAGACCTGTAAACTAATGTGTCACATTAAGACGGCATAACTCCAGCTACATTGTGCTACCGACTGAAATAATCTAGGACTGGTTGCTTAGCAACATATTTTGTAAATGTTGTTAATATATATAGGATATAAGCCGAAAAGGATCCGTATTGGATCAGTTTGAGGATTAAATCTTACTTAAAACACACACTTATATAACAAGATCCTACTAAATAAACTTGTCCATTTTGTACATGTACGCAGAGGATTTAATATAATATTCTGGCCTTTTGACAGCAGTCCAATACTAATAATAATGGACTGCAAGTACAAATGTATGACGTCATGACAGTGTTTTAATAATGAATTAATAGTTTAGCTCTAGTGTCATAATGAAAATGTTGGAACTGTGTTTTACGTTTATTTATCGTCGCTACCGGTTGCCCATATGAGCGACACCTCCTTAAGAGATTAGTCATTTTTAGATTTTGGAGGATAATGCACGATACAGACAGAGACCCATTCCAGAGTCTCCTCTGGTTCTTTTACGTGCACGGTGTACAGCACAGACACGAGACCTAGGATTAACGTCCCATCTGAACGACTGTTCATTTTATTAGGGTCAGACGGAGATCGAACATGCGATCACTGGATTACCAGTCCAGTGTATTACCACTGGACTACAGATCCGTCTGTAAAATGTTAGAATGTTAAATACTACCATTTTATACCAACCATCTTGTTTGGTTTAAACATATTTATTCGATAATAATGTACATTACATATACATTGTATACAAAACGAAAATGGATTACATCGGAAGCTTAAAGCTTATTGAGATTTTCTCCATTGCATATATACTGAGTCAAAAAAGAAACGATACCAAACTAAAAATGACGTAAAACGGATAAATCCATAGAAAGGTTTAATATATTATTACGTATCAGTACCGGGTATCTTATTGCAATGTCAGCCAACCATAAACACAGGTAAATAAACACCCGATAATCCTGGAACGCCGAATTTCCGATTTGCACGTGCTCCTCAACAAAGACAACTTCCTGCACATGTACAAATCGGAAAACCGGTTTATTGTACTGGTATTGCATTATCATCGAGGAAAAACACCTTACATACCCATTGTTACCTCTAACAAAATGCCTAGGCTAAACCGCAATCAGAGAATGCGTGCCATTGGCATGATTGACGGCGGTTTACGTCAGCGTGACGTCGCAAATCGACTCGGGCTTACGCGGATCACGATAACACGTCTACTTCGACGTTATCGAACACATGGATCGGTGGACGACCGTCCAAGATCTGGTCGACCACGTGTGACGACGCGTGAACAGGACCGTCACATTCGGACGTCACATTTACGTGACCGGTTCCTACCTGCTACGCACACAGCTGCCGTTACTCCTGGGATGACCAACACTCGCATCAGTGCACAAACAGTCAGGAACCGGCTCGGTGAACGTGGCATTCGTGCCTATCGGCCATACGTTGGACCCATCCTGACACGACGTCACCGTGACGTACGGCGGGAATGGACGACGGAACGTACTCGCTGGACTCGGTTACAGTGGAATTCGGTGATGTTTAGCGATGAATCGCGGTTTTGTTTGCGTCGAGCGGATGGCAGAGAGCGGGTATATCGCAGACGCGGTGAACGTTACGCCGACGCATGTGTACGTCAGGTCGATCTGTTCGGGGGCGGAAGCGTTATGGCGTGGGGCGGTATCACCTTCGGCAGTCGCACTGAACTGTTAGTGGTGGACGGGAACCTAAACGCCCAGCGGTACTGTGATGAGATCCTTGCGCCAGTTGTTGTGCCGTTCTTTAACGCCAACAGAAACGTCACACTGTTCCAACAGGACAACGCCAGGTGTCATACTGCTCGGATTTCCACCACATTATTGGAGCAGAACAATATTGAAACCCTGCCGTGGCCTGCTTTGTCACCAGACTTGTCACCCATAGAACATTTGTGGGATACGTTAGACCGCCGCGTCAGACGACGTCAGCCGGTAACGTTAAACCAACTGAGGGATGTTTTGCGTCAGGAGTGGACAAATATTGACCAGCAAGAGATTCAGACACTCTTCCGTTCGATGCGACGGCGGTGCATTGCAGTGAGAGACGCAAATGGTGCCCATACTCGGTATTGACGTCTGTGTGAAAACTCCATTAGACCCCTGTCCGACGAATTACGTCATCACGCAGCAGACAGTTTCGGAGGCTCATTATGCTTTATGTGCTCCTCTTTCAAACATGTTGGACTATCATCTTATGAATTTTCAAAGAATTTTCTTAATAAATGTTGAAATCATAGACACATAAACACCAGGTATCGTTTCTTTTTTAACTCAGTATATAATGTTGTGCACAAATGGCGATTAAGAGATAAACATAATGTAGTAATACCAAAATATATAATAAGTAGTTGAAAATATAGCTTGTTATCAGGTGAAAAGCTAACACTAAAAGGGAGGTTGGGGAGTGTGGGTAGAAAGCGATGAACCATACGTAAGCACACTGTTTGAAGTGAATCACTCTGCTAGTGCGTCAGTCTCTGTTCACAGAATACTAAACACGTTTAGACTTTTCTATGAATTTGTGGACAGCTAAGACTATTATTTCATTATGTTCAGATGGCAAAGAAATATCACCAAATAGGATCACATTAATTTTAGGGTTATATGACAGAGATGAGAAATAGTGTTAACTAGTTCAGGGCGTATATTGTAGTACTTGTGACATTCAAAGAAATAATGGTAAGTTGACTCGATTTGACCGCATGTACATAGTGGTGAATCAATTATGTTTTTGGAGAAGAGATCATGTTTTAAATAACTACAATTTGTTCTCAATCGAGCAAGTAGTATCTGGTTCTTACGTATACCAGAAAAGTAGAATTCGGGAATAGGACAAGAGTCGCTTTTAAGTTGCATCTTGAACGATGAAAGAGATGGTGCATGCTTGATTAATGGTGGTAAATCATTAAACGCTCTAACTACTGAAGGTAAAAAGGAGTTCTCATATAAATTGGTTCTAGAGCATGGAACTTGAAGTTGATCTCCATTTCTCAAATTATATCTACTAGTATCGACGTCAGGTGGACACAGAGCAGAGAGATAGTTTGGAGTGAGACCATTTTTCATCTTGAAAAAAAGAGTAAGTTTGTGATTGAGTCTTCTCCTATCCAGAGATTCCCACCCAACTTCAATCATCAATTTGTTTATGGACACAAGTTTCGTGGTACCAGTAATTATTCTTGCTGCTTCTTGATGAATTTTTCCAGTTCGCCTTTAGCTAAAGTAGACATATTATCAAAAATAACATCACCATATTCAAGGAGCGGACGTATGAATGAAATATACAAGCATTCTAAGGAGCGGCGGTCTAGTGTAAATTTTAATTTACGAAGAATATTGATTCTCTGGTAAGCTTTAGAAGACATTTGGTCAATGTGGTGTTTCCAGTTTAGATCGTTGGAAATATGAATGCCTAGATGCCTTTGATTTGACACCTCATCGATTATTTGGTTATCCATAGATATAGGTGGATGGTACGGCTGATTATGTTTTCGAGATATTATCAGAGATTTTGTTTTGGACGGATTAAATTAACAAGCCATTGTTTAGCCCAATTAGAAATAGACTCCAGATCGGACTGTAGAATAGCAGCGGCTGAGTTGGGGTTATCAACAACAATATAGAGACTAGTATCATCAGCAAATAGTTGGATATTAGCAGCTATGTTATTTACAATGTCATTAATATATATAATAAAGAGCAACGGGCCTAATATGGATCCCTGTGGGACACCGGCAGCTATATGGTTCCACTTTGAAGTGTGACCAGAAATAACTACACGCTGTTTTCTATTGGACAAATATGAAGAGAACCATTTGTGTACTGAACCAGATATACCAACATCTTTGAGTTTATGCAGAAGACCAACATGCCATACTCTATCAAAAGCTTTACTTATGTCACAGAATATTGTTCGTACTTCTTTTCCAGAGTCGATCGCTTGACTAAAGTTATTGTAAAGGAATGTTAATTGATTTACACAAGAATCTCCTAGGACAAAACCAGATTGCATTGGAGTTAATAAATTATTGTCCCGGAGGTGATTGAAAACATGTTTAAAAACGATTTTCTCAGACCTTTCCAATGGTATCAATAAGAGAAATATGTCGATAATTACAAACAGCAGAACGATCACCTGCTTTAAATATAGGACACACATATGCGGTTTTCCACGCCTCAGGATACGTACATGTTGAGAGTGATTTATTGAAAAGTTCAGAAAGAGGTGATGAAAGCTCCTCTGCAAGTTCAAGAAGAAGTCTATTGTTTATCGTATCAGGTCCGGATGCCTTTCCCATAGCAAGTGACTTTATAACTTCTTTAACATTATCAGGTGTTACAACTATAGACTCAAGAGGAGGATAGTGAAGTTGTTGTAATTCAGGAAGGTTGTTTGCACCGGTGTCATCCAAGACTGTTTGATCACGAAAATAATCATTAAATATGTTAACCTTTTCAGATTCATCAGATATAACTTAATTATAATGTTGTAAAGGTGGTATGCTACTAGACCTATATGGTTTTATGAACGATTTAATACAAGTCCACCAGCTTTTGGAGGATCGAGTTTCTGTTTTGATTTTGTCAGCAAGTTTATCTGTGTGGTTTTGTTTCGCATTTCTGATATGTGTTGTTACTTCGTTTCGCATCTGTTTAAATGTTACCCAGTCATATTATCTATTGGTATGTTTTGCCTTTCGATATAATCGTTTACGAACCATCTTGTTTACGGGATGTTCCCTAAATGCCGTAACAATGCATGACCACATTCATAAATATAACATATTACATTTTACGTGTTTAACTAGTAATACACTGTACTATTATACTATATTTGATCATGGGTCATTGTTGACCTACTTCATATGTTATATTGTTTGTTTGTATTTGATGAAATAAAAAACTTCCTCTTCTTCATATGATGTATTCCCAGATATATTAAAGGAGATTAGATAAAACATTTCCTTGTAAATACTCTTAGTACGTTACATTACAGGTGAGTATACTATATCAAGCTCAAATTGATAGCCTGTTCATTCCTATTAGATGTACATTTTGTATATACAATAAGGGAGTCAATTTATTTATTGAGACTTCAATTTCATAACTAATAAGTAACCGTTTTCAACCTTACTAAATTTCGAAGAGTTTATACATTTATAATTCAGAACATTTGTTCGTTACAATTAAGCACATCACATACTTTATATCTTTACACAGATAATTACTGCCATTCACACTAGATAGTTATTATGCAACATCTATATTACTCGTCTGTGCAATATGATGACAGGAGATTAGTGTCATGCAGTATAAACATTAATTGTTTGTTCTGTTGCATATTTGATGATGATGATTGAGCTTATTTACCCTCGCCGCCGGACGAGCTAGTTGCATATTTGGATAATACTCAACGTGTCATGGACATTCCTGGTCAATGAAGATTCACAATTCACCCATTGGCTGCCAAACCTGGATAGGTGGGCGTTTCAAAATTGACCCATTGGCTACCCAATCAGGTTAGGTGTGCGTTCGAATCCAGCACTATTTAATATATATACCCAGGTATTCTGGCTGCATTACGCTAATCCAGAATCTGAACCAGGTAAAATAAATAAGAATTAAACTTTTCGTAAAATTTAAATTGTGAATTGGATCTTTTAATTATAGCCCGACCCGCCCCGGTACCTCACAACAAGCGAGTTCCCCAACTGACATACACATACACTACAACAAGAACTGTAGACTCACGACTAGACCCACCCGACCAACGACAAATAACCCGGCATACTTACGGTTAGTATACTAAATGACATAGAAAACGCACACTTCGGATAAGTTTGTTTTTACATGAAAAACAATAACTATATAAATACATTTTTTAAACATTTTGGAATATGTTTAGTTGTTCAGTTTGTGTTTTGTAATATAGATGTGATATATCTTTGATGGAATCCTTCGTATTTCGTGTTCATGTCATAATATATACTGTAAGTGTGCGTTTTCTATGTCGTCTAGTATAGTTATATCGTTTTATACGCTGCAATGCAGTTTTGATTGGATAACTGTTCGGTAAATAAAGATTCAAGATTCAATATGTTATCGAATAACGAAAACATACAATGTTTCTAGCTACGTGATCCAATAACATAATTATAAGTCATCAACATGACTTTATTGTTCATAAATCAGTTATGATTAATATTTTCACTTAGTATCTACATATCCCATTACATTATTATCGGTGGCGCAGTTGGGTCTCAAGTTTACTGATAGCAATAAATGTATTCGAATAGTATTTTGCCATGCTTTTTTCCCTTTTCACTTGTTAATTGGTCATAAAAGTTAGTTCGGAAAGTAGAACACCTGATCTGATTAACTCTTTCAGCGCCAATGTCGCATAAACGCGACTTTGTAAAAAAGTAGAGAACCCGATCGGACAGAACAGAACATGCCGTCTGATCAGGCTATATGCTGATTGCTCTTCAGACAGTGGAGCTAAAGCACCTGTCCGAATAGCAAACAACATAGATCCTGATCACGCCGCGGCTGATCTGGATCTATGTTGTTTGCACATGCTCTGAATGTATTCGGCGCTGAAAGAGTTAAGCACAATTCGCAAGTCAAAAACATTATTCTAACATCATCTGAACAAGAACAAATCTACCGTTGTTAAATCTGCAATAAACCACCGCTACGGCTGTTGAATTTTGCTCCCCCTGTAAATAAACTTATTTATGGGCGTAAATATGCACAACTTTTAACAATTTTACATTGGAATTGCATACAGCGATTGGACAGTATTGTTAATAACCAGCCATACAGAAATAATAGTGTTGATAGCTGGATGATGATTTTTAGGAGGCATTTTGTAAAGCCATCAGCCAAATAACAGACAAGAGCACACTATAACACACATATTTACTAGTATTCATATTATCTTGAGGTCATGTTAGAATGGAATTAATAATTATATGCCTTGCCGTTGTTTATTGAGGAATAAACCACTGTGTGCCGTTATTGTGCGTAGGAATTAACAACTGTGTGCCGTTATTGTGCGTAGGAATTAACAACTGTGTACCGTTATTGTGCGTAGGAATTAACAACTGTGTACCGTTATTGTGCGTAGGAATAAACCACTGTGTACCGTTATTGTGCGTAGGAATTAACCACTGTGTACCGTTATTGTGCGTAGGAATAAACCACTGTGTGCCGTTATTGTGCGTAGGAATAAACCACTGTGTACCGTTATTGTGCGTAGGAATTAACCACTGTGTGCCGTTATTGTGCGTAGGAATAAACAACTTAGACCTACGGCTATCTCTTACTCTACGAATTACACAGACGACGGCAAGTGTTCGACTTCAGAACACGCAGAACATTTGTCCGTGACGGCGAGCTGATGACTGTCTACTGTATATACAACTGGATTTTTGTTTTTGTTTGAGCTTATTTACCCTCGCCGCCGGCGAACCATATGGGCGAGCGTACTAAGAAGTTTAGTTATTACTCATAGATTATAAACTAAGGTGATTAAGTTGTGTGTGTTAATAATACGATTTGAATGCTCAGCCCGGCCATAGATTAGGCTACAAGCATCAAAATGTATAGGGTCAGTACAGGAGTCACTCTATACTGTCTCACATCTCATATTCATAAATGTATGAATATGTTTGATGTATAATATTATTTGCATGCTCAGCCCGGCCATAGATTAGGCTACAAGCACCAAACTATATAGAGTCGGTACAGGAGTCACGCTGTACTAACATGCATCTTAATTCTATAATGTGTGAATTAGATGAGTAATGTTATTTGATTACTCAGCCCGACCATAACTTAGGCTACAAGCATCAAAATACATAGGGTCTGTTTAGGAGTCACTCTAAACTGTCCTCGTATCTCTTGTAATTATATTTCTTTTCAATGTTCGATGATCTCATGTCCTCGCACGCGACGCGCGACCAATTATCGACTCGATTTATTATGTTTCTCGCCGTTTATATGTCACTTTTTATGGTTTAAACAGTCACAAATCTTCAAAAACGGACATCAGAAACAGTTTAACGTTTGAATGTTTTCGGCTAGATGCAGCATTTGTAAAGGTGTTTTTCATTGGTAGAAAAACTATCCATTTTTTGGTCCTAGCTCGAACTGTTTACTGATTGGTTGATTTTGAAGCCTAGCTTAGAGCTACTTTGTGACCGCAAGAACCTGTACTAGTGTTAATATTACAAACTTTGATTGTGACTAAAATAATTACATACATTATGATTAAAATATACAATGTTTTAATGAAAACATTACGTCTAGCTTATAGTTATCTACACTTGAATATTTCATATCAATTCAAGAGGCTATATATAACCACAACATTCTGTAGATATATAATGTTGTGGTTCTATAATTCTATGTTAGAATTTTAAATGTTTGTGCCTACAAACTGGAACATACCCTAGATAGTAGTCATACATATAAATAGATTTTGTTGCGTAGTCAACATCAACGCTTTGTAATCTTGACATCTGTCTGTGTAATGTAAGTTGCGGTATATGCACAGACGTGTTCTCATAGCCAGGATACACCGGTAGGTGGCGCAGAATGGATGGTGTTTTCCCGTAACCGTAATAATCAATGTTGGTGGTCATTATGACGCCGCGCTCTGAAATAATAAGAGACTATTTGTTTGTTTCAGTGTATTATTGAATTATTATTCATCGAATTAACATTGAAAGCATTATTACGTCACGAGTGACGCTGCGTTATCATTGTAGATCCTTTCAAATAGTTGTGTGGCATGGTTGGTTTTGTGTATTGTATTAATTACGTCATATGTCCAAGCTTACTGCTCTATAAAAAGATGAGATTTAGATTAGGCGGGAGACGAACTGGGATTTTGAAAGCGCCGTATGGTGCTTATGCACATAGTAACAATTTATATAAATATACATTCTCATTACAGTGTGGGCCATTAAACTATTTGCATGTGTGTTAAGATCATAAGTACACCAATATTTATTAGTAGGTTAATGATATGATATGATATACAAATACAGCTGCAAATTAAAGTCCAATTGATTATATATTTTAGTTTTCAGAATATTAATCTATATAATAAAATAATTTTATTTATATACTAATAATAAATTTATTATTTACTTAATACGTTCTTAATAATTGCATGAACGATGTTTGGTGTGTTACTTATAAAAATAAAAGCCTTTAAAGTAAGTTAACATGGCATGCATATGTTATTAAAGATTGTTTCATCTATATTGTAACATATTATCACATATAAATATTTGCTTTAGTATTATATAATTAATTAGATATATTGATATAATGAATTGCTGTCGCCATATTTTTGTATATGTACATGCATGCCACATGGGTCTGAGACCTTCTGGATTTAAACAAATAAAACTTAAACTTAAACAATTTAATGTAAAATAAATACTTGTGTTATAAATTGGACTTGGAACTTTTACTAGGCGATTACGGTACAATTAATAAGTAAACAATGCCATGAGTTTGAATAACAACGATACAACGTTTATATGATATACGAAGACCTCTATTATAAATGTATCACGATGTTTCGTGGCGATATTTTGCTACACAATTGTGTTACGCTCCAAGGTAAAGTAAACAGCAATTTCACTATAAAACGAACAGAAACAATTATAGCAAATTACAGGTTCGATTCCCCGTCTGACCCTAATAAAATTAACAGTCTTTCAGATGGGACGTTAAACCGAGGTCTCGTGTCGGTGCTTTACACCGTGCACCTAAAAGAACCAGAGGAGACTCTGGAATGGGTCTATGTCTGTATCATTGCACTATCCTCCAAAAATCTAAAATGACTAATCTCTTCAGGAGGTGTCGCTCATATGGGCAACCGGTAGCGACGATAAATAAACGTAAAACACACACATAGCAAATTACTTCAGAAATAACATCTGAAGAAATACTAATGTTAACGGCAAATATGCAGCACTGCACGACAGCTTAGCAACAATGTTTGTCAGTGATTGATAATGTTTCTTATGTAGCTCTGGTTTATTCTCTATGAATCGCCGCCATCATTGTTAGTGCACCATCCTTCGCATTGTCATAGGATCATGCGTCGGAGACCAGCACGGTTGCATTTGCACTTTCCCGTGCAGGTCTTTTTGCAACAACAGTGCATGGGAATGGCACATGCCACTGACACATCGCTGACTGTAATCCGTTATGGTTGCACTAACACAGACACGTAGCTCCTTGTAAGTATATGATATAAGCCGGAAACGATCCAATATGTAAAATATATATTACATATTGATTCTATTTCAGTCTTATATTTTACTTAAACACACACTTATATAACACGATCCCACTAATTAAAATTATAAAATTCGTACATGTACGCGTAGGATTTAATATATTTGACAACAGTCCAATATTCTATTATAATGGACTGCAAATACAAAGATATGACGTCACGACAGTGTTTTAACTACAACTATGTACTGCGTTGTTGAAGTTCTTTGGATTAATTAAGTTTACCGCCAAATTCACTCGAGCAGAACACAGAGAATAACTTTAGACATGTCAATCAAGGTCCACCTCCGAAGTCGAGTCACTGACTTGTATACCACTGTAGCCTATCATCACTGATGGTCATGGGTTCGAACCCCGCTTAGACCGTGTCTCTTTGTATGATACAGTTGCAGTTTGGTTAGTGCACCAAGTACTGGTTAACCGCTGGAGCCTCCCAGGAAAGGTGTTGTTGGGGAAACTGCCCGTCGCTCAAATGGGTAACCGGTAGCAACGTTAAATAAACTTAAATAAAACGAAAAACAGATCAATCAATCGCATGTCTAAACCTTCACACCGTACACGTCGGGACCCAGGCACAGGTCACAGCAGGAAGGTGGGTCAATGACAGCGCTGATGTCAGCCTCGCTATCGAAACAGAAGAAGCCAGCATCGACTCAGTACGATTGGCCTCTATACATTAACGTACCTACTTGGCGAAATCAATGCCCGGTGCTGTACGGCGGATAGCTTGTGATTGTTTTTATTTTGATTCTTCATGGATATTGCTGGGTGCGGCTTCTACCATGATGCAATGGGCGAGGAGGACCCCAGCGAAACAACCGGAACCATTCATGCTACTCTGGGCTGACAAATGGTGGCCCTAAAAGTGGCCGTTTTCGAAAGAAAATAAAGTAACAACGACCCAGGACTTGTACCATTGAACAGGAAAAAGAAGCGAAATACTGAATGTGGGTAAACCATTCATAGCATATCGTATTCACATTGCAAGTATAAAAACGGGACACTCGCATACAGTCTGACCGGACTGGTAATCCAGGGATCGCAGGTTCGATCCCCCGTCTGACCCTAATAAAATTAACAGTCTTTCAGATGGGACGTTAAACCGAGGTCTCGTGTCGGTGCTTTACACCGTGCACATAAAAGAACCAGAGGAGATTGTGGAATGGGTCTCTGTCAGTATCATTGCATTATCCTCCAACATCTAAAATAACTAATCTCTTAAGGAGGCGTCGCTCATATGGGCAACCGGTAGCGACGATAAATAAACGTAAAACACACACACAGTCTGACGAATCTGTAGTCCAGTGGTAACACGCTGGACTGGTAATCCAGGGATCGCAGGTTCGATCCCTCGTCTGGCCCTAATAAAATTAACAAGTCTTTCAGATGGGACGTTAAACCGAGGTCTCGTGTCGGTGCTTTAGAGGAGACTTTGGAATGGGTCTCTGTCTGTATCATTGCACTAGCCTCCAAAAATCTAAAATGACTAATCTCTTCAGGAGGCGTCGCTCATATAGGCAACCGGTAGCGACGATAAATAAACGTAAAACACACAGCATAGTTTTATTTTGCTGTCAGTATATACATGTTATTGATGTACATTAAAACATTAAAACAAACACAATATATAGATTATTGTAACACAAACCGTACCGTTTGGAAGAGATTTAGCCGTATCTGCAGCAGCATTCTGGCCACAACACGAAGCGTACACCCCCACTATTATACTTATAGTGATCAACCTTGCCATCGTCATACAAGATTATACCTCGTCTTTGCCTCTTATCCTCATATACAATATACCAGTCAGTCGTGGGCGTTCCAAGTGATGATATTCAGATATTATTAATTTACGAATATAATTGTGCTTATTGAATGCGTATCAATACTGTCTGTTACATCTAAAGACCTACAGGCCTGATCGCAGTCGGCTATATAATGTACGTGTATAGTGTGCGGCTGTTAGAGCACGTCACTTTTGCTGCTACTGGTAGTTAATTGAATTAATATGCATATTCATTCCGTTTTATCGTGGACATCGTCTTCTTGAAAATTGTCTTTGTCCAAAATCACAATCTGAAACATGCAGTAATACGTAATATAGCAAAAGTAAGAGCGAAAACAATATAATTTGTAATGACTGTGTTTTAAATATATTCGTCGTTTACGCGAATTGTGTATTAACAAATAAATGTAAACACTGCTTAATGCACGTGCATGATGCAAATGTGGATGTTGATACACCTATCTTAGATGCTTTTTTCTGAATGCCGACAGAGAGGATGTGTTTTTGAAAGTAAGCTGGGCGGACGAACCGATTCAGGAAATTGATAATATCACTTTCGGTTTGTTAGTAGTGCAAACACGGACTGGTTACTAACTGAAAATAATTATTGAAATTATAATGGAAGAATGTATAGTAGCAATGTTACATGGTCGCAAAATATTAAATTTTACATTCAAATGCTAAATGTTATACTACAATCTACATCCGTTATGTCTGAAACGGAACTTTGATCCGACTTCGAGATAACCGGATAATTCGACATAACCTACTTTGACATAGCGGATGTAGACTGTATATACATCTTCAACAAGGTTATGATCAGTTGTCTTGTCTCAGTATTTGTACATGGATTTATGTATCGAAATATCATTATAATTCCATTTAATGGACAAAACCAATCTACACTTTTGGTTAACTGATTAATTATCAGTTCTCAAGTATCTGTTTATGTTGAATAACGTAGCCGGACCATTACTGATACAGATGCTACGGGAGTGAGCGTTTTATTGGCGATGTCGGAGGGCTGTCCTGAAACCCTCTATAATGTCGTTGAATGCACTATGCAATCATCCAGGTTGTTCCAATCTATGAGTGTTTTCACAAAAGATAAATGTTTGAAGTGTTCTGTGTGAGCAAATGGAATAGTGTATGATCGTGAATTTTTCGATACTCTTCGATCAACGATATTTCCTGATCAAAGTCTTTGAATTGTTTAGCTTTCACAGCTCGCTGATCGCGTTGTTTTGTCAGGTAATGCTTAGGATCCACTGCTCTCTTGTACAGCATCACCAGTCTGTCGTAGGCGCAGCGCTCTTGTAGGGTGTCCAGTTTCAGGTTCTTTAGCATGTTTGTAACGCCGTCGGGGCGCTCGTGTAGGGTGTCCAGTTTCAGGTTCTTTAGCATGTTTGTAACGCCGTCGGGGCGCTCGTGTAGGGTGTCCAGTTTCAGGTTCTTTAGCATGTTTGTAACGCCGTCGCGGCGCTCGTGTAGGGTGTCCAGTTTCAGGTCCTTTAGCATGTTTGTAACGCCGTCGCGGCGCTCGTGTAGGGTGTCCAGTTTCAGGTTCTTTAGCATGTTTGTAACGCCGTCGCGGTGCTCGTGTAGGGTGTCCAGTTTCAGGTCCTTTAGCATGTTTGCAACGCCGTCTTACCCCTTGCTTCTATAGTCAGTGTGGATAAAGAGAGCATCGCGCTTCTAGTTATATTGCAAACCCATAATAAGTATTCTATCGTTTCGTATTCAATTTGGCAAATAGAGCACAGTGGGCCCAGCCCAGCTTTGTATTTAAAAATATGTAGACACGTGCCAATATTGACTACAGGAAGCTACTCCATTGATGACATTCTGTATGACTGCCAAAGCATTACAATTTCTTATTTACTCAATTTGATCCAGATTCAATTACTATAATAATAATAATAATAATAATAATAATAATAATAATAATAATAAAAATAATAATAAAGACTTTATTTAACGAGAGAACGCATTTGAACAATTAAGTCATTCTCCCATGAACAAATTAAAACATGAAATAGCACAATGAAACATGTAAACAGTAACCAGTAAAACTTTCATAGGAAATAAGATATAAGATGCAAGACTCGTGATCGAATAACAAAGCAAATACATATAGCCATGTATACCGTCGTCTGCCCGAGTCGTCGATTTTGTTTCGTCATAGCACATGATGTGGCATATCCGGTGTAAAACCCGGATGTAAACTTTATGTAAAATGATACAAGCTTAGTGCAGCCTAAGTATTATATACTTTACTAATATCACGCTATCCCGATACATTCATTTGATCTTATCACGTGCTGAGGATTTCCGGAAATTCTATATACCTCTTCCTTGCCGTATAGATTACTTGGCATGTACTATCCTTTACATTCAATCTGAACAATAACTTTACATTTCATTCGGGGTTGCTAAAGTTTAAGACGCCCGCAAAGTCTAAACGTTTCTAACAATATGTATGTAAACGGGGACTGATGCGCTTGCATAGTGATACACCATGAACACTGTGTGTGTTATTTCATCGCTTTTTACCCACTCCCTGTCTCCGTTCATCTAGCTATAATTTCATACACTTATATATTTTGGTCTTACTACATAATACGTTTACGTCTTAGTCACCAATAGTGCACACATTTATATATGTAATGGAGATAATCTCATTAAGCTTTAAGTTTTCGATTACACCCATATTCATTTTGTATACAATAGATATGTACTGTACATTATGAATGAATAAACATGTTAAACCAATCATTTCACCACCACACTTTTGACAAAGGTTGAAAAAGGGATGCCAACATGTCTGTAATTGGTCTGCGATACGTAGGGTTTGTTCTAAGTTAATTTACGTTAGCTTGACTTTCATAACCAAGTGATTATACATGAACAAACGAGGTAAAACCTGTTGTGAGGATATTTTTGAATACGCTTGTGAAACTTCCTTCCTTTAGTCCATGACAGGTTGTTTATAGGTTTCACTGGGAGGATGTCTAGTGACGTAGGTTTCGCTGTATGGATATGTAGTGACGTAGGTTTCGCTGTAAGGATATCTAGTGATGTAGGTTTCACTGTAGGGATATGTAGTGACGTAGGTTTCACTGTACGGATATCTAGTAACGTAGGTTTCACTGTAAGGATATCTAGTGACGTAGGTTTCACTGTACGGATATCTAGTAACGTGAGGTTTCACTGTAAGGATATCTAGTGATGTAGGTTTCACTGTACGGATATCTAGTAACGTAGGTTTCACTGTAAGGATATCTAGTGACGTAGGTTTCACTGTAGGGATATGTAGTGACGTAGGTTTCACTGTAAGAATATCTAGTGACGTAGGTTTCACTGTATGGATATATAGTGACGTAGGTTTCACTGTAAGGATATCTAGTGACGTAGGTTTCACTGTAAGGATATCTAGTGACGTAGGTTTCACTGTACGGATATCTAGTGACGTAGGTTTCACTGTACGGATATCTAGTGACGTAGGTTTCACTGTAAGGATATCTAGTGACGTAGGTTTCACTGTACGGATATCTAGTGACGTAGGTATCACTGTACGGATATCTAGTGACGTAGGTTTCACTGTAAGGATATCTAGTGACGTAGGTTTCACTGTACGGATATCTAGTGACGTGAGGTTTCACTGTAAGGATATGTAGTAACGTGAGGTTTCACTGTAATGATATCTAGTGACGTAGGTTTCACTGTAAGGATATATAGTGACGTAGGTTTCGCTGTAAGGATATCTAGTGACGTAGGTTTCGCTGTAAGGATACCTAGTGACGTAGGTTTCACTGTAAGGATATCTAGTGACGTAGGTTTCACTGTAGGGATATGTAGTGACGTAGGTTTCACTGTAGGGATATGTAGTGACGTAGGTTTCACTGTAGGGATATGTAGTGACGTAGGGTTCACTGTAAGGATATCTAGTGACGTAGGTTTCACTGTAAGGATATATAGTGACGTAGGTTTCACTGTAAGGATATCTAGTAACGTGAGGTTTCACTGTAAGGATATGTAGTAATGTGAGGTTTCACTGTATGGATATGTAGTGACGTAGGTTTCACTGTAAGGATATGTAGTGACGTAGGTTTCACTGTAAGGATATATAGTGAGGTAGGTTTCGCTGTAAGGATATCTAGTGATGTAGGTTTCGCTGTAAGGATATCTAGTGACGTGAGGTTTCACTGTACGGATATCTAGTGAGGTAGGTTTCACTGTACGGATATGTAGTAACGTGAGGTTTCACTGTACGGATATCTAGTGACGTAGGTTTCGCTGTACGGATATGTAGTAACGTGAGGTTTCACTGTACGGATATCTAGTGACGTAGGTTTCACTGTACGGATATGTAGTAACGTGAGGTTTTACTGTACGGATATCTAGTGATGTAGGTTTCACTGTAAGGATATCTAGTGACGTAGGTTTCACTGTATGGATATCTAGTGACGTAGGTTTCACTGTAAGGATATCTAGTGACGTAGGTTTCACTGTAAGGATATCTAGTAACGTAGGTTTCACTGTAAGGATATCTAGTGATGTAGGTTTCACTGTAAGGATATCTAGTGACGTAGTTTTCACTGTAAGGATATCTAGTGACGTAGGTTTCACTGTATGGATATCTAGTGATGTAGGTTTCACTGTAAGGATATCTAGTGATGTAGGTTTCACTGTAAGGATATCTAGTGATGTAGGTTTCACTGTAAGGATATGTAGTGACGTAGGTTTCACTGTAAGGATATCTAGTAACGTAGGTTTCGCTGTAAGAATATCTAGTGACGTAGGTTTCACTGTATGGATATCTAGTAACGTAGGTTTCAATGTAATGATATCTAGTGACGTAGGTTTCACTGTAAGGATATATAGTGACGTGAGGTTTCACTGTAAGGATATCTAGTAACGTGATGTTTCACTGTAAGGATATCTAGTAACGTAGGTTTCACTGTAAGGATATCTAGTGACGTAGGTTTCACTGTAGGGATATGTAGTGACGTAGGTTTCACTGTAGGGATATGTAGTGACGTAGGTTTCACTGTAAGGATATCTAGTGACGTAGGTTTCACTGTAGGGATATGTAGTGACGTAGGTTTCACTGTAGGGATATGTAGTGACGTAGGTTTCACTGTACGGATATCTAGTGATGTAGGTTTCACTGTAAGGATATCTAGTGACGTAGGTTTCACTGTATGGATATCTAGTGACGTAGGTTTCACTGTAAGGATATCTAGTGACGTAGGTTTCGCTGTAATGATATCTAGTGACGTAGGTTTCACTGTAAGGATATCTAGTGACGTAGGTTTCGCTGTAATGATATCTAGTGACGTAGGTTTCACTGTAAGGATATCTAGTGACGTAGGTTTCACTGTAAGGATATCTAGTGACGTAGGTTTCACTGTATGGATATCTAGTGACGTAGGTTTCACTGTATGGATATCTAGTGACGTAGGTTTCACTGTAAGGATATCTAGTGACGTAGGTTTCACTGTAGGGATATGTAGTGACGTAGGTTTCACTGTACGGATATCTAGTGACGTAGGTTTCACTGTAAGGATATCTAGTGACGTAGGTTTCACTGTAAGGATATCTAGTGACGTAGAATAACAGCGAAATATGATATGACAATCTATTGAACATTTATGGGATCCCAAATTTGGTCCAGCCTGTGTAAACGGAAAACATCACATGTTCGTGAAATTACTTAATTGAGGCAGTTGATTGTGTGAAATGTGTCATGATATAGTTGTATGCAGTATTGTATATTATCTCCACTTTATCTAGCATCTATAGCTGTTGCCGATGTTTTCAAAACTTTAAAATTAGTATTTGTACGTGTAAATTATTAATGTAAACCTGTTTATAAATAACTAGCATAGGACCCCATTGCCCATTCACATTGTACTGCTATGACGCTGCACTAATAAACACACCGTCCAAGCCTATGCAGAGCCAGACAACGGCACGAACGTGCTTGACGAACTTGATGTAGCATGTAGCTCAGACAACGGCACGAACGTGCTTGACGAACTTAATGTAGCATGTAGCTCAGACAACGGCACGAACGTGCTTGACGAACTTGATGTATCATGTAGCTCAGACAACGGCACGAACGTGCTTGACGAACTTGATGTATCATGTAGCTCAGACAACGGCACGAACGTGCTTGACGAACTTGATGTAGCATGTAGCTCAGACAACGGCACGAACGTGCTTGACGAACTTGATGTAGCATGTAGCTCAGACAACGGCACGAACGTGCTTGACGAACTTGATGTATCATGTAGCTCAGACAACGGCACGAACGTGCTTGACGAACTTGATGTATCATGTAGCTCAGACAACGGCACGAACGTGCTTGACGAACTTGATGTAGCATGTAGCTCAGACAACGGCACGAACGTGCTTGACGAACTTGATGTAGCATGTAGCTCAGACAACGGCACGAACGTGCTTGACGAACTTGATGTATCATGTAGCTCAGACAACGGCACGAACGTGCTTGACGAACTTGATGTATCATGTAGCTCAGACAACGGCACGAACGTGCTTGACGAACTTGATGTAGCATGTAGCTCAGACAACGGCACGAACGTGCTTGACGAACTTGATGTAGCATGTAGCTCAGACAACGGCACGAACGTGCTTGACGAACTTGATGTATCATGTAGCTCAGACAACGGCACGAACGTGCTTGACGAACTTGATGTATCATGTAGCTCAGACAACGGCACGAACGTGCTTGACGAACTTGATGTAGCATGTAAGCGGCAACAACACAGACTTACTGGACGAGAATAATGTCGGTTTCATTCAATGCATTTATTTATTTGTAAAATTTAAATTAAGAAACATACCTTTATTTATCAATATAGTGTTATCCCTGTACCGATGAACTTCCGAAAGAAATACAACATTAAAGTGTATAAAGATAGGGACCCATCTAGATTCACTGACTTAGCGAAATGAACACCCATTTCGTTGTAATTAATACTACTTCGCGTGTAGATTTCGCTCGATCAGTTTAGTTTACCACCATAAAACAAACAAGTTTCGAGTAATTTCTATATGTATGCATGCATTTTGAATTCATGTATTTTACTATGACGGATGGTGTCCCTGAGTTCCGGTTCCTCCGAGCTCTTTGGTGTGCAGTCAACCGAGGTGTTGGTGTAACTAAGCTTTCGATAATGTAGTGTACGTGAGGTTTACATGTTTATTTTGTTTAAGTAATAATATTTATTTTCCCATTGTATATACAGTCAAACCTGTCTTAAGCAGCCAGCCAAGGGAATCACATAAAGTGGCTGCTTAGCACAGATGGCTGCTTAATAGAGGTCAAATGTATACTAAGATAACATATTGGGAATCTGGAAACTGGCTGCTTAATACAGATTGGCTGCTTAATACAGGTGACCACTAACACAGGGTTGACTGTAGGCGAATAAAACATGGTTTGGAGTTCTGACGCGTAGGAACTAACCAAGGAGGCCGTAGGCGTAAGTTGTTAATTACGGCGCTCAGAACAAGACACCGTGTGTTATTCGATATTAAATAACGCAAATACAAATTTTATTTCGATTCTAACATAACCAAACTATTTAAAGAACGCAAGCAAAGTTGGTGTTACTTGTTAGAAAGCCACAAATGAAGTCACGTAACAAAAATAACGTCACGTTTGACACCACGCGCTAGCTAAGCCATGTTGTATTGAAGATTTAGCAGCCGTTACGGTACATTCCTTCAGTGCGTATACAGACAAAATGCCGAGTCATGTTAGAATTGTAGATTATGTATTTATTTGTTTTAAGTAATGAATCGCGGGTTAGTAGTTTCCATCAGGGTATGGACTGCATTGGGCGTGGTTAATGCATGTGGAGGTAGAAGGCATTACACGTCCCTTGTTTCCTTCGATAATTATTTTATATTATTTCAACCTTAGTTCCGTGCCTGCAATACTGCTCAGATGGGGCATCAGGGGTATTCCTTCACCAATACTAGTGTGTGTTTTACGTTTATTTATCGTCGCTACCGGTTGCCCATATGAGCGACGCCTCCTGAAGAGATTAGTTATTTTAGATTTTTGGAGGATAGTGCAATGATACAGACAGAGACCCATTCCAGAGTCTCCTCTGGTTCTTTTACGTGCACGGTGTAAAGCACCGACACGAGACCTCGGTTTAGCGTCCCATCTGAAAGACTGTTAATTTTATTAGGGTCAGACGGGGGATCGAACCTGCGATCCCTGGATTACCAGTCCAGCGTGTTACCACTGGACTACAGGTCCGTCTGTCACCAATACTAGCTATGGAGAATCGCCATATATATGACCTAAGCTGTCTGTACGACATTAAACACCAATGCAAACAAATAAACAAACACAAAGTATATATGTACATACATATAGTTTGTTCTGCCTTGGTTTGCTTTGATAATGATGTTATTCTCATTCAACAACGACTATACATCCATATACTTTGTTTGGCTTTCCCCACCCACTCCAACATGGAGGTATAAGAGATGAACAAACATCTATAAAAAATAAATTCTTTATTATTATTATTATAATTATATCACAATTATTTATGACAGAACATTTGGAAATATCTGCAATATCACTGTTAATCGTATATTAGAAAATTACCTAAACAACTATAAAACACGGAATGACAAATTGGTACCAAATTGGTACCAAATTGGTAATTATGTCAAACTGATTTAGAATTGGTGATATGAAATTTAAATTTGCTTTGATCAGATCACGTTGATTAGCAAAGTTATTACATACGAGATAAAAATGCAGCAGTTAGAACTATTGAGTAATAATGACATTATCTGCACTATTAAAATAGTTATTTACATAATAAAAACTAACGTCTCTGTAGAATATTAAAACAGGTTTAGGCACAATTACGAATCATTTCTGGGTTGTTGCCCTAACCATTCGTATTGTCATGCATTGTATTGTATCTTTATGTGTATGACATATTTACTATTGATTTGCAATAAAATATGATTAATCTTCAAACATCTGGGTTCGAAAACAGGAAAACATATTTATCATAATCAAACATTGAGTAAGAAATTATGCTACACGCATAAGCGTGTGCGAACAAATCCTGTCTTATATCGTTGTAATTCAGCAATGCATGTAGCTCATTTTGGTTAAACTTGTTAAAGCTTGCTTCACAATCGTTGTAAAATAAATAAAGTTTAAAAAAAAAAAGATAGTCTCGACTAATATAACGAGATACATCTTCAACCCATATCTCTGAAATAAAATCGATAAATATTTACCCATATCGAGAAACAATCGCTATGTTCTAGTTTCAACGACTTCGATACACAAATACGATCGATTTTCATTGAATATTTCGTACATGCTTTAGAATAATGTTATACACCATTGAATATCATGAACCGTTACGATTGTGCGCTTAGGCAAGGCATTTAACATCCACGTTGCCCCTTCTCTTTCCCTGGTGGCGATGGATTCCATCAAGAATGAGGTCTCGAGAGTGATTAATATAAGTTGCAAGAACTTGTTTCACAATCGAGCTAAAATAAATGTGTATAAACAAATATGAGATAACTAGGTGAACTATGAAGGTATGGTGAATAAAATCACACACACAAACATTATTGTATTTACATGATTGTGTACTGTTTCCCTACATCAGGCACCTAGGTTATAAAACTTTTCTCAGATCTCAAACTCAAGAGATTTGATTGGTTGAGTGTGAGTTTCACACTCAGCTGATCCAATCCGAAGCTTGAGACTGAGTTTGAGATTGGAGAAATGTTTTATAACACCCAGCACTGATCTCCCGAGTGTAATCTCTGTTAGATAAGTCAGATATATAATTTCCCTACATCTGATCTCCTGGGTGTAATCTCTGTTAAGATAAGTCGGATATATAATTTCCCTACATCTGATCTCCTGGGTGTAATCTCTGTTAAGATAAGTCGGATATATAATTTCCCTACATCTGATCTCCTGGGTGTAATCTCTGTTAAGATAAGTCGGATATATAATTTCCCTACATCTGATCTCCTGGGTGTAATCTCTGTTAAGATAAGTCGGATATATAATTTCCCTACATCTGATCTCCTGGGTGTAAACTCTGTTAGATAAGTCGGATATATAATTTCAAGATCAAAATCGTGAACTGCTGTTGTTAACTAGTATCCTACTTGAAAGTGAACATTAAAACCGATACCCACATGGATCCAGTTGCAAAATAGCATTGCTTAAAACGAAAACGTATAACAAATATGGTCTTACAGCGAATATATGATACAGTACAGTCAAACCTGTCTTAAGCAGCGAGTCGATGGAATTACCGAAAGTGGTTGCTTAGCATAGGTGGCTGCTTAATAGAGGTCAAATGTATAATAAAACAACATATTGGGAATATGCAAGCTGACAGCTTAATACAGGTTGGCTGCTTAATAGAGGTGACCGCTAACACATGTTTGACTGTATACTGAATTGCAGTGACAACTGTAGCTAGCATTGACTGTGTTGAATACCGCCAGACGCCGCTTGATTCTCGGACGTTAACATATCATACATATTGTGCTAGTTGGTGATCTTAATTATATAGAGAATTAACATGTGCTGATGTTGCTTAAGAATGGAAGCAGCATATTAATCAGTTATACAGATCATACCCTGATTATTAAAAAGTTTAAACGTTATCTATTTTACAACGATTGCGAAGCAAGTTCTAACAACTTATATTAATCACTCTCGTTGGCGCGGATGAAAGCGTAAATGTGGTCGTTAGTGTGGGAGGAAACCGGACTACCCGGAGAAAACCCACCAGTCCGATCTGGCGACCACCGTACCATCTCACATACTTCCCGGTCGGAGGACCGAACCCGGTTGGCATTGGTGAGAATGAGCTAGCTAACCACTGCGCTAATCGGACAGCCCGCACACGCTGATTGCGAACACTGGATGGTAGTTTTATATAAATACTCCAAGTCCTTTAGAAGATAAGTTCTCATCTTATCATGCACGAGTTTAATCGTTGGAAATCATCAACTTTCGTTTCCGAGAACATTGAAGGCATTTGTTCATATTTGGATAACAGATGTGCTAAGTCTATGCCTATTTACTTCCCTTGGTTAAACACTATTTAACGTCGTTAATGACTATGCCTATTTACCTCCATTGGTTAAACACTATTTAACGTCGTTAATGACTATGCCTATTTACTTCCCTTGGTTAAACACTATTTAACGTAGTTAATGACTATGCCGGCTTACTTCCCTTTGTTAAACACTATTTAACGTCGTTAATGACTATGCCGGCTTACTTCCCTTCTTTGTTAAACACTATTTAACGTCGTTAATGACTATGCCGGCTTACTTCCCTTTGTTAAACACTATTTAACGTCGTTAATGACTATGCTATTTACTTCCCTTGGTTAAACACTATTTAACATCGTTAATGACTATGCCGGCTTACTTCCCTTGTTAAACACTATTTAACGTCGTTAATGACTATGCCGGCTTAGTTCCCTTTATTAAACACTATTTAACGTCGTTAATGACTACGCCGGCTTACTTCCCTTTGTTAAAAACTATTTAACTTCGTTAAGATAAGCAGAGTGTATGGATTGGTTGAACATTTTATCGACAGTCAGGGGCGTACCTTAGGCTAGATATATGTGCAGGCACCATTAGGATAGATAGGGTGTTTGCGGTGGCGTCTTAGATAGGGTGTCCGTTGTATCTTCCGTGAACGATTTTGAAAGCCTATTTCGCCTGTGCTGCATTCTGGGGGAATTTTACGGCATGCATTGACAAGGAATAAGGTACACAGTTGTACAGTTATGAACATCTTCTTTGATGTGGAAGTCGTGATAGCGCAGTGGATGCGCGTTCGCTTCAGGTGCGAAAGGTCCGGAGTTCGAGCCCCACTGGAGCCGTTACGATTGTGCCCTTAGGCAAGGCATTTAAATTCCACGTTGCCTCTTCTCTCTCCCTCATGGCGATGGATTCCATCAGGAATGAGGTCTCGAGAGTGATTCATATAAGTTGATATAACTTGTTTCGCAATCGAGCTAAAATAAATTTGTATAAACAAAACATCTTCTTTTATCAATTAAAAGGTAATTAAAAACCGTCTTATTTTCATATTCGATTAGTTCGCTTCACATCATTTATGTATGTATGTATTAATGTCAAACCCCTTGCGGGGACCTAGACATGTTTTCTTGCAGACCTAGCCGACCTAAGTGGTTAACCAGTACTAAGCAATGTGTGTGAGGTGCCTTGCTCAATGACACTACATACGTGGCCTGACTGAGTATCGAACCCGGGACCGTTCGATTCCAAATCCGACGCTCTACCACTGTACCACGGACGCCACACCTTAGCCTGGGAACAGTCGTTGATATATTTTGCCTGGTCAGCCAAATAAATATATTTTTGACACCAAGACCATTAATTAAGCAGTATTGAGTTTCTGATAATGTCATTTTGCCATTATTTCCATGCAATTTTGTTGCATTTTTCGCATTTTCATCTTTTAAATTTCAGAAGAAAGTATGTAGGCACGTGCCTACAACAAGCTACGCAACTGACAGTGTTCTCAATGACGCCAATAGCAAGTGGGTATTAATTGGTCTTCACGTTAGTTTATACAAATTTATTTTAGCTCGATTGCGAAACAAGTTATTTCAACTTATATAAATCACTCTCGAGACCTCATTCCTGATGGAATCCATCGCCACGAGGGAGAGAGAAGAGGCAACGTGGAATTTAAATGCCTTGCCTAAGGGCACAATCGTAACGGCTCCAGTGGGGCTCGAACTCCGGACCTTTCGCACCTGAAGCGAACGCGCATCCACTGCGCTATCACGACTTCCACACGTTCATGCATGCTCACCTTTTACTTTCTGAACAAGCAATATCCATTATCTTGTTTCGAAATCATTATAAAATAAAGTTTAAACTCTTTATCTCCGGCTAAGAGCCATAATAATATAAAACACTGTTAAAGGATTCTCTGTACCGTAGCCAGAGGAAAATTTCGACCGAGGCAATCTAGGGGGTCCGGGGGCATGTTCCCCCTTAACTTTTTGGGCCATAGCAGCGAGTTCCTGCGTTTTCTGATTTAATCAGTTTAGACGTATAAGTATGTACTGACCTGTCAGCTCTCTAGCAGTCAACATTTTATACCTTTCATATATTTTTGTTTGCTTTGGAAATGTGCAGCTGCCTCGGTGTGCCTCAGTGTGGCTACGGGCCTGATTCTTATCTCGTTATGAACAGTCACAAAGAAACCTGATTCTGTGAGAGTCTATGTTAGTCAGTTTCGAAGTTTCATTCATTGTCAATTCAAATCATTTCATTGTGTCACCTAATGTTGTCTCAAATCATTTCATTGTGTCATCTAATGTTGTCTCAAATCATTTCATTGTGTCATCTAATGTCTCAAATCATTTCGCTGTGTCATCTAATGTTGTCTCAAATCATTTCATTGTGTCATCTAATGTTGTCTCAAATCATTTCATTGCGTCATCTAATGTTGTCTCAAATCATTTCATTGCGTCATCTAATGTTGTCTCAAATCATTCCATTGTGTCATCTAATGTCTCAAATCATTTCATTGCGTCATCTAATGTCTCAAATCATTTCATTGTGTCATCTAATGTCTCAAATCATTTCATTGCGTCATCTAATGTTGTCTCAAATCATTTCATTGCGTCATCTAATGTTGTCTCAAATCATTTCATTGCATTGCGTCATCTAATGTTGTCTCAAATCATTTCATTGCGTCATCTAATGTTGTCTCAAATAATTTCATTGCGTCATCTAATGTTGTCTCAAATCATTCCACTGCGTCATCTAATGTTGTCTCAAATCATTTCATTGCGTCATCTAATGTTGTCTCAAATCATTTCATTGCGTCATCTAATGTTGTCTCAAATCATTTCATTGCGTCATCTAATGTTGTCTCAAATCATTTCATTGCGTCATCTAATGTTGTCTCAAATCATTTCATTGCGTCATCTAATGTTGTCTCAAATCATTTCATTGCGTCATCTAATGTTGTCTCAAATCATTTCATTGCGTCATCTAATGTTGTCTCAAATCATTTCATTGCGTCATCTAATGTTGTCTCAAATCATTTCATTGCGTCATCTAATGTTGTCTCAAATCATTTCATTGCGTCATCTAATGTTGTCTCAAATCATTTCATTGCGTCATCTAATGTTGTCTCAAATCATTTCATTGCGTCATCTAATGTTGTCTCAAATCATTTCATTGCGTCATCTAATGTTGTCTCAAATCATTCCACTGCGTCACCTAATGTTGTCTCAAATCATTTCATTGTGTCATCTAATGTTGTCTCAAATCATTTCATTGTGTCATCTAATGTCTCAAATCATTTCGCTGTGTCATCTAATGTTGTCTCAAATCATTTCATTGTGTCATCTAATGTTGTCTCAAATCATTTCATTGCGTCATCTAATGTTGTCTCAAATCATTTCATTGCGTCATCTAATGTTGTCTCAAATCATTCCATTGTGTCATCTAATGTCTCAAATCATTTCATTGCGTCATCTAATGTCTCAAATCATTTCATTGTGTCATCTAATGTCTCAAATCATTTCATTGCGTCATCTAATGTTGTCTCAAATCATTTCATTGCGTCATCTAATGTTGTCTCAAATCATTTCATTGCGTCATATAATGTTGTCTCAAATCATTTCATTGCGTCATCTAATGTTGTCTCAAATCATTTCATTGCGTCATCTAATGTTGTTTCAAATCATTCCACTGCGTGACATGTGCCCGAGGTTATAAACCATTTCTCAGATCTCAAACTTAAGCTCAAGTGATTTGATTGGTATACTTTGCTATTTACACTCAGCTGAACCAATCAGAAGCCCTAGACTGATGTTAGGATTGGAGCACAGCTTTATAACCTCCAGGCCTTGTATCGCCTAAAATAACTCACGTTGTGACATTGTATCGCATTAAATGATGTGATTTTGTGACGTTTTGTTGCACCTTGCACCAACTCATTCATGTTGTATATGTTCATGTTATACTAGAGGACATAGAAAACGCACACAGCGAATAAGTATGGTTTTACATGAAACACAATAACTATATAAATACATAGTTTTAAACATTTTGGAATATTTTAAGTTGTTCAGTCTGTGTTTTGTAATAAAGATGTGATATATCTTTGATGGAATCCTTCATATTTCGTTTTCATGTAATACTAATCATATAATTTTGGTGTGCGTTTTCTATGTCCTCTAGTCTATTTTAATTATGCGTCACACTCACAGACGTTCTACCAGAAACATATATCAAAGTGACAGACTTTGCTCAACAATGGCACTATGCAATGCATCATCAGACACCCTATTATTTTATTTATTTAATATATCATAATCTATCACGCTACATTGTCAGACAGGATCCAGATAAATTGTGCGATTAATTTTGACACGAATGCACACAGGATTTGATTTCATCAAAGAGTCATTATGCGTACACACCATTGTCAAAACATGTCTGTCAACAGCACATTATTCTCACGGTAATTTGATTACATTCAACAATCTATTCACAATCAATTGCCATTCGTGACATTTATCATTTTGCATCTACCATTCCAAATACACATACATTCCAAATCGATCATGCTTGGTACGATCTTACACACACACACCACACCACACCTTGGTACGATCATGCGGTACGATCTTGCTTGGTACGATCTTACTTGGTACGATCTTGCTTGGTACGATCATGCTTGGTACGATCATGCTTGGTACGATCTTACTTGGTACGATCTTGCTTGGTACGATCTTACTTGGTACGATCATGCTTGGTATACCACACAAATGCTTTCGAATTGACCTTTCTGCCGATTTTGATTGACAGCTGGCGTTAGCCAATCGCATCGCACCATTCCCGCACACCCCCGGCAACGGTTTATCGCCGCCATCTTGTTAGACAAACACTGCATATTAGACACACTAGTAACGAGTAGACACATTTGAAAAGACGTGAATTTGATCGAAAATACGGGTTTAAAATTGTTTTAATGATGTTGAAAATGTGTAGCTTTGGTGTGTGGGTTAGTAATAGTACAACATTAGTCGATATCCTGGTGATCGACGTTAAATTCAACCCATTTCAAAATCCTTGGACAAATCTAAAAGTGTGTATATGAACCACAAAATACCAGACAGCTGCTTTAAAAACAATGCATCTATAAAAACACCGACTGAACCCATATAGTCATTCTTTTCTCACAAACACAGCAATCAAATTTAAGCGTGTCACACTGTTTATTGGGAGTAATCAACAACTTACCGACTAACGGTACATCACAGAGACCGCAGACTTATAATACCCGATAGGGGCCTACTGCTATTATCAAGATCAAAGTATTGCACATCGGAATTTAGCACTGATTGTGCTAATTGGTCAATTATAAAATGTGTGCACATAATTATAGTATTGATTACTACACCGAGTCATTGTTTTATCGTTCTGTTAGACAAACGAGTTATGTAGTAAAATTTTAATCAAATCTGATAACAAGTTTCAAATTTAACGAGTGATCGTGATCTGAAATTATTTTTTGAAAAATAATTACAAATTAATTAATGCTGTCTGTCATTGACAAAGGTGAAAAGATGTAGTTACGGGCTGTGTGACAGTGATAGTAGATATCCAGATCGATTGATAGGTGACGTTAAATTCGTGCCATTTCCAAAACCTAAGACAAATCTTGAAAAAATGTCTAAGGTGGATTAAGTTGTGTGAACGACCAAACGACCAGCTGAATACATTCAAAATTAATGCAAACAGATATATTTGCACAAAAGTAAGTTGAAATTAATTTATTTATGCATAATAAAATATTTCGAAAAAATATATTCTGCATTAATAGATCTACCGTTCACAAGAGATATGTGAGTATAATGGTTATTAAAATTATACATGTGGTTCATACATATTGTCGTGGATGGTGGACTAGGGATCAGATAGTAGTAATAGTACCCATGCATGTGCAGAGCTGTGGGATTCCCATATTAGCTCAGTGAACGTACTGGTGTTCAGTTTTTGGGCCTAATGTTCGAGTCTTCTAGGAGGCATATGGTCGAGTCTCTCAAGACGGTGGCATATTTCATTTCTTTTGATGTCAAAGTTGACACGATGTGGTTGTTCACTCTTCCGTTGACTGCGCAAGCATTTTCCACGAACACTTAACACGCCCTCACCCGTTAAATATATCTGTACTTTAGAGAAATAACCTTCACACCTACGTCTATTATGAGATGGGCTGTTGACAAATTAATCAATTACTGGAGAATATATTATTTTTCACACCTTGATTGGTCGGCTCAAACATTTGTGATGCTGGCTTGTATGCCCGTGTTTTATCAGCTTTAGAGCTGAGCCGTGCCATATGTCCAAGCCCTTGAATCATGTATAAATATCATGCTCTTCACATCAATTTCATTACAACCATGGCGTCTATTTTTCCATGCGTTTTTTGCTCTCGTCACGTTTCCAGCCGTATGCATGCTCTTAGCTGCGATAAGTGCCACCGTTGGAATCATCGAAAATGCGGAATGATTTAATTATTCTCCCCCATTCACTTTAATTAATCTTGATTAGTGGCCTGAAACCTAGATATATAATCACTCCTGGTATGGCAAACACACGGCTACATAGTCCCATTCATAATTGTGTCTAATTACCTAAATAGCTAATAATGGGCCTGTATAGTGCAGTACTATATATATATAAAATACGAACTTGTGATTATACGAATGCACTAGTATACGAAACTACCATTAGACGAACAAGGGATTATACGAAACCACCTGAATTCACCTAAAACCCTTGTCTTGAGATAGTCTTATCTGGGTGAAATAAAACCGAGAAATTCGACGGAATTTTATCTAGATTAACTCGATGCAGGTCTGCGTTAGACGCCATTTTGTTAGATAGCTTGTCTCGCGTGGTTACAGCGAGCACCTGTAACTATGGGGGGCGTGCCTAAGTAGCGTTTTTTTCAGAAAGGTCAATTGCCATATGTGCGGAATAATGGCAACATTATGTGTACCATGTTCCACCATGTCAATGTACATTTATATCAACATAAAAGTGATACCTTGTGCATGATACGTTTTATTTAAGTTATGTTCTTATTATCCATCTCTGTAAATAATTAAATTCCATGTACAATAAAATCATCTGTTATGTTAACACAAGCGTTGTATGAGGAACATTGTAATACAGTTCAACATCTTGTACATATAGAGCACCTTAGAAACAAGAACACACGCGTGTCTAAGATTTCAGCCTGATTACGTATGTATTAATTCATCAAAGCACTTTAAACTGTTATGGGGGTCACCTATCGTTGTTTACAGTTGTTTTACAACTACCATTATGTACTTGATGTAGTTTACAAGCATGCTGGACTGTGTTACACAACTTGAATATCAAAAAGTATGTATATAGTATAAAGCACAATTGTCAACAGTATGAAGAAAATCTCAATAAGCTTTAAGCTTCCGATTTAATCCATTTTCGTTTTGTATACACTGTATATGTAATGTACATTATTATCGAATAAATATGTTTAAACCAACAGTAGGGTTCATTGATATATAGTTACATAGTTTAATGATAAATAATTGTTATTAGGTTAAAAAGAAAATAATATGCAACTAATACACTATATTCTAATTACATGTCATTAATAATACACACACTTTTCTCAAAATATAGGACGATGTATGTTAGATTTATTGTAACCGCCATGTTATGTTTTATGGCGATGCACATGTTATATGTTTATTCCAAACAAAATATATTGAATATTGAATTTTGTTTTATTGATATAAGTTACATTGATTTCATAGTTTAGTTTTTCCTGCAAACCTTTTTACACTGGCGAATGTATGTATGTATGTTCCATTAATGCCAAACCCCTTGCAGGGACGTAGACATGTTTTTCTGGGCAAGCTCAGCCGACCTAAGTGGTTAACCAGTACTAAGCAATGTGTGTGAGGTGCCTTGCTCAATGACACAACATACGTGGCCTGACCGAGTATCGAACCCGGGACCGTTCGATTCCAAATCCGACGCTCTACCACTGGACCACGGATGCCACACCACGAATGATGCTCACTCACAGATTCAAATCAGGTGGACAATTCAAAATCTAGATGAATGTGTCAACTGCGTAATTAGATACATCGGATGTCCCGTCTACAACGTGTCCATCCGAAAGCATGTGCTAAGTACGGCACAATTTCCATTCATGTATTTTTTAAAAAGTTCAAGGTCACTCTTGGGGTGGAACATGTTAAGGGGCGGTGAACATCCCCTAAACAGTAGATAGGCAACGAATCAATGCAACGAATCAAGTATGCTAACTATATACATCACTCTCGCGTTCTACATTTATCAAACAATAATTCTCTATTTCAGAAACGATGTCTTGATTTATCAAACTAAAATGGTTGAACTAAAATCGTGCTTATTTCCCGCCAAAGGTAAAAATCAAATCACGGTAGTAACTCTTATAGCACAAAAATTGACAAGATAGATAAAGTCACTCGAGTTGTCTTTCTTAGTAAACATTACCCAGGTCACAATTACGTGATTATTGTTTGAGAACTTTTGGTGTGTACATATATGTATCTGCTATAATGATTAATGACTTTCAAGGCGGTCAATATAATGTTCTATGAACCCGCAGGGTGATATTGACATCGAACATCGTCATCATCGGTTAATACCATCCTCGTGCAATTTGTGAAGTACTATGTTCTTTACTCATAAACAATTATAGTAAAATCCATAATTCTAAAAAAGTTTGTAACGAAACAGTAACGCTCAATATAAAAGTTGACATTTTTTAATGGCGTCAGTATATTTACCGCATCGAAAGTCCTTACTTGTATAATGATAAAGAACATATTAAATCTCTACAAAATTAAAAAGGGAATTTGAGAAGCGATAATGTTTTAATGACGACATTGGTGATATGTATTTGGCACACAATCATGTTCATACACATTGTTGATGATCATGCTCTTGCAAAGCAAAGGTGCCATGAGAGTGACCCACCACCATATATGAATTCAAATTACAGGAAGCTGAAAGTACAAAAAAGTAGACAAATACACAATTCTTACCGTAAATGTAAAAAGGTATGAAATAAGCAAATATTAGAAGTCCCTAGTAGGAAACGTAAAACTACAACCAAGTGAAGTCGGAAATGCCATGCTAAACACCCATTAAATCAATTTAAAAGAAGAGGAACAGGTTGTATGTGATCCAATAAAGGTATTTGAAAGTTTAAATGATTTCCATTGTAATCACTGTTCAAATCATTGGTATAAATAACGACAGGCAGTCAATAAATAAAGAACATCACGGTATTGGCAACATTTCTGGAGAACAATGTTGAACATTAAGATGGCAATTCCAAACCCACTTTGTGGATAGAATTACCGTAAGCTTTTAGCTTTCAGTTCAATCCACATATCACGATATAAATGTATGTTTCTGTATATTTCTCAATGTATATTACATGTATCCTGATAAATAAATATGTATAAACCAAACCCACTGACCGAGCAGAACTAAGTAAATACTTAAATCTCAAATCCTAGCGAAACACTTGTTGTTAACGCGTTACCACCTAACCTCAAATCCTAAAGAAATACTTGTTGTTGACGCGTTACCACCTAACCTCAAATCCTAAAGAAACACTTGTTGTTGACGCGTTACCACCTAACCTCAAATCCTAGCGAAACACTTGTTGTTAACGCGTTACCACCTAATCTCAAATCCTAAAGAAACACTTGTTGTTGACGCGTTACCACCTAACCTCAAATCCTAAAGAAACACTTGTTGTTAACGCGTTACCACCTAATCTCAAATACTAAAGAAACACTTGTTGTTGACGCGTTACCACCTAATCTCAAATCTTAAAGAAACACTTGTTGTTAACGCATTACCACCTAACCTCAAATCCTAAAGAAACACTTGTTGTTGACGCGTTACCACCTAACCTCAAATCCTAGCGAAACACTTGTTGTTAACGCGTTACCACCTAATCTCAAATCCTAAAGAAACACTTGTTGTTGACGCGTTACCACCTAACCTCAAATCCTAAAGAAACACTTGTTGTTAACGCGTTACCACCTAATCTCAAATACTAAAGAAACACTTGTTGTTGACGCGTTACCACCTAATCTCAAATCTTAAAGAAACACTTGTTGTTAACGCATTACCACCTAACCTCAAATCCTAAAGAAACACTTGTTGTTGACGCGTTACCAC
Organism: Archivesica marissinica; assembly: GCA_014843695.1. NCBI lineage: Eukaryota > Metazoa > Mollusca > Bivalvia > Venerida > Vesicomyidae > Archivesica > Archivesica marissinica. Next base: position 17,244,409 of record CM026402.1, read on the forward strand.
CTAACCTCAAATCCTAGCGAAACACTTGTTGTTAACGCGTTACCACCTAATCTCAAATCCTAAAGAAACACTTGTTGTTGACGCGTTACCACCTAACCTCAAATCCTAGAAACACTTGTTGTTGACGCGTTACCACCTAACCTCAAATCCTAAAGAAACACTTGTTGTTACGCGTTACCACCTAACTCAAATCTAGCGAAACACTTGTTGTTGACGCGTTACCACCTAACCTCAAATCCTAGCGAAACACTTGTTGTTGACGCGTTACCACCTAACCTCAAATCCTAGCGAAACACTTGTTGTTGACGCGTTACCACCTAACCTCAAATCCTAGCGAAACACTTGTTGTTGACGCGTTACCACCTATCCTCAAATCCTAGCGAAACACTTGTTGTTGACGCGTTACCACCTAATCTCAAATCCTAAAGAAACACTTGTTGTTGACGCGTTACCACCTAACCTCAAATCTTAAAGAAACACTTGTTGTTAACGCATTACCACCTAACCTCAAATCCTAAAGAAACACTTGTTGTTGACGCGTTACCACCTAACCTCAAATCCTAGCGAAACACTTGTTGTTAACGCGTTACCACCTAATCTCAAATCCTAAAGAAACACTTGTTGTTGACGCGTTACCACCTAACCTCAAATCCTAAAGAAACACTTGTTGTTAACGCGTTACCACCTAATCTCAAATACTAAAGAAACACTTGTTGTTGACGCGTTACCACCTAATCTCAAATCCTAAAGAAACACTTGTTGTTAACGCATTACCACCTAACCTCAAATCCTAAAGAAACACTTGTTGTTGACGCGTTACCACCTAACCTCAAATCCTAGCGAAACACTTGTTGTTAACGCGTTACCACCTAACCTCAAATCCTAAAAAAACACTTGTTGTTGACGCGTTACCACCTAACCTCAAATCCTAGCGAAACACTTGTTGTTGACGCGTTACCACCTAATCTCAAATCCTAAAGAAACACTTGTTGTTGACGCGTTACCACCTAACCTCAAATCCTAGCGAAACACTTGTTGTTGACGCGTTACCACCTATCCTCAAATCCTAGCGAAACACTTGTTGTTGACGCGTTACCACCTAACCTCAAATCCTAGCGAAACACTTGTTGTTGACGCGTTACCACCTAACCTCAAATCCTAGCGAAACACTTGTTGTTGACGCGTTACCACCTATCCTCAAATCCTAGCGAAACACTTGTTGTTGACGCGTTACCACCTAATCTCAAATCCTAAAGAAACACTTGTTGTTGACGCGTTACCACCTAACCTCAAATCCTAAAGAAACACGTGTTGTTGACGCGTTAGTTTAAACATAGTTTATTTCAAACAATGATATAACATATACAAATGTACAATTTACACAAATATTTACATACATGTATGAAAAAGGATTATAACCGAAAGCTATAGCTTATAGAGGTCTTCTCCTATATTTAGATGTATATTGTAATTACAGTATGACAGCGTTTTAATCGTATATGAACTATTAATTGCAATTCGATAAAGATAAGTATAAAATTATATTAACCATGAACTGTAAACTATAATCTCAATAATATAATGAGATTATTAAGGTGATAGAAATACACATAGTAATTAAATTAGTAAGTTGAAATTAAGATTGACTGAGAAGATAGGCAAAAGGATAGAAGATGGAGGAACATGTATTCATTCGGATAGTTCAATGGGAGAAGCAAACTTGCTACATTTAGTGAACAGATGCTCATGAAAATCGTCTGCTTTCCCGGATGTAGTTTTGGACTGCTTCAAATATGTGTGCGTTGAGGTCATCGCTAAGGTTCCGGTCTCCGTGTAATAGAGTGTATAGTGTTATGGTACAATATTTAGAAGTAGTTGCTAAGAGACGAACTCTGATGTCATTGTAGTAGACACATTCAAAGAAGAAATGATGATTACTCTCAGGAAGACCACATTGGCAGAGTGGTGATGGAGAAATGTTTTTTGTGAACAAATGCTGGTTTAATGAGCTACAATTAGTACGGAGTCGAGCATGATAGACTTGCCATTTGCGGTCACCTAAGTAAAAATAGTTTGGGCATTTTGTGACGTCACTCTTTAGCTGCGATTTGAATGAGGAAAGAGATGGTGAATTTTGTAGTACATTTGATAGTTTGTTCCAGTCTCTCAGAGCCGATGGCAGAAACGCATTGTTGTATAGAGATGTTCTTGCGCGTATGGTTTGGATATCATCGACATTGCGCAAATTATACCTAGAAGTTTCTCCTACAGTAGGTGGGACTAGAGAAGAAAGATAATCAGGAGTTAGGCCGTTCTTCATCTTGTACAGCATAATTAGTTTATGGTTGTGTCTTCGACGTTCAAGGGATTCCCATGGAACTTCTCTATGGAGTTCGTTAAGTGATACAAGTTTGGTAGCTCCAGAAACAATACGGGAAGCTTCGTGCTGAATTTTGTCAAGTTCCGATTTCTCATAGTGTGTGCAGTTGATATAAACAACGTCCGCGTATTCAATAAGAGGTCTAATGAAGGATACATATATCACTTCTAGAGATCTTCTATCTAGTTGGAACTTGAGTTTTCGCATGATGTGTATTCTTTTCCAGGCACGCTCTTTAATTGAGTTGATATGAGAATGCCAAGAGCAATCATCGGAAAGGTGGACACCAAGATGCTTGTGACAATTGACTAGTGTAATAGGTTGATCGTGCATAAGTAGAGGTGGATGAACGTGTTTATGAGTTTTACGTGAAATTGTCATAGTTTCTGATTTGGAAGGATTAAACGTAACTAACCATTTGTCAGCCCAATTTGATATTTTTTCAATGTCGGATTGTAGAGTTTCTGCAGCAGAAATAGGATGATCAACAATGATATGTAAACTGGTGTCGTCAGCAAAGAGATGTACTTGAGAACCCATGTCGTCGACAATGTCGTTGATAAACACTAGGAATAAGAGTGGGCCAAGAATAGATCCTTGGGGAACTCCTGCATTTACCGCTGACCAATTAGATTGAGTACCCGGTAGAATAACAGATTGTCGTCTGTTAGAGAGATAGTCAGAAAACCAGGTAAATAAACAGCCATCCAGTCCAGCATTTTTTAACTTGAAGAGGAGACCTTTATGCCACACTTTATCAAAGGCCTTACTAATATCAAAGAATACAGTTCTTACTTCAAGGCCGTCATCGAGAGCCTTGCAGAATGTATTGTACAGGTAGATGAGCTGATTCGATGATGAGTCTCCTGGTCTGAACCCAGATTGTAGGGAAGACAGGAAATTAGTATCACTAAGAAAGTTGAAAAGATACTTAAATATAATACGCTCAAATACCTTCTCTATACAACAGAGCAAAGAAATCGGGCGGTAGTTGTTAGGTAAGGATGGGTCACCTTTTTTAAAGATAGCACATACATTAGCATCTTTCCAAGAATGAGGTACCTTACTGAGCTGTAGTGAATGGTTAAACAGAGAACAAAGTGGAAATTTAATCACTGGTGCAGTTTCACGCAGGATTCGGTTACTAACTCCATCTGGTCCTGAGGCTTTGTTGATTTTAAGAGATCTCAAAGCATCGTCAACGTCTTGTAGGGTAATAGAAATGGAGTCTAATTTATTTATATGTTCTTGATAATTATTGGCAGGAAGGTCGTTATTGTGGTTGATTAGCGAAGACTGGCTACAAAAGAAGTCATTCAAGAGATCAGACTTCGACTTAGAATCAAGGACAAGTGCATGTGTGGCCGGGTCTATAAGTGGAGGGATGACTTGTTTATTAGAAGGTGAAATGAATGCTTTGATGAGTTTCCACCAGTCTTTTGGCGTGGTAGTCGCAGAATTAAGAGAATCAGCCAATTTAAGATAATGGTTTAGTTTAGCAGAGCGGATAAGTGAGACTATTTCATTTCGGATTGTTCTGAACTTGTTCCAGTGAATAGGGTTCTGAGTGCGTTTAGCTTTTTGGTAGTATTTCTTGCGTTTTAGAATTTGTTTCTTTATTTGCGTTGAGATCCATAGAGCATCTTTTGGTTTTACGGTAGTATTTCTTGTTGGAATGCATTCCTTGGAAAGCTCTAGGAGTTTATTTGTAAAGGAGGAAGTGTACGTGTTAATGTCATCGTTCTTGAACAGGTCCCAGTTAGTTTCACTGATCTTGCGTCTAAGTGAGGTGTAATCTCCTCGTTCATATAGCCATACTAACCGTTTAAAAGACTTGACGTGCGGTTTGGAGAACGTAAATAGAGCAAAGATAGGGCAATGAAAGCGTTGGTTCTGGTCTAAAATAGGTTCCCCTACACCAGAAGTTATTACTTTGTGGCTACAAGTTACCAGGAAGAGGTCCAGTATAGAAGAGGAGGTCTCTGTGAAGTGGGTTGGTTCAGAAATTAGTTGTTCTAAGCTAAATTGTTGACAGATAGAGTGGAGCTTGCGACTCATGTACAGGTTTGTTTCATTAAAGTTAAAGTCACCAGTGACGATTATATCCGATATACCTGAATCAATAGCCAAACTTAATGAGTCTTCGATTAGATTTGTGAGATTGGCAGCTGCGTTTGGGGGACGGTAGAAAACAGCAAACAGGATATGCTTGGAATGGGAAGGCATTAATTCGATCCAGATGCATTCCAAGTTTATGGGTTCGAGGTCAAACCTTCTTTTGTAATGTAAAGATTCCTTCAAGTACACAATAACACCACCGTAGCCATTTTCAGATCTGTCCTTTCTCTCTGGAATATGAAAGGTTGGAAGGTTGATGTCGTCATAAGAGATGTTCGGATTTAACCATGTTTCAGTGAATGCAATGACATCGAAAATACCGTACTCAGTTCCAAGAACATCAATCTTGTTCACGAGGCTTTGTACGTTATAGTGTAAGAATGAAAGGCATCTGGTGCTAGTTATTAGTTCTGATAGTGTGTTAGACATGGTGGAACTGATAGATGATGAACTGGTAGAACTCGTAGATGATGGGCCCGGGTTCGGATGAACATCACCAGCCTGAACTATTAAGAGGCAGAGCCATGTTATAGACAATGAACTTGTAAACACCCAAAATACATATCTAACGAAGCAAAGATTTTGCTTGAATTTGAGCCCTTGAAGCATGTGTTTATGAGGGTATACAATGTTGTGTTTTAATTGTGACCTTATCTGATTGGTCAGAGAATACGCATATAACGAGTTGGAAGCGATGACAAATATTAATGTGGCGTGTAGAAATAATGAGAATTTCCATGGGCTTGTATAGGTTAGCACGACCGTGGGGAAGGAAGTGTTACTCATTATGTTACTGCTGACAAGGACAACAAAAACAATTTGACCACAGTCATGCATACGCACACTGAAATGTCGCATGCACAGCCTCTGCCATATAAACTGGTCCGAATAATAATGTTCCGATTCATCAACAGGAGAGTGTTAGATAGATACTGTAACTGTACAGGATTGAAAAAGAGTAAATAAAGGAAGAGAATAACATCCATACTGCAATCTAGTAAGAGTAGAATATTATAACAAGGGAAATATGACATAAACTGACGAATTAGTTACATGTTATTACTATATGGGTCTGTGAAAATTGAGAGCGATTATAATTACTGAAATGTTAGCTCAATGTCTAATGGTATGTCTGCAATACACGCTCCACTGTTATGACGGTCATAATAGTGGAACGTGCACTGCAGACATACCATTTAGACGTATTTGCATGACCACCCGGTACCAATATGGTACCTACCCAATCTAATATTCTGAAACTGATGTGTACCATAGAGGAATACTGGTACCTTAAAAATACTGATATGCATTTTCAACTAAGACATATTTTCCAAGATCACTGTGGCATTACCAAATTAAAAATGTGATTAATAGGCGGCATGAGATACCAACATACAATATTACCTAATATTCCAACCATATATGCTCTTGATTATGAAAATAAAATTAAGTGTACAAGATAAGTTGTCGGTAACTTGCTGCTTTCAAATTATGAAATTGGCTGGTATGCCAGTAAGTCCAGCATGTATGTGTATGCTATACATAAACTGATGTTGCCAAGTTTAAGTGCATGGGAGGTAATTCGATCAAGTTTCCATTAAAATATATATATTGACAGAGAAAATGAACAGACAATGAACATACTGTGCGTCACATATAGAAAGGCAGGTACATTTTGTGATGAAAAACTGATCTCAACAAGACCACAATTGGTTAGGAATTAACTACAACATACTGCATATGGTATTGGTAGATAAACATTCGCATGTATGTATGTATGTATGTATGTATATATATATACACACACACACACACACACACACACACACACACACACACACACATATATATATATATATACTTAAAATGTCATTTGCCAAGGTATTGTCTAATTAACTAAAGTACAGTACATCTACATGGTGTATATACCATATAATTATGGATCAAGATAACGCATACACTCGTCATATTTTAGGTAGCAGGATTTCTGCAACAAGACTAGAATTATAAATATATATATATAAGATTCAGAACATTTTCCTGGCTGGTCAACGAAAGTATGCGTATATATACACAACAATTTAAAGAAGTATTAATAAACCCGATATCTCAGGTATTCAATGTGTGCTATAATTAGAAAACGGTCAGTCAGTTTTGCACAGGTGAGATGCTATAAATAGCAGCATGTAGATTTGCTTCATTGAAAGTTAGTAGGTAGTATACATCTCAACAAAAGTTACAGGACAGTCATCGTTTAATCGGTTGTGAACATTTGGCTGACAAAAGTTCGTTCTCACAAGTTATCCGATGTATGTTTTGACTGGCGTCCTTTACCATGATTGTGCCGTCGTAGGTCCAAGCACCATTCAGGAAGCGATCCTTAACGAGCTGTCTGGCCCTGTAGAATAGGGATGAGCGCATCCGGGTTAGATCTTCGTTGAGGAATACACCGGGATATCCACATGCCTTCAGCCCGACCCTGGCTCGGTAAAGAGCGTTTCTTGCCCGGTATGATGTGAATTTCACAATAATGTCCCTTGTTTTGCCAGGCTGTTGTTTTCCGATGCGATGTGATCTGTCAATATCTGAAGTGTCGACTTTTACCTCAAGGGCTCTTGAGATTTTCCTGACTTTTTCATCTGTAGGTTCGTGATTGTGATGTGTGATATTGTTATGTGAGTTTGGTTCTTGTTCGATAGTTGTTTCTGGAATACCGCTAATACGAAGGCAGTTTCTTCGACTGTATTGCTCTGCAGTATCTACATCATGTTCCAGTTTGTCAACGCGTGTGCGAAGTTCTTCATTTTCCTTCTCTAACTTTTGTATTTTTTGTTGAAGTCCTGTAAGAACTCCATCAACAATGGCTTGAACAGTGGCATCAATGTTCGCAGCAGGTCTATGACTAAGCATCTCAGAACGAAATGTTTCATGTAATGCACTGGCAATTGCCTTAATGTCTTCACTAGAGAGAACAATCTGGGAGTCTGCCATTTTTATTTTTTAAGATCTGTATAATCCAGTGGTGATGACAACTCTCTTTTTTTGCTATCAGTTACAGGCGTTGAACATACTGGAATCTGGTCATCATTCATAATGCGTATGTGTATTGTTCAAAAGTTAATAATAGTTACAATTTTTTTGCGCGCAGTGTATGTTGTTGAAAATTCGAGCAGGGGTGGTCTAAATATAGATTTTCATTTCACAGGTGACAGCGGTATAAAGGTATAAAGTTCAAATTCACATTTCAGATTTGTTTTATCAACATAGTGTCAATTATATATGTGTGCCAGTTATTTACATAATCTGTGAACACCATATCAACCCTTACGTCTGTTTAGATCATATTTCAGAAATGTCCTCTTGTTTACATTTTTTTCACGTCTGCCATAACGGAAGCGGAAGTCGTAATCCTTGTTGACGCGTTACCACCTAACCTCAAATCATAAAGAAACACTTGTTGTTGACGCGTTACCACCTAATCTCAAATCCTAAAGAAACACAACAAAAATGGTAACAGCCCGTTTAGAAATTGTGACTTTGTTATAACAACAACCTGTGTTGAGAAACATATTTAAGTTGTGTTGATTATATGAAACATCGAACTGCATTATCTAGATTTCGATGTTCAGCCCATAAATTGGCAATAGAAGAAGGAAGATTTCGAAACATTGAAAGAAATTCAAGAGTGTGCTCAAAATATAATATGCATCAAGTAGAATCAGAATATCATTTCTTATTAGTTTGTCCTTATTATAATGATATAAGAAATATATATTTACCTAGATATTATTGTTCATGGTCAACCATTAATAAGTTTAGAACACTCGTGAATTCAACACGAAAAGGCAAACAAAAAGTCAATTTAGCTAAATATATTTATTTAGCAACTATTAAAAGAAACGATATACAGACGGATATGTAGTCCAGTGGTAACACGCTGGACTGGTAATCCAGGGATCGCAGGTTCGATCCCCCGTCTGACCCTAATAAAATTAACAGTCTTTCAGATGGGACGTTAAACCGAGGTCTCGTGTCGGTGCTTTACACCGTGCACGTAAAAGAACCAGAGGAGATCTGGAATGGGTCTCTGTCTGTATCATGCACTATCCTCCAAAATCTAAAATAACTAATCTCTTCAGGAGGCGTCGCTCATATGGGCAACCGGTAGCGACGATAAATAAACGTAAACTAAAAAAAAAAAAGAAAAAAAAAGAAACGATATTAATTAACTAAATGAATGTTACTACTTGTAAAATATTGATGTGTGAGACACTGAATACCAACTATATTGTTAAACAAACAATATATTTCGTAAATGTTAATTCTATGCTTACTCAAACCTTATATAATATCATGCTTTTCTGTAACTTTGTATGTAACCGCCAAACATGTTTCTTGGTGATGGACATGTACATGTTTATGCCAATAATAACTTTGACTTGACTTGACTTGTTATCTGACACAAAACCTTGGTCCAAGTATAGACAGGTTTCACTGTAGTCGTACCTTAATATACCGATGGTTTTAACATACCGACGTACAGACATATGTTCAGATCGAGGTCAAATAAACACCACCTGGATCAGTGTTGACCTAGAAGAATAAACGTCTGATCATGAACATGAAACAGTCAACGTCAATAGTAAGCATACCACTTATGAAAGACGCTTATTCGAGGCGATTATCAAGTTACATGTAACATTACCGCACCCCTTTTATATATTTATCTGAAAACAGTCTGCAAAGTTCGTTATATAATTATATTAATGTTCATTCCAAATTTGTCAAATGGCAAATATGGGAATTAAATAATATCCGAGATAAACTTTTTCTACTGAAATCCAAATTTAATATTGTTTGTTAAAAACTAGTTGATATTCATATCTTTGGAATTTTTTTCCTGTAATATAGTCCGTGGTCCAATGGTAGAGCGTTGGATTTGGAATCAAACGGTCCGGGTTCGATACTCAGTCAGGCCACGTATGTAGTGTCATTGAGCAAGGCACCTCACACACATTGCTTAGTACTGGTTAACCGCTATGGTCGGCTAAGCATGCCCAGGAAAACATGTCTAGGTCCCCGGGTTTGACATTAATGGTACATACATACATATACATGTTGGGATAGTTCGCAATAAAGGATCTTCTTTCAAACAATCTTGAAAACACTGTTGAAGTACCCTCACTGTAAGTACCACATTGAACGACAAGGCTGATAAATAACTCTGTAAATATTGAAAACCACACGTTTGTCCGTAGATAGACGGGTCTGTCCTATCAGCCATCGCATGCCTTTCTATTCCATTAGAGTCCTGTGCGTATATTGTGTGGTGTAATATGCGAGTTATTTGTGCTCTTGTTTGTTTTATAATTTATGAATTGTGCTAGCTTGGTGATTTGATATGATGTTGCTCTAGCTTAATGCTCATGTTTTGTGGATATGCACACTAGTTGCATTGCCTGCATTACATGTTATTGCTGCTTCAGCTATTACTAGCAACATACAGATATTCCCTTGTGTTTAATTATCGTTTTGCCTCATCATATGACTTCACCACTTCTACTTTTACAAAGACACACAGAAGAAATACAATTGGGAATCGACTGTGTTTATCATAATCCTTTCCGCCATATCACACATCTGGCAGTTACCGGAAGTACGTAGTAACCGGAACACATGGTCAAACAGTTTCATTCAAAACTATCAGATAACAGACGGACATTTTACAAACCCGGTATAGTGGTGAGTATCCCCGCCTGTCACGCGGGAGACCGGGGTTCAATTCCCCGACGGGGAGCCATTTGTTACCGGGTCTTCATGGAATTAATAAATACACCAAACCCATATCCGAGGTTCGTAGTTTATATCAATACATAAAAAGAGGACCAGTAATAACAATAACAACTAATAGAAACACATATATGGAATATATACACTAATCCACCCGGAAAATATCACAGCCGCTATCACATATTTCATTTCATATTATAAATACATTAGCTTAGTACTAAATGGTTTCTTACCAGAATCGACTGTATACTAGTCTTATGCATATTTATTTATTTGATCAGAGGTAGATCTAAATAGATATATATATATATATATACTAATTCATTCTGACATTGTTTTGCAACAATGTCGAAGTATACAGCTTGACTTCTGTTTTTGCAGTGTGCGGATTATTAGAAAGGGCGGAAAAACGGGTTTAGTTGGGGTTAATAGTGGATTAGTGATTTGACCTCTCATACGTCATTCTCCCGTACTATCACTCAGCCATAATTACATGACGTTACACCGCAGTAGATAACACAATAGACTGGACACACATGGGTAACTGACTAACTGTCATAGAAGAGGAAGGAACAGCTACCGTACATATACAGATAAGAGAGCATTGCTTGCAATACAATAATACTACACACTATAACTTATCTATATAACATATAAATAAGGCATGGGCTACATACATACATAAATATTACCTCTCTACGCCATCAAAAGGTTTTTAGAATTGCTAAAATCAACTGATAAGAATGTGTTATGAAACTTGTCCAAAGAAAGAAACTTTATCGTTAAAAAACACATTGCTGAATAAACAAATGCTTCTTTAGTATAATTATTATATCTTCATCATCTTTAACGTAATTTGCAATCAGTAATATACTGATAGAAACTTTATTGTTAAACTGATTGAAATTATATGTTATTGTTTTTTTTTTTTTTTTTTTTTTTTTTTTTTGGAGCCACGTTTAAGGTCCGTTTATTTGCCTCGTCGTAGGTAGCAAGCGGGTCGAGGCCATCCCACTTGTACCTTACAAAGAACATAGTAATGAAATTTGTACAAAACAGTTACATTTACATATGTATACAATACATTACATAATTCAATATATAAGAATGTTATGTTTAGACAAAGCATGTGAAAAAGAAGAGAAAAATTAACACAAAAAATAGAAAAATAATAGTCTTGTCTAAATATCGCAAGAGAGAAAAAAAAAAAGAGAGATCTACTTCGGCTTGTTATATATATTGAATAAAATTATTGTTAACTATTATGATATAAAATATCTAATGACCATTAATTGTGTTAATAGTATGCCTTTCGCTGATATACTATGTACAAGTCTTGTTAATAAACAACTGTTGTGTTCTGTTATTTGTAAATTTGATCCGACGTTTAATAAATCGTCATGTTTCTTGTATATATATATATTTTTTATTTATTTAAGATTATTTAACATCGCTACCGGTTTCCCATTTGAGCGACGGGCAGTTTACCTAACAACACCTCTCCTGGGCAGGCTCCAGCAGTTAACCAGTACTTGGTGCACCAACCTCCGTAAGAAACTGCCAACTGTTTCATATAAATGAGACACGGTCTGAGCGGGGCTCGAACCCGTGACCATCAGAGATGATAGGTTACAGTGGCATACAAGTCAGCGACCTTAACCACTCGACCACGGAGGCGGTTTCTTGTATAATGCTATGATGAACCTTTTAGTCGCATTTAAGCATGAGCCATGAGATAGCTTGCAGCAGTAGAGTGGGATACCGGGATATTCGTGTTGTCGACCCTACAGCAATGGGCATACGCTCCAGCACGAGGGCTGACGTACAGTGAGTATGTGACTGATGCAACCTCCTCAGAAGTGTCTCCTGGAAGGAAACCAACATTATTCAAATAATTACCAACACCAGTCATCTACATTCGCGCTATGATACATTGACATCCTTCAAGCACGAACAATCTACAGTGCAAAGTACCTACTACTCTACGTAGACTACTCGCCCACTGGAGGTAACAATAAAGACACCTCCAAGACATGGATGATATTTGTGCTAACCTTTATTTGTGTAAGATAGGATTTCATTTCATCGAGTGATCACTTCGTGACACAACAGCACAACAACTTCTGTTAGTGTGAACGTCCGTAATAAGATATAGTTACGGTATAATATTCCGTTTGTTTCTGTTTCTTGTCAAAATAAAAAAATACAACATAAAATTCATTAGAATATATTACTTTAAAATCAACTATTCATGATTCTCAGAAAATAGCTAATATACAAAAGTACACCGAACCGCGCATGAATACAAAACGCAACGATACATGTTTGCTATATTGTTAAAATGTTAGAGGGCCTTACGGAAGATTATTTTCGATCTAATTAGGTCACCCTCTATAAATAAATAAATTAGGAAGAGGCAGGTTCCTTTCTCCTCAATCATACATGTATATACATAATTATTATGAATATTAGACGATGTTTATTCAGAAATATATATATTGTTTATACTAAATAAATAAATATATCTCTATATAACAATCAGAGATTCTGTCAGGTAGGCCTTATTTCGGTGAGTATATATATGATCAGTATTTCGCTGTCCCGCTTCCCAAATATAAATATGTGTGTATTTGTATTATAAATATTATTATATTGAAACACAGTATATGTTATAGTTCTGCGTTTGACGATTAACGTCTCACCAACAGCTTAGGTCAGATGGCGACCTTTCAGATAGTAATGGCGGAGAAAGAATCAGGGTGGCCCTCGGAGAAGTATTTCAAGCATTGGTGGGTACCCAGGTAGAACCACCAACTTAACGCAAAACAACTTGATAGCTTCATCACTTTAAATAAGTCGACATTCACAGCGGTGAGCTTAAGTTAACGACCGTAACCACTCGGCCACGTAGACACCTGTTCGCTGTATAGTAAATGTACATAAACATTCATATATATGTATGAGACATACATATTATATTGTTATTGTAGAAATCATGATAGCGAAGTGGAAGTGCGTTCACTTCAGGGGCGAAAGGTCCGGAGTTCGAGCCCCGCTGGAGCCGTTACGATTGTTCCCTTAGGCAAGGCATTTCATTTCCAAGTTGTCTCTTCTCTCTCCTTCGTGGCGATGGATTCCATCAGGAATGAGGTCTCGAGAGTGATTAATATATGTGGGAAGAACTTATTTCGCAATCGAGCTAAAATAAATTTGTATAAACTATATTGTTCTTGCATCTCAACATTGTATTAAAGCCAAATATGTTGCATACCTTGGAAGTTGCATCGAAGCTTCACCCATTAGCTAATCATTTATCCTGCACGAGAGCGCAAACATTCGCAGAAAATGTGGATGATGACTTGTTATTGGTTCAAAATCTGACATTTCATATTTCCACCAAACGTAGAAAAAGAGCATTTAAATGTCAAATATAAATCAAATATTTTAGCCAATGGCGACGTTGGCGAACGACAGCACAGGCCCTGCCTTTTAGTAATAATACATTACTTTTATCTTCTACTTAAGAAGTATAAATCACTTTACGGGTTATAAATTTGCCACTGATTTGGGATTTGGCCCAGAGATTATAAAACGTTTCTTCAATCTCAAAACTCATTCTCAAGCGTCTGATTGGTTCAGCTTACAGCAACACTCAGAGTCAACCAATCAGATCATTTAAGCTTGAGTTTGAGATCTGAGAAAAAGTTTTATAGCCTCGGGCCCAAGTCTTATGTATCTCGCTTACACTGCATTAGAGCTGTTATAAATTCCAAACACTCACGGATATTGTCTGCTATTTATACATTTATGGCATAAACGCATGCAAAGGAAATATCATATCGACAAATTTATGCTACTGTTGCATGTCCTGTTATACTATTGGAACCCTTGATGCAGGGAAATATCTATACGCATATACGTCACTGTTGTGTGACATGAAACGAGTGCTAAGTAAAACATTTATCATGTTATGTCTTAGAACTAGTTATCCTTCAAGTTGGTTCAAAACGAAATACATTTAATTCTGTACCAGAGGGGGCTATTTGGCCTACTTCTGTTAATATGCAACTAATACAGTAAAACCCCTCTAATCCGGACTTCTTCCGGTTTGGACAAAAAGTCCGGTTTAGAGGGGGTTCCGGATTAGAGGTTTGTTTTATATTGAATACAATAATACGTGTACAACATACTATGATGTACAGTAGAACATCTGAACTAAAGTAAAACAAACCTAATTATACACTAGTACACATGAGATATGTTATAATTATACACTAGTACACATGAGATATGTTATAATTATACACTAGTACACATGAGATATGTTATAATTATACACTAGTACACATGAGATATGTTATAATTATACACTAGTACACATGAGATATGTTATAATTATACACTAGTACACATGAGAT
>CM026402.1:17260114-17298129 GCA_014843695.1 Archivesica marissinica
CACTAGTACACATGAGATATGTTATAATTATACACTAGTACACATGAGATATGTTATAATTATACACTAGTACACATGAGATATGTTATAATTATACACTAGTACACATGAGATATGTTATAATTATACACTAGTACACATGAGATATGTTATAATTATACACTAGTACACATGAGATATGTTATAATTTACACTAGTACACATGAGATATGTTATAATTATACACTAGTACACATGAGATATGTTATAATTATACACTAGTACACATGAGATATGTTATAATTATACACTAGTACACATGAGATATGTTATAATTATACACTAGTACACATGAGATATGTACATGCAGTCAGGAACTATTGTATTATGCACTCCAGAGATAGCACAATGTTAATCCGGGTACACTGAATACAGTTGAATTAAAACTATCATACTCTGAATTCACTAGTATTAGGATTAGCCTAATTAGCACATGCTTTTCAGGTGTAATAAAATATGAAGACGACATATAAAACACTCAATAGGCATTATTTACAAAGATAAGAGGTAAGTCGTTGTAAAATACTAAAACAGGTTTTGGCAGCTAATCTAATAATGGGTGCATTTGTTAATATGAACTTAAGTTGTTCTTGACTAGACATATTAACAAAACCAGGTTGTATAAGTTGAGCTCTATCAAATAATATGTTTCTTAAATCATCATATAGGTTACATTCAAGGATAACATGTGACTTATCTTCAATTGTGTTACATAATGTACATGTTCTGTCTTCTACTGGTAAGTTTTCGTATCTGCCAGTTTCAAGCCTTATAGGTGCTACGCCACATCTAAACTTACTAAATGCAGCCCGATGCGATCTAGACATAATAATTTTACAATAGTTTTCAGTTAAAAAGTGTTGTTTAAATGTACAGTAAGTCTTTAGCTTATTCCTACCTCTCCCTGATGTACTATATGTTCTACTGATCGACTGGAGCCATTCCAGTTTATATTTAGACATATATACATTTTCAATCTTCGGAATAATATTATGTTTAGGTATGACATTATCCAGACTACAATATTGATATAATTCAACTTCTGTACGTGTTTTTCGAACATTATAAAACCAATTGCTACATTTCATGTTTGCTAAGTAGTTTGCCCAGACTGCCGTTCCTCGATTGATTCGGTCTGAATTCATATGGGATATACGAGACCAAAGACGGGCAATAGAATTTAACTGACGAACATATGGCGGTAACCATGCGATTTCACCGGCAACGGCCGCGTTTGCAGTGTATTTGCCAACTCTTAGAAAGAACTGCATGGCACGATTTTGAACCGCATTGATGCAAGAGTAGTGTCTGTATCCCCAAATTGCTGCACCGTAATCAATAACGGGCCACACAATGGAGTCGTATAGTTTGGTAAATACATTATATGGAATGCCACCAGCGGATTTACATTTAGCTATAAGAAGACCGAGCGCGCGACTAGTACTCTGAGCAACCATTGTAGCAGTTATATTATAATCTAGATGTTCATGCAACACAATACCAAGATATAAATATCTATCAACTATTTGTAGCTCGACAGCTCCACATGTAAACGAAATATTTGTTACCGGAGTAGATTCCTGGCAACAATGAACTATTTTACTGTTGTCACTATTAATACACATACCATTTAAATTGCACCAATTGTTATGTAGTTCAGTGGCATGACATAACAAAATGAATTGCTACAATGTTATAACCGTTTACTAAATAAATAAATACAACTGGTTGACATGGTTAATTTGCATACAATGCGTAGTTTGACGAAGTTTAATAAGCATGTGGTCCGCCTCTGTGGTCGAGTGGTTAAGGTCGCTGACTTGCATACCACTGTAACCTATCATCACTGATGGTCACGGGTTCGAGCCATGCTCAGGCCGTGTCTCATTTATATGAAACAGTTGGCAGTTTCTTACGGAGGCTGGTGCACCAAGTACTGGTTAACCGCTGGAGCCTGCCCAGGAAAGGTGTTGTTAGGTAAATTGCCCGCCGGTGATATAGTCCGATATGGTGCTGGTGCAGGCGTAAAGCCCGAAATATAAATATATTAATAAACATGTGATAAACATATGCCACAACTCCATCCTATTAGAGGGTAATGTTAATTTTGTTTATTTTTTCTTATTTTTATTTTTCAACATTTTTTTTTACCGTATTTGCCCCATTTTTTATCAGACACAGTCAAATTTAGGAGGGAACTTTTTTTGTGCAGAGCACTATGTAATAACATATAGGAGAAATAGAATACAGACATATGTGGTCGTATTACAAGGAAATACATCAACGAATCAGTTTCAATTATAGATAGGTATTATCGTATAGGGTTTCTCCGATAATATTCGAATATAGCGTAATAATGAATGAACGTTTCTATGGTTTCTTCAATATATAAAACCTTTTTAAACGAATCGCTTAGGCTTCTTGTATGATGCGGTGAATTTAGTTGCTAATGGCTAAGACGCGTTGTAATTTGAAAAGCGGGGTCAGACCATTAAATAAAAAACACTTACATGTTTTCCATAATGGACACATTTTACTAGAATATCATTAGCTAAAGTAGGTGATGACGTCATTGGGAATAGGTCAATCTTATGGTATCGTCATGTATTAAACTGTCTGCTGCTTCATACCTAGCTATGACCAACACTAAGCGTTCTTATCAAGCCATAGTGAACGTTGCAAGTACCGCTCATAATGTCACATTATGCTAGGTTACAAGGGGTTAAGCTCTGTGCATGCTGGGTAAAATAATAAAGGCTATAAATAATTGTAGCAGACGACAATTTCATTAACTGAAAACTCTGGAAATATGTCATTGAATTTCACTAAAATTGTGTTTTAAAGACACAATTCTAATGAAATTAGATGACATATTTGACTGTCAGTTATACAGTTAGCGTGCAAAGAGTTAATAGCCTACTGCATGGTATGATAAATAGTAGCTGTAAACATTCCCATAAACTTTTTGATACCCGTAGACAACATAACCAGATACACAGACCCATATTGTTATAAACACATCCCTGTCAACAAAGATTCATACAAATTCTCTTTTTATCCAAGAACCGTCATCCAATGGAACTTGTTACCCCTTGCCGCACATGAAGCAATAACAGTTGATGGCGTTAAAGCACTTATCCCTGTTTCTGCCCTCCCGACCATGATCTAAAGCATTCATTCTATGTACAAAATCTTAAACAAGCACTGTAGTATATTTGTCTCTGGACATTCATTTATTTGTTAATTAATCATTGTAAATATGATCATCTCATTCACCAGCGACGACACATAATCCTCAATATTGAGGGAGTGCCGAAATCACCAAGAAGAAGATAATAGAGCATACACATGAAACGAGTCAAAGCTTTTGTGACAAACAAATAAACAAACAGAGAATATATTTGTTCAATAAAATGTAATACACTCAAACCTGGCTTAAGCAACCAAAGTGGTTGTTTAACACAGTTAGCTGCTTAATAGAGGTCAAAAGTATAATAAAAGAACATATCTGGAAACTGGCTGCTTAATACAGGTTGGCAGCTTAATAGAGCTAATCACTAACACATGTTTGACTGTACATCTATCCATATTCCTCATGTGTATTTTGGTGTGTCAGACAGTAGCCTCGTTGAATGGGTATACCTAGAAATACTCAGTTCAGTAAAATAGATCTGTCATGTATGTCTGTTTGTCCGTCTGTCTGCCTGCCTGCCCCTGTCTGCCTGCCTGCCTGGCCTGACTGCCTGTCTGCCCCTGCCTGACTGACTGCCTGTGCTGCCTGCCTTTGCTGCCTGCCTGCCTGCTCGGAACCTCACCCCATCTGTTGACTACTTTCCCGTAGCGCTCATATATCGTAAGTTCATAATATAGTTCATTGCTCTCTTCAGTTACTTAGGTATGTACATTTAAGTATATGTATCCCTGAGGTATCCGAAATGTCACACTTAAAAGTTTTTTTGATTAAACATAATCAAAGCATATTGTATACATGTACCTTAAAAGCCAATAGAACACAACAGAACATGTTTATTTGGATGCTTTGTATTTTCAGTTATAAATGATGACACACTTGCCTAGTTATTTTATGTATGCGGTATATAAAACGGTGCACCGGTATGATATGACAACAATGGGAGAAACTGAAAGGATTAGTCAATCGTTTCCGACATATATCATTTAAAAGTATTCCATGTTCACATAATATTGCCTGTATTCTAGGAACAGACGGAATTCTCATATTTAGGAACCATTACAATATTACATTTATCACAGTCCACTTACGCACAGCATTGTCAAATTACTACCAACTCCATTACTCTCATTTATATGAAAAATTTGGCTGTTTCTTACGGAGGTTGGTGCACCCAAGTAGGGGAGGGTGGGGCTATAAGTCACAAAATTTACTAATTGGACCAACTACAGCTCCTACTTACTAACATGAAAAACGTTTCAAAACTAAACTTTCCATTTATATTTCAAGTAATAATTGAACAGATCATATTACACATAACTACATTATTTATCAGAATATTACAACATATTGTATTCAATATCAAGTGAGACTTTTTGCCCCCGCCTCGGGGTTAGTTGTCACAATCCTTGGGGTAAATTGTCACATACCATTTGCACCACAATAAACTTTAATTTCAATGGAAATAATAAGACATTCTTAAGTCTAAGTATATTTAAGCCAATATTTAACAACCTCCACCATGCAAAGTATGTGGTATGTCATGTTGGCTATTCTATGCAGACCTACAAGCTACTGCACATTGTAAGCAGACAACCGAGAGGAGTGAAAGGCAAAACATTTTGCTGATCGTTTCGTTTTCCCACAATCTGGAATTGGCAACTTGAAGACAACATCCTCTAGTGGATGAATGCAAGTATCGGGGTTTTCAGGAAAATAAAACTGCACATTTTCAAATTTATCAGAACATTTTTTCCGCATAAAAGTGGATCTTATCTCCTTTTCTGTGACTTCCAAAACTCTCCCAACGTAATATTGTGTGGCTCGCTCACTTTCAAATTTCACAAGAATGTGGTCATCAATACCAATGTCGTCAAGACTGATTGATGTCTGTACATGACTTCCATCATCTGAGTATTCATCGCTGCTATCATCACACAAGGCTGTTTCGTCTAGACATACTTCATCTTCACTTGATGATTCTGGTTCTGGGGTATTTTTAGTTTTCTTTTGATACTGTAGCACTCGTTTGGTTGCTGGTTTCTTCCCCTTTGTTTTAATGTTCTTTTCTTCTTCGATCCTTATTTTAACAGGTGTGTCAGTGTATATCTCAGATTTCCCCTTCTTTCTTTTAATTGAACCCTCCTTCCTTGCTCCAAGATGCCCAAATGGTCGTAGGGTTTCTGGTTGTACCACACTCTGTGTAGGACTATGTGTGACTGATGATGAGGTAGAATGCATGATTGTCTCCACCTGCAGAGTTGTACTTGTGGTGGGGATATGATCATCAGTAAGAGGGGAATCTGGTTGTTGCACTTCTTGAATTGGCCGATCTGTTGCATATGTTGACATGAACTGGTCTGGGTGAATATGCTTCTATCAAACGGATAGATGCCAGTTACCCTGAATCCAGATCTTATGTTTTCAGGTGTCATTGCCTTGGGAAAAGCATAGGAAACCAGCTTGGGGATGATATGGTTAGTCATCGATTTTCCTACATTTTCTTTCTCGCGCATCCAATTGTCTACCGCCTGATTATAGAAGGTTTTAAAAGGTCCATAGACGGTCCTATCAAGTGGTTGCAAATTGTGTGAGCAGTGAGGTGGGAAGCTAAGCAGAGTGATGCTGTTTTCTTTGGCAAATGTTATGCACTCTAGAGATATGTGCGATACATGGTTGTCTAGCAGCAGGGGGATGGGTTTGGCCTCTGATGGTGTTGCATACTTCACAAAGTGTTTCATGTATTTCACAAAGGTATCTGCAGTCATCCAACCAGTTGCTTTAGGATGGCCACTTGCATCACTTCCTGGTGGCGCTGTGAGTAGCCAGTTATCTTGAACATTTACTCTGGGGAACACAAAATATGGTGGTATTGAATTTCCAATACCATTAACAGCACAACATAATGTTACTAACGTACCACGTTCTTGGCTCACTACTGAACCAACTTGTTTAGTGCCCTTTTCTGCAAGAATTTTGGATGGTCGCTGAACAGTGTTACATCTAGATTTGATCTGGTCCATAGCTAGGGTTCCTTCTCAGTACATTGTCAAGATTGTCCATGAATGCTTTGACATTGTGCTGGTTGAAGTTTGCCATTCTCTGGATTGAAGTTGCTTCTGGTGTTCTCAGGGATATTGTATTATTTCTGTTAAGGAAACCCCTGGCCCAATCAGACCCTGCCATCTGATCTTTAGTCCAGGACTGTGGTATGTTAGTGATTGTGTTTGGCACTGCCATCCGATACGCCAGCCTCCGCAGATCAGTAAGTGTAATCCCATGGAATATTTTTGCAGCCTTCTTCACATACTCTGCCAGACTATCCTCCATAATTTTGGTCAGCACTTGGCGATGAGCGGTATAACCCAGCTGAACATCCTTCAGACTGTAGTTATTAGCTTTGTAGATTGGAATATATCGACTCAAAGTTTTGTAGTTGACGTCATTGTTGATGGATGATATTCTGATGCTCATGCCCCCAACAACCGCTTCAGCAGCAGCCTCCATCGCATCTTTGGAATACCGCCCACGTTCCGTTTTGCGCTTGTAGTTACGCATCTGCAAAGAAGTAAATACATAAGTTGCATTAATAATACAGTAATTACATAACTTATGTATGACAGAAATTCAATATTATAACAATAAGATGGTTAATTTTAAATGGGACAGTTTACCCCCCATCCTTGGGGTAAATTGTCACACATTGTGACAACATACCCCAAGGCAACGTTGGCTTCATATTTCCAAATTCAGGTCAAAGTGTTTCAAACATTTAAAACAGTAAGTTCATGTATCTATTACTAATATGTTTCACTACTAATAGCAACAAAAGATTCTCTTAATGCTTATAAATACTGGTGTTATATCAAAATACCTACCTTGTCCAATTCGTCTTCACAGGAAGGTGAAATTCAGATTCTGAATATTGTTTTGTTTAGCTGCTGGAATCAATATGGCTGACCTCCAAGCATAAATATAAATGGGTACACACATTATATGACGTCAGCATGTATTTCCTTCCACTGATTGTGCTAAATATAGGCTTGTGACAACTTACCCCTGTGACTTGTAACCCCACCCTCCCCTACTGGTTAACCGCTGGAGCCTGCCCAGGAAAGGTGTTGTTAAGTAAACTGCCCGCCGGCGATATAGCCCAAAAATGGTGCTGATACAGGCGTAAAACCCGAAATATAACATATAATATAACATAACTCCACTGTTCAACAAATGTGATTTATACATGGCCGTGTAGAGTCGTGACATGGACACACGAATGACTACACTCTGTATGTTGCTTTACTCTGGGGGGGGGGGGGACCACTCGTTAACTTTATTGATTCTATCCGAGTGCAAAAGTGAAACATAGGTTTCAGTTTAAGGCATATATTTTCATTTTCGGAAATGACAACAGTACTCCTTACGTACACCATTGGTCTACACTTTGACATGTGCGTGGGACATATTATTAAGTCACGTGACCTTTATTGACAAGAACGCCGGAAGATTCTGCACAGGCTCGTTAGGTTCAGACTGCGTATTACAATACTGCGAGGTTATATTGGAAGAGGGTAAACTACCGTTCTATGGGCAGGGTGACCAATATAGCTTGTAAACACGGTGCAGTAAACTACCGTTCTATGGGCAGGGTGACCAATATAGCTTGTAAACACGGTGCAGTAAACTACCGTTCTATGGGCAGGGTGACCAATATAGTTTGTAAACACGGTGTAGTAAACTACCGTTCTATGGGCAGGGTGACCATATAGCTTGTAAACACGGTGCAGTAAACTACCGTTCTATGGGCAGGGTGACCAATATAGCTTGTAAACACGGTGTAGTAAACTACCGTTCTATGGGCAGGGTGACCAATATAGCTTGTAAACACGGTGTAGTAAACTACCGTTCTATGGGCAGGGTTACCAATGTAGTGTAATAAGAAAATATGTACATTTATAGTTATTATTATTTACATTCAGACATTTGGACGCTTTCAGTTTCACCTTTAACATTGTGTGTTTGCATTCAACAGAAACCATGCAACTGTCCGAAAATGGACTGTCTGTCCGATTAGCGCAGTGGTTAGCGCGCTCGCTTCTCACAAATGCGACCCGGGTTCGATCCTCGGATAGGGAAGTATGTGAGATGGTACGATGGTCGCCAGATCGGACAGGTGGGTTTTCTCCGGGTACTCTGGTTTCCGCCCACATGAATGATCACATATACGCTTTCATCCGAGCCAACGAGAGTGATTAATATAAGTTGTTAAAACTTGCTTCGCAATCGTTGTAATATAAATAAAGTTTAAAAAATAATAGACTGTCGAATATACGCTATTTCGAATACCTCGCGATACGTATTAAATTGACTGTATTGTGTGCGCTATAACTACTTATTTGCATGTCTGTTCTTGAAATACTCAAAACAGATATATCCAGTGTAGACTGGATTAGTTCCGTGTTGTTTAGTTTCACGTATGTTCTTGAACTACAACACATATGAGTCTAGGACTCCGGAGCAAAGTGTTCTAGATGATTTATTTCTCCGTGAAATAATCCAATACGTAGTATAGTAGCCTATTACATGTGTTTGTATTATCTCTTCTTAAAGCGCCATTACATCGCAAAAGCAAATCAAATGCATGTTTTCGTGTATAAATGCATTGCTACTACAAATCCTTCTGAATATATTCGAACACTAACATTGAATCAATAAACAAGTTTGTTTGTTGTCTACAAACTTTCAAAAGTGAAAGTATGATTTCATATAACGGTCATCCATGCTCCTGAAATGAAGTTTGTTTGTCATTGGAGACAATACTAAACACTCGATACTTTCGATTAAGGATAATTTAACTAAGATTAGTCTACAAATAAATATGCATAAATAGGCACAAATATATCGGTAAATCTGTACGATAAATCGTGTTATTCACGAAACACGCATTGTATTACGCATGCATGTCGACCCTATTTACATTATGTTGGTATGTCAACAAACCGCGTATACGACGCTTGTTTATTTGTTGAAACACTCAGCTTTCAGGCAAATATTGGAAAATAAATTATACCATATACTAGGAAATTACATTCTGCAGACATTTGTGTTTTCACCGATGTAGTGTCGCTTTAATGCACTAGTAAATGGATATACATATTTCCACTGCCTTTAAACTATGTTAATATTATGTAGATTTAGCGCAAATAATAATAACCATAACGACATCTTAATTAATATGACTGCTCAGCTAGTCTTTCTTAAAATGATGGTCACGTGTGCCTGTATATAACATAATTGGGCACCAGGCCTCACTGTTATAAAACTATTTATTCAGATCTCTAATTCGAGCTCAAACGATTTGATTGGCTGCTTATGAGATTCACACTCAGCTGAATCAATCAGAAGCTTGAGACTTATGTTTGGGATTTGTGAGAAATTGTATAACCGCAAAACCTGGAAGATCTATTATGCATAATATATTTCGCTCGTAATTTACCACCGAAAAAGAGATATACGACATATTGATTGAAAGGTTAGTTTATACAAAAATATATATTAGCTCGATTGCGAAACAACTTATATTGATCACTCTCGAGACATCATTCCTGATGTAATCCATCGTCACGAGGGAGAGAGAGAGAGAAGAGGAAACGTGTAATTTAAATGCCATGCCTAAGGGCACAATCGTAACGGCTCCAGCAGGGTTCGAACTCCAGGCCTTTCGCACCTGAAGCGAACACGCTACGGCTACGCTATCACGACTTCCTATATTATTTTTTATAAACTGAGAACTGATTAGCTTTTGCAATTCTGATTTCTGAGAAAGCAATACCCACGAGAATACGTATTCTAACCAGCTGATCTGAATATACAGCCATACGTACATACATACACACTCTTCGTCTCCGTGAATACGGTGATCATTCACCTTCGTGGGTTTGCATACAATGTCAAATAGAGCATGGCAAGTAAGCACCATAGAGTAACATACCAATCTTGCTCCTACAAGACAAACACACAGTCTAGCTGCAAATTGCCCTTGTCAAAATTGAATAATGTCCAATCACGCATGCAATTCAATTTATACTTTTAGAAACGTCTTTGAAACATGAACTAGGCGCTAAATAGAAAACTGACACACATAGGCGTGTGCTATTATCATGGGATTTAATCTTATTTAATCTATTCAAGAGAACTAAATAAAACAAAAATGTTGAAATTTGCAATGTCGCAGTTTATGTATGAAACGTCAGTCTGCAGATTTGTTAATACATCACTGTAAACGGATAGACGGAACACGTGTACAACTTGCCTCCAAATCACATATTAAACGTAAAGTAAAGTGTTTCTTTATTATAGTGTCACCCATATTTAAAGGACCAGCCATTTCTGACTTATGAGATACCCTTTTTATGATTATCAGTACTTCCCGAATTATATGCTTGTATGCCAGACGCCAGGCTTGTAGGCAATCGGTAAACAGTATTTCACTAGCTGGCGGCTCACAAACCGGCCCTATCTGAAAGAACCCCTGATGAAGTTCGAACCGTAGACCTCCCGCTGCGTAGGCGGACGCCGTAACCACGATATATGTACAGTCGAACCTGTGTTAGTGGTCTCCTCTATTAAGCAACCATCCTGTATTAAGTTTCAAGAATCCCAATAGTCCATGCGTCTGGGAAATAACCCCGGCTCAGGCATACATTAAACAGTGTATACACATACGGCAGAAGATAATATATTCCATGTTTAAAATATTCATTTAGCAACAATTTTGGCCACAGTTGTAATTGCTCTATCAAGTTCTTCAAACATGACCTGTAACTCAGAATGTAAGTATATGTCGAAATAGGCCTGTACAATAATGATGACAAACAAAATAGATTGTGTAAACTCTGTTCACAAAATATGGTAGAATCCGAATTTCACTTTATGTTGTGCTGCCCATTGTATACATTTATAAGATGAAACTATCTGGGCAGGTGTTCCTGGTCCACTATTCAAAAATTCAAAGTGCTAATGTCAATAAAAAAATAGAAAATGTTTGCTGAATATTGCTCGATTTGTGAAAGAAGCGCTATACCTAAAAAAAGCGTAAAAATACTCTTCGAAATTAAATTAGATTTGTCTACTGATCGTTTACTGTACTGTTGTGTTTGTGTATTTTGTTATTTGTATAAATTGTATATTTATTGTCATGTGTATATGTGTATTTCAAGTGGCGTCCGTGGTCCAGTGGTAGAGTATCGGATTTGGAATCGAAAGGTCCCGGTTCGATACTCGGCCAGGCCACATATGTAGTGTCATTAAGCAAGGCACCTCACACACATTGCTTAGTACTGGTTAATCGCTTAGGTCAGCTAAGCCTGCCCAGGAAAACATGTCTACGTCCCCGCAAGCGGTTTGACATTAATGGAACATACATACATATATTTATTGTCTTTGCCATAAGTTAGTGAAATTGTAAATGGCCAAAGGCAAATGTTTGCCGATTGCAAATAAACTTGAAAATTGTTAAAAAATAACACACCCTCATCAGCCTGATAATAACTTCCCTCTGGTTTTTTGTATAGATTTGAAATACCTTGCAAATATATCTGCCGACAACGACTTGGTAATTGTGCCTGGGTATAATATCCTTTAACATTTTCCAATATTGTTTTACGTTTTAGCTCCCACAAATGTATAAGTGTTTTCCTTACGTAACTGAACTGCTTTGTTCATGTGTGTGTTTAAATTCTGACCGTGTCTTACACATAACCTTTCTGTTACCATCACATATAAAACACATATAAGCATTTAAACGTACATACAGACGTGTCTGTAGTCCAGTGGTAACACGCTGACTGGTAATCCAGGTTCGATCCCCCGGCTGACACTAATACAATTTCATAATCGTTAATCGTTCAGATGAGCCTTTAAATCGAGGTCTCGTGTCGGTGTTTTACACCGTACTCGTAAAAGAACCAGAGGAGACTCTCGAATGGGTCTTGTCGCTGTCTGTGTCATTGCACTATCCTCCAAAAATCTAAAATGAATAATCTCTTCGGGAGGCGTCGCTTATATGGGCAACCGGTAGCGACGATAAATCAATGTAAAACACACACAAACGTACATATAATTTATCATACTTATGTATACATTCATCATCGAACCATTTATGATTTCCATCAATACTGTTCTTTATCATAGTGTTTGTTTATACTTTCGCACGCTTAAACAGAGGTGAGCATATTTCATCCATAATCGTCAAACAGACAGACAGACAGACAGACAGACAGACATACAGACAGACAGACAGACAGACAGACAGACAGACAGACAGACAGACAGACAGACAGACAGACAGACAGACAGACAGACAGACAGACAGACAGACAGACAGACAGACAGACAGACAGACAGACAGACAGACAGACAGACAGACAGACAGACAGACAGACAGACAGACAGACAGACAGACAGACAGACAGACAGACAGACAGACAGACAGACAGACAGACAGACAGACAGACAGACAGACAGACAGACAGACAGACAGACAGACAGACAGACAGACAGACAGACAGACAGACAGACAGACAGACAGACAGACAGACAGACAGACAGACAGACAGACAGACAGACAGACAGACAGACAGACAGACAGACAGACAGACAGACAGACAGACAGACAGACAGACAGACAGACAGACAGACAGACAGACAGACAGACAGACAGACAGACAGACAGACAGACAGACAGACAGACAGACAGACAGACAGACAGACAGACAGACAGACAGACAGACAGACAGACAGACAGACAGACAGACAGACAGAACAGACAGACAGACAGACAGACAGACAGACAGACAGACAGACAGACAGACAGACAGACAGACAGACAGACAGACAGACAGACAGACAGACAGACAGACAGACAGACAGACATTTGTAAAAGATGACCAACGCCGTAGCATTGGGGACAGTGATACATATCTAGTCAACAGTGATCCGTCATAACCACGACGTGCTGCATACACCATTGTGCACACTGGTTTGGCCGGGTTTGCCTACCATAAATAATAGGATAAATACGAATCGCTAGCAAGTTCAAAGCAATGGGGCTAATTTAAGCTTATATCTAGACAATCACCCAACTCCACATCTGGTGTGCATCTAATCAATAGTAATACTTGTCAATCACCAGTATGACGACAATCTAGAGGTCACCTAATATTGGCCAAAAAGAGAAAAACTGGAATGGAACTATTCAATGCTGAAATATAACATCACGCATTTCCTGAAGCAGTGCCCATATACAGTAAAATGCTGTTGCTAAAATATAGCTATACTACACATATAAAGCCTGCATATTAAACATTATGGGGGTCAATATAGATTAAATGCCAAACCATCATCAAAACCCAAGGGTGGTGCCAACCAACGGACACCAATGGATGCTAATAATGCCTACGTGGGTTGGGACGACATCCCAGTAACACATTCGTACTGGGAAATGGTGTGAATTAATCTAAATAGCAAATATGCAGATTCGATAGTAATGAAACCAAGGTACTAAAATATAACATTTTAAACTTAAAACAGTTTTGCATACTGAAATATAGCATTTTAAACTTAAAACAGTTTTGCATACTGAAATATAACATTTGAAACTTAAAACAGTTTTGCATACTGAAATATAGCATTTTAAACTTAAACAGTTTTGCATACTAAAATATAACATTTGAAACTTAAACAGTTTTGCAGACTGAAATATAACATTTTAAACTTAAACAGTTTTGCAGACTGAAATATAACATTTTAAACTTAAACAGTTTTGCATCCTGAAATATAACATTTGAAACTTAAACAGTTTTGCAGACTGAAATATAACATTTTAAACTTAAACAGTTTTGCAGATTGAAATATAACATTTTAAACTTAAAACAGTTTTGCAGACTGAAATATAACATTTTAAACTTAAAACAGTTTTGCATACTGAAATATAACATTTTAAACTTAAACAGTTTTGCAGACTGAAATATAACATTTGAAACTTAAACAGTTTTGCATACTGAAATATAACATTTGAAACTTAAAACAGTTTTGCATACTGAAATATAACATTTGAAACTTAAAACAGTTTTGCAGACTGAAATATAACATTTTAAACTTAAACAGTTTTGCAGACTGAAATATAACATTTGAAACTTAAAACAGTTTTGCAGACTGAAATATAACATTTGAAACTTAAAACAGTTTTGCAGACTGAAATATAGCATTTTAAACTTAAACAGTTTTGCAGACTGAAATATAACATTTGAAACTTAACAGTTTTGCAGACTGAAATATAACATTTGAAACTTAAAACAGTTTTGCATACTGAAATATAACATTTGAAACTTAAAACAGTTTTGCAGACTGAAATATAACATTTTAAACTTAAACAGTTTTGCAGACTGAAATATAACATTTGAAACTTAAAACAGTTTTGCATACTGAAATATAACATTTGAAACTTAAAACAGTTTTGCAGACTGAAATATAACATTTTAAACTTAAACAGTTTTGCATACTGAAATATAACATTTTAAGCTTAAAACAGTTTTGCATACTGAAATATAACATTTTAAACTTAAACAGTTTTGCATACTGAAATAAAACATTTGAAACTTAAACAGTTTTGCAGACTGAAATATAACATTTGAAACTTAAACAGTTTTGCATACTGAAATATAACATTTGAAACTTAAAACAGTTTTGCATACTGAAATATAACATTTGAAACTTAAAACAGTTTTGCATACTGAAATATAACATTTGAAACTTAAAACAGTTTTGCAGACTGAAATATAACATTTTAAACTTAAACAGTTTTGCAGACTGAAATATAACATTTGAAACTTAAACAGTTTTGCATACTGAAATATAACATTTGAAACTTAAACAGTTTTGCATACTGAAATATAACATTTGAAACTTAAAACAGTTTTGCATACTGAAATATAACATTTGAAACTTAAACAGTTTTGCATACTGAAATATAACATTTGAAACTTAAACAGTTTTGCATACTGGAATATAATATTTGAAACTTGAACAGTTTTGCATACTGAAATATAACATTTGAAGCTTAAACAGTTTTGCATACTGAAATATAACATTTTAAACTTAAACAGTTTTGCATACTGAAATATAACAATTGAAACTTAAACAGTTTTGCATACTGAAAAATAATATTTGAAACTTGAACAGTTTTGCATACTGAAATATAACATTTGAAACTTGAACAGTTTTGCAGACTGAAATATAACATTTTAAACTTAAACAGTTTTGCATACTGAAATATAACATTTGAAACTTAAACAGTTTTGCATACTGAAATATAACATTTGAAACTTAAACAGTTTTGCATACTGGAATATAATATTTGAAACTTGAACAGTTTTGCATACTGAAATATAACATTTGAAGCTTAAACAGTTTTGCATATGGTAAATGTAATAACATAATTAAATCATGTAATTTGAGTTGGTCTCTATTCCGTCAACCAAAGAGATATGTGAATCCACATCTGAATTATTTGAGACAGTGTCGAGACTTTCAACTAGCGCCATAAGCCGATCTTCTGAATTGTATAGCGTTTCTCGATAATCTGACATATTTCTGCTATCCCATTTATAAGTACATTTTGCATTTCTCCGAATCTGTGCTACATGCATTTGTGATTCCATTCCTACATGAGATAATACTAAAACACAATGTACAGTGATCACACAAAATACTTGGATCATCGGTTTAAATTGTTTTAAACAAATGATTTAAAGACTCATTAAAGCGACATTACATCGCAAAAAGCAAATAAAATGCATTTTTCACGTATAAATGCATTGCTACTACAAATGCTTCCGAATACATTCGAACACTAACATTGAATCAATAAACAATGCTTTTGTGGTTTGAAAGTATGATTTCATATAACGGTCATCCATGCTGCTCCTGAATTGACATTTGTTTGTCATCGGAGTCAATACTAAACGCGAGGTAATGTCCTTTAGAGCTAATTTAACTAAGAATCGTCTACAAATAAATAGGTACAAATGTGAGATATAACGGTAAATCTTTATCATAAATCATGTTATTCAGAATACACTAGTTGTATTACGCATGGCTGTTTACATTATTTTGTTATGTCAACAAACCGCGTATACGACGTTTGTATATTTGTTGATATACTCAGTATTTGAGGCAACTATTTGGGGAAACAATTATACCATATAATAGGAAAATACATTCTGTAGAAATTTGTGTTTTCACTGATGTAGTGTCGCTTTAACAATTATATAGTCCACTACGCTACAACCTAACGGACCGACGTATAAGTAAGTAAGTAAGTAAGTGAGTGAGTGAGTGAGTGAGTGAGTGAGTGAGTGAGTGAGTGAGTAAGTAAGTAAGTAAGTAAGTAAGTAAGTGAGTAAAGTGAGTCAGTGAGTCAGTGAGTAAGTCAGTACGTAAGTAAGTAAGTGAGTCAGTGAGTCAGTGAGTCAGTGAGTCAGTGAGTAAGTGAGTAAGTAAGTAAGTGAGTAAGTAAGTAAGTGAGTAAGTAAGTAAGTAAGTAAGTGAGTAAGTGAGTAAGTGAGTCAGTGAGTCAGTGAGTCAGTGAGTCAGTGAGTAAGTGAGTAAGTAAGTAAGTGAGTAAGTAAGTAAGTGAGTAAGTAAGTAAGTAAGTAAGTGAGTAAGTGAGTAAGTGAGTAAGTGAGTAAGTGAGTAAGTGAGTAAGTGAGTAAGTGAGTAAGTGAGTCAGTGAGTAAGTCAGTAAGTCAGTAAGTCAGTAAGTAAGTAAGTGAGTCAGTGAGTAAGTCAGTAAGTCAGTAAGTCAGTAAGTAAGTAAGTAAGTAAGTAAGTAAGTAAGTAAGTAAGAAAGCAAGCAAGCAAGCAAAGCAAGTAAGTTATTTGTTTATTATAGTGGCCTGTGAACATATCAGACAATATATACATATAAATTATACAATTAAATACACTCGGCCCAATGGGCCTATAAGTCACTTACACGTATAATACTAGAAACATATCACATGATAAAACACATACAACATTATTTCTCTGACACACACAAATAGTCGATTATAGTAGTTATATCACAACTAGAAATGTGGCCAAGGGACATGGATGTTCCACTTCGTCTCTTCTCTGCAGAGTCTAGGACCATAAATCAGTCTTGTATAAAATATCACAGTGAGGTTTTAATAGAACTAAAGGGTTGAGTTACCTGTAACACAAAAAATATATAAAGTATATGTACTTCCCAATGCATGCATCTCTGCCCACTTGACCGTTGAGTATACGTAACCCTGGCTCTTTACAGACTGAAGTCTAATAATAACGACACGGTTTGATCTAAGACTGTATCTCGCGGGATTAGCGGCGATACATTATCAGATATATAGTCATCCGGAAGTACCGTTAGATGCTGATCAATAAAATCATTGTCTACTAGATGTTGGTACCAGGTATATATTGCAATTTTAATAACGTTGCGTAATCGCGTGTTCGATCCCCCGTCTGACCTAATAAAATTAACAGTCTTTCAGATGGGGACGTTAAACCGAGGTCTCGTGTCGGTGCTTTACACCGTGCACGTAAAAGAACCAGAGGAGATTCTGGAATGGGTCTCTGTCTGTATCATGCACTATCCTCTAACATCTAAAATAACTAATCTCTTCAGGAGGCGTCGCTCATATGGGAAACCGGTAGCGACAATAAATAAACGTAAAACACACATTGGCGTAATATCGAAAATGACCAGAACTTAAATACGTTTAATTCAAATTGGAAACGCATCGAAACGCTTATCAATATCTGACACTTGGTAGCTATCAATGGCTTAGAAATAGAAAACGGAAATAAGGATGCAATTTATATGGAATAAATTATGCAGACATGAGATATAGAAGTATTGATGAGTAGTATTGAATGAAAGAAGAAATAGTGGTGCAACGGATTGTGAAGTTGATCTCATAGTGGACGCCTTGAACTAAACAACTCAGTCAAATCGTTTTGACTTTTCTAACTCGTGTACGGCAGGGTATATATGTTTGTTGGCGTCATCTGGTATAGAAGTATTCCCAGAAAGAATGGGTTTTATGGAAACATTACAGTGTGCATTGATGTTGTTTGTCAGTGATGCTCTGATTGTGTCATACAATCTGCATTGCAGGAAGAAGTGATAAGTAGTTTCACGTTGTCCACAGGTGCAAAGAGGTGACGGCATGATGATTTTCGAGAATAGATCGGCAGCAAGTATACTGCAGTTGATACGGCGCAGGCATGGACAATATGGTTTCTTCCTTTCCATGAGTAAAATAAATTGGTACTTCGTTTTGTGGCTTGAACAGATGACTCTTAAACGATGAGAGAGTTGATGCATGGTTAATGACGCAGACAGATCATTAAATGCCCTTGCCGTTGAAGGAAGGAATGCATTATAATAAAGACGAACATGCTCTCGGTACACGCAGAGTTTCGCGATTATGCAGTTGATAGGTTTCATTCTGAGCAGAATGCGGACACAGTTCAGACAGGTATGGAGGAGCCCTGTTGGACCCCATCTTGTAATAGAGATTGAGCATGTGCTCCAGTATGTTCCATCCACTTTCATTCAGTAGTTTCTGTAGAGAAACTAGCTTGGTGGCACCAATGACGATTCGGGCTGCTTTGTACTGCACCTTTTTAAGTGTGTTTGATTGGTCAGTTGTGCAATTGTCAAAGATTACATCACCGTATTCTATGTAATCATTTGATTTACCAATCCGACTAGCCTGGGAACAGGCGTCGATATATTTTGCCTGGTCAGTCAAATAAATATATTTTCTTTTCTTCATTGATATGTCCGAAAATAAATTCTTTTCTTTTCTAAACTATACTACATTCTACCCCCCCCCCCAATAACAATGAAACACTAGTAAGTTGATAGCTGGTGGTTTACTAATTTCGAGACGTTCAAAATTATACAAGCATGTCATGATACATACAAATTATACAAACATGAATATGAATGATGTCATACTGTTTAATCTGTACTATTTCATATATGTACTGCACTATTTCTTGTAGGTTCAAACTTATCTAAATATAACCATCTTCTATTCAATGATTCGTTATATCTATGTTTTTACAAACTTACAATGTATAACAAGCATCTTGTACATGTATTTATAAATCAAGCAACCGACGTACGTTCCGCATACTTATAAATCAAGCAACCGACGTACGTTCCGCATACTTATAAATCAAGCAACCGACGTACGTTCCGCATACTTATAAATCAAGCAACCGACGTATGTTCCGCATACTTATAAATCAAGCAACCGACGTACGTTCCGCATACTTATAAATCAAGCAACCGACGTACGTTCCGCATACTTATAAATCAAGCAACCGACGTACGTTCCGTATACTTATAAATCAAGCAACCGACGTACGTTCCGCATACTTAT
Organism: Archivesica marissinica; assembly: GCA_014843695.1. NCBI lineage: Eukaryota > Metazoa > Mollusca > Bivalvia > Venerida > Vesicomyidae > Archivesica > Archivesica marissinica. The sequence continues at coordinate 17,279,822 of CM026402.1, forward strand.
AAATCAAGCAACCGACGTACGTTCCGCATACTTATAAATCAAGCAACCGACGTACGTTCCGCATACTTATAAATCAAGCAACCGACGTACGTTCCGCATACTTATAAATCAAGCAACCGACGTACGTTCCGCATACTTATAAATCAAGCAACCGACGTACGTTCCGCATACTTATAAATCAAGCAACCGACGTACGTTCCGCATACTTATAAATCAAGCAACCGACGTACGTTCCGCATACTTATAAATCAAGCAACCGACGTACGTTCCGCATACTTATAAATCAAGCAACCGACGTACGTTCCGCATACTTATAAATCAAGCAACCGACGTACGTTCCGCATACTTATAAATCAAGCAACCGACGTACGTTCCGCATACTTATAAATCAAGCAACCGACGTACGTTCCGCATACTTATAAATCAAGCAACCGACGTACGTTCCGCATACTTATAAATCTAGTATCCACTAGCAAACAACAATCTAAGAAATTATTAAAGAAATTTTTATGCATAAGGGAGGTAATTTACATGATGCACCCTTTCCTCAATTGAACTATTTACTGTACCAAACTTACTATACGTCTCGTTGGCTCTAGTAGTAAACCTCGAATGATTTCCCCCACAATTTACCGCCTGGAAAACCACGTAATCTACCCCAAAGACCCGTATCGTCACGAAAAGAAATTCAATTAACACCGAGACTATTAATTGGGCCGTATTAAGCTTCTGACAATATCAACGCCTGGGGAAACTCGACGGGTTGTCCGTGTAATTATTGACTAGCATGAATCCTATTAATAGGCATATTAGCACGTGTCTTAATTAATGACGTACTTAAATCGAAAGCAAAGCACTGCAATGTTGATAACACTTTATAATTGTCCGCCATTATTGAACGTTCAACGGAAAGATAAATAGTTTATAAAAGTACAATGTGCGTCTGATTTGACATATTTACTCAAGAATTAAGTGGTCCTTGCTTCAACTACGTCGAATCGACCCATTACCACATAAACGTAATAGTTAATATCCGCCATCTCATCGAACACAGAAACGGGAAGTTTGCAATGTAAATGAGGCAACGGAAGCATCGGTGTTTATTCGGAAATGATCGTGTATAATCGTGCCTGTTCAGCGATTTCCGATAGAATTCCCTTTCTATATTTAGCGATAGTATCGTGTAGAGAAGAGTTGTCGTTCATCAAATTTACACCCTGATAAATTAGGGTGTAAGTAGATGGCGGTCATTTTGCCAGAAGGTAAAAAGTGAAAAATCGACAGACTGGAATCCAGGCTACAATCCGACTATTCATGTCACCAAGAACCATGAACGAACAATTACTTCAAAATACTAGTTATTTTCACTATGTTATCTAGTATTCTGTCATACATATTTGTGTCAATATAGGTTTCACGCTAGTTGCCTTAGTTTATACACATTTATTTTAGCTCCATTGCGAAACAAGTTATTTCAACTTATATAAATCACGATCGAGACCTCATTCCTGATGGAATCCATCGCCACGAGGGAGAGAGAAGAGGCAACGTGGAAATTAAATGCCTTGCCTAAGGGCACAGCGTAACGGCTCCAGCGGGGCTCGAACTCCGGTCCTTTCGCACCTGAGTCAAGTTAAACAAAGTTCCATCACATTTCAACAACATTATATCGTCACTATTACTAACTATCATATAGCTCAACGTATTTAGAAATTTCATACCTTACATAACATGCAATACCACCTGAGTCTCTTTTGCTGGTACTTTTCTGTTCTATGTAGATAGTATAATTAAAAATCTTCCGAATACATGTCACATAATTCACTTGACCATGTTTCAGATAAACAAATTATATCATTTTTATCGAAACTAGTTTTTTATTCTGGAGTTTCAAGTTTATTGACATTTTACTGATTAGACCTTGTATATTTAAATGTACGAAATTTAGTTCATGTCTCTCCCTGAGATTCTATTGGTAGTAGCATCCAGGCGGTTGATCGCTGATCCCTCTCGTGTCCCTGCTTGGTAGATCGTTGATTCCCGTATTGTCCGCGCTACCTTGCAAAACAACTGCTGCTACACTCGGATTAGTCGTGCTATGATCTGCTGTTGGACCGTTATACTTCGTGTTCCCCGTATTAGCATGGTTAATAACTGCTGCTACACTAGGATTAGTCGTGCTATGATCTGCTGTTGGACCGTTACACTTCGTGTTCCCCGTATTAGCATGGTTAATAACTGCTGCTACACTCGGATTAGTCGTGCTATGATCTGCTGTTGGACCGTTACACTTCGTGTTCCCCGTATTAGCATGGTTAATAACTGCTGCTACACTAGGATTAGTCGTGCTATGATCTGCTGTTGGACCGTTACACTTCGTGTTCCCCGTATTAGCATGGTTAATAACTGCTGCTACACTCGGATTAGTCGTGCTATGATCTGCTGTTGGACCGTTACACTTCGTGTTCCCCGTATTAGCATGATTAATATCGGCTGAATCACTCTGCCTCATGATAGTCATAGCAGCTGGCGTTGGTCTATCTGAAACACCGTATGCAGTGGATACAGGCTTGTGGTGGTCACGCTGCAGAGTACCATCACTGTGTACTGGCCCAGTGAGTATGGACTGGGATTCTTGGCTAATGTTCATGTTATGTTCAGTGTCAGCCTCTGTATCCACTGAATAAACACTTTGGTTGTTACCATATGTACGTTCGACTTTATCACGGAAACACTCCAGTCGATCCGCATTCATAATGCTAAGCTAATCTGTGAATTCGTCGGCGTGCACGTGCTCTTTACCATCAGATTTGCAGGATACAACAGTTTGACATTGCTACCGTATTTGCTTCTTTCTAGTTTTGTACTGTTCCCACAAACTGTTTCTATGTGTGTTTTACGTTTATTTATCGTCGCTACCGGTTGCCCATATGAGCGACGCTTCCTGAAGAGATTAGTCATTTTAGAATTTTGGAGGATAGAGCAATGATACAGACAGATACCCATTCCAGAGTCTCCACTGGTTATTTTACGTGCAAGGTGTAAAGCACCGACACGAGACCTCGGTTTAAAGTCCCATCTGAAATACTGTTAATTTTATTATGGTCAGACGGGGGATCGAACCTGCGATCCCTGGATTACCATTTCTAGCCATATTAGCGATCTCCTTATATGCTCAGTGACACCGTAATCTCGAAAGCACACACTAATTGGACGGCTTGGTGTTTGTGTTACGCGTTGTGCCCGACGAAATGACCCGATACGATGAATGCGCTTCGCTTAAATCCAATTCTAAAAGATCTTCACATAATTGACAAAGACTGCTAAAAGTGCCTTCATTCGGTCATTCCGCCAGTCCGTACAACATTATATTGCTTCGCCTTGAGCGAGCTTCCAGGTCAATGATATTATAAGCTAACTGTTTTAAGTAAATATCACTCACTGACTGTTCACGCTCCAGGTCATCAACTGGTATGATGGTTGAATTGAGCATAGATGACATTGAAAGTATACATGCGACATTGTTATCAAGTTTTTCCAATTTAGAACATAAGTTTATTTTCAATATTCCATTAAGCCAATAAGGTCCATGAGGTTACACAGAACATGAAAATGGCAAGACAAATGCAATACATGCATACATATGCACTATATAACACGGAGAAGGTTCCTATAAGTATTGTATATTATTACTACTTACACTTTCTTAGGCACTATACTACTGGTATATCTACATGTATGTCTTAAAACAAAATTTAAATATACATAATATTTAATAGCATCCCATACATCGATACATATTAGAGACATGCTGTTGTCTATTGAAAGGGCTTGCAATGAATTTACTCGGTTGTACTGTGATTTTACAGAGCTACCTGGCCGATTAAGTGTCCTCTTTCTTGCCATGTCTGAATTTATAGGTGTTTGATATCATTCTCTACTTTAATTATTAACCTTCTTTTATGTACTTTTCTTAATATTTTAGATATTACATTGTTTTATTTTTTTATTAGTATTTCTTTTATTTTTATTTTTTTATTCCTACTAAATTGTTGTGCTTAATGTTGACTATTGTAATGTATGTTGTAAATTTATGTTAAGCAATTTTGAGCGTATAATTTCTGTATGAAAAGAGTGCTATGCAAATCTGGTATAATAATAATAATAATAATAATAATAATAATAATAATAATAATAATAATAATAATAATAATAATAATAATAATAATAATCAATATTCCACACATAGCTCTAACGTATGGCTATGATCATACTATAATACTCTCTCTAATAATAAAGTAATGCAGCGTTAACAAGATGAGAATCTATTTCCTCTAAGCCGCTTGTAATACTATGCAGATACGGGTTGATTAAACTTTCCAATTAGCAGAAAAATGGATGTTATTTTTAATGGGCCTGCGTGGCTTAGTTGTTACGGTCTTTGGCTTCAAATGACTTGCCCCTCACCGCTGTAGGTTCGAATCCCAGTGTGAGTGTGGAATTCTTTAACGCGAGGAAGGTATCCAGCTGGCTTTCTGATAGTCTGTGGTTCTACCCGGGTGCCCGTACTTGTTTGCAATAGGGACACAGTCAAGTGGTCTTTCTCCACCATTACTAGACGGTAGTCGCCATATGAACTCAGTTTGTTGTTGTGACCTTAAATCACACCAACGAACAAAGTAATAAAACGACAGTTCGAAATTGTAAACATTTCAATATTATCCGTTGACTCTATATATAGGAATTTCCATGAATGGTTAGTTCATACCATGTTATATGAAACGAGTTTTGGAATTTTTGCTATTAACCCATTTCATTCTGGATACATTTAAAGGCTTTTGCAAACAACATAGATCCAGATCAGCCGCAGCGTGACGCTGCATGCTGATCAGGATCTATGTTGTTTGCTACATAGCTAAGTGTCTTAGCAAGATCATCTGAATAGCAAACAGCATAGAGCCTGATCAGACGGAATATTCAGTGGCAGCTGATCTCGATCTGTGTTCTTTGCAAATACCGTTTGAACGGTATCCAGAATGAAATGGGTTAAGCGAGACCTTTGGCCTATTGATTAAGGGGCGGGCTTCCACAAGTGTAACGCTGCATATAAGAACGAGTGTCTAAAAAGTTCACTATTTGGCTATGGATGGTAAAGTTGGAGATTGGCGGATGATCGCAAGTTTATGAGTTGGAACATCGGAAGTATATATGAATGACTCTTGCAGATAGACAGGTGCTAGACCATTGCGTGCTTTAAACATTAAGACAGCTATTTGACAGCTAACCCTTTCTGGAAAGTCATCCACTATCTTCTCCCGCAATACTAACAGATAGTTGACCACATACGCTGATAAAGAAGTTCTAGTAAAATTAACGAGATGACTTTTCTAGTTGCATCTGCGGACACTGTTCTTTGACTTATCATGTATATGAACAAGTTAGAGCCAAGTGATATTATACAGTGACATAAATAACATATAAATATTAAACTACCGTGACATAAATAACATATGAATATTAAACTACCGTGACATAAATAACATATAAATATTAAAATACCGTGACATAAATAACATATAAATATTAAACTACCGTGACATAAATAACATATGAATATTAAAATACCGTGACATAAATAACATATGAATATTAAAATACCGTGACATAAATAACATATGAATATTAAAATACCGTGACATAAATAACATATAAATATTAAAATACCGTGACATAAATAACATATAAATATTAAAATACCGTGACATAAATAACATATAAATATTAAAATACCGTGACATAAATAACATATAAATATTAAAATACCGTGACATAAATAACATATAAATATTAAAATACCGTGACATAAATAACATATAAATATTAAAATACCGTGACATAAATAACATATAAATATTAAAATTACTTCAGTGACATTTAGGCGTCGCTCATATGGGCACTCAAGGTGATGTTTTTAAAATACAAGATGTTCTAAATAAATAAAGCGGAACGAACGACTTTATATTAATTATGATCGTCAAAGCCACCCCCTCATTAATTCAGACACCGCTATTGAAATATCCATAGTTCACAATTATAGCATACAGTGCTATTATATGTTATCCAAAAATAGTTTGTCACAAAAGACTGACCTTTGAGCCACTTTGACCAATTGCGCTTTTTTGATGTCCCATAATACCTACTCAGCCAATCAGTTAATGTATCAATAACTCGTAACCCTAATAGGCCATAATATCATGTAGTCATGATACCTAAATGGCTGCCGTTTGTATGGAGATATAATAGTATATTAACCTAAATCTCATGTAGTCCCAGTAATATCTATGGAGGTGGGATAGATATGGTGACTACTTTTTATTCACTGCATGATAACTAAATGACCGTCGTTTGTATGGAGATATAATAGTATATTAACCTAAATTGCTATGCAGGAAAGGGTTTAGGGCCTCCCTACATGTTTTCAACCAATCCGAGACCACTTATCAATAACAGCGTCTGGCCGTATGTTTAAAAGTAAATCCCTCTGCAATTGAATAATATACGCAATCAAGTTAAAATAACTCTGTATGAAGTGCAATAAAGCAGATTAGCAGATACATCTATGTTGCCCTGTTTCTCTACCACAACACTACTTTTCTTAACAATTTAACTATTCAAAGTACTAATTGATAAACATTTTAGCATTTTATTGTTGTTACACATATCATAACACTCCAATAATACTCGTGAATTGTGTCGTATCCACTGTGTGTTTTACATTTATTTATCTATTTATTGTCACTACCGGTTGCCCATATGAGCGACGCCTTCTGAAGAGATTAGTCATTTTAGATTTTTGGAGGATAGTGCAATGATACAGACAGAGACCCATTCCAGAGTCTCATCTGGTTCTTTTACTGCACGAGACCTCGGTTTAAAGTCACATCTGTAAGATTTAATTTTATTAGGGTCAGACGTGAGATCGAACCTGCGATCACTGGATTACCAGTCCAACGTTTTAACCACTGGACTACATATCCACTGGTCATATATGCAAGTTTATAGTGGACCTCTGTGGTGTAGTGTATACAGTATCTACCACGTAACTCCCATTCACTCCTTAAGCAAGATACTGAAATATGCACTGTCTCTCTCCATCATGGCATGCGGGGTGGTACAGCCTGACCCCCTGTACTCACTCTTTATATGTTGATGCTTGTATTCTAATTGTTTATGCTTTATTTTACAACGATTGCAAGTTCTAACAACTGATATTAATCACTCTCGTTGGCGAGGATGAAAGCGTATATGTGGTTATTCGAGTGGGAGGAAACCGGACCGGAGAAAACCCACCTGTCCGATATGTCGACCACCGTATCATCTCACATACTTCCCGGTCAGAGGGTCGAACCCGGGTTGCATTGGTGAGAAGCGAGCGTGCTAACCACTGCGCTAATCGGACAGCCGAATATAGGATTGTATCCTAATCTATGGCGGAGCTGAGTCAGTCATATCAATATATGTTTAACACCGAGACCATTACTTGAGCCGTATTGAGTTTCTGATAATATCAATGTGTTTCTGCCAGAAGTAAATCAGTCGAAAATTAATTTGTTTCCTAGTTACATATATTAATCGACAGACAGGAACCCAGGCTAAGCATTGAAATGCGTGCACACTATGTCTAACTGTTCTCAGGACATAAATCCTTCCAAGAATGTCACACGAATATCAGTTGTTTTTTGTTTAAGTTTATTTAACGTCCCTACCGGTTTCCCATTTGAGCGACGGGCAGTTTGCCTAACCACACTTTTCCTGGGCAGGCTCCAGCGGTTAACCAGTACTTGGTGCACCAACCTCAGTAAGAAACTGCCAACTTTTTCATCGAACCCGTGACCATCAGAGATGATAGGTTACAGTGGTATACAAGTCAGCGACCTTAACCACTTGACCACGGAGGCGGACTCAGTATTCTCCAGATACAATATATATATTTATTCAAATTGAGGACAAACAACCAATTATATATTTTCTCACGAGCACAATACTGTTCTGGACTTACACGTAGATAGAAACGTCTGTAAGTAATGGATATTAATCTAACTTTATTTTCTATGGAAGTCGTGATAGAGCTGCGGTAGCGCGTTCGCTTCATGTGCAAACGGCCCGTAGTTCGAGCCCAGCTGTAGCCGTTATGAGTGTGTCCTTAGGCAAGGCATTTACATTCCACGTTGCTTCTTCTCTCTCCCCCATGGCGAGTGATTCCATCAGGAATTAGGTCTCGAGAGCGAATAATATAAGTTGCAAGATCTTGTTTCGCAATCGAGCTAAAATAAAGTTGTATAAACTAACTCTCCTAAGTCATACAAACATGTTACATCAACGAAGTCTTCTAGTTCGGGAAGGGCCATAACTAATGTTGCTAGAACTTGTGGACCGAGTTTGCATGTGTCATGTTGTGTAATCACATGTATATGTAAAACGAAACTAGCAATAACATACGATTAAAGCGACATTACATCGCAAGAGCCAAACATACATTTTTTTCACATATAAATGCATTGCTACTACACATTCGAACACTTAAAAAACATTGTATCAATAAAAAAGAGGTTTTGTGGTCTACACACTTTCAAGGTGAAAGTAGGATTTCATATAACGGTCATCCACGCTCCTGAATTGACATGTGTTTGCCATTGGAGTCTAAACGCATGGTACTGTCGCTTAGAGATAATTTAACTAAGATTAGTCTAGACATAAATATGCATAGGCACAAATGTGAGATATAACGGTAAATCTGTACCATAAATCGTGTTATTCAGGATGCACGTGTTGCATTACGCATGCATGTCGACCCTATTTACATTATTTTGTTATGTCAACAAACCGCGCATACGACGTTTGTTTATTAGTTGAAATACTCAGATTGTGAGGCAAATATTTGGGAAACAAATTATACCAGATAATAGGAATTACATTCTGTATAAATTTGCGTTTTCACTGATGTAGTGTCGCTTTAAACTAAATTCCTCTACTATACATCAGCATTTGTATATCATTCGAGATCTAGAAGTGAATTATTCAGAAAGTCATTTACTCTGGGGCTGCTATCTGGAATGCTTTACAAAAGGCATTTTGTGGAAGTCGTGATAGCGCAGTGGATGAGCGTTCGCTTCAGGTGCGAAAGGTCCGGAGTTCGAGCACCACTGGAGCCGTTACGATTGTGCCCTTAGGCAAGGCATTTAAATTCCACGTTGTTTCTTCTCTCTCCCTCGTGGCGATGGATTCCATCAGGAATGAGGTCTCGAGAGTGATTTATAATAGTTGAAATAACTTGTTTCGCAATCGAGCTAAAATAAATATGTATAAACTAAAAAGGCATTTTACTTAATTTGGAACAGGTTCCAATTCTAATTCATTATAGTACTACATATACTATATTTACTTGAGAACTCTAATTCTTCTATGACTAAAGGTCCAATACTCTCATAACTTTATACATATAGTGTGCTTAATAACTTTTTGTTTGTTTGTTTTTTACGCTTATTTATCGTCGCTACCGGTTGCTCATATGAGCGACGCCTCCTGAAGAGATTAGTCATTTTAGATTTTTGGAGGATAGTGCAATGATACAGAAAGAGACCCATTACAGAGTCTCCTCTGGTTCTTTTACGTGCACGGTGTAAAGCACCGACACGAGACCTCGGTTTAACGTCCCATATGAAAGACTGTTAATTTTATTAGGGTCAGACGGGGGATCGAACCTACGATCCCTGGAGTACCAGTCCAGCGTGTTACCGCTGGAATACATATCCGTCTGTGCTTAATAACTTTAATTCGATGTATGTAAATATGCTGTATGCTGTATATACTTGTTTTTGTTATGGAAGATTGACCTTGTCGAATAAATTTGTTCCTTAAATAAAGTCTTTAATATTATTATTATTAAATCTGTTATTATTATTATTTATTATTATTATTAATATTATGCTATGCTACACCATTAAGCATAAACGTTATTTATTTCATGATTACGAAACAAGCTTAAAGGGTATATTATTTTGTCTCACATACTTCCCGGTCCGACTCAGAATCGAACCCGTTGTTGGCTGCGATGGTGCTAACCACAACCACTACTCTATTCAGGTAGTCTAGCTGTCTCAGTGGGGCGGGGTGGGGGAGGGGGTGGACACGGCACATGACCTTAATTTGGAGCAGATCACAATTCTAATTCGTTTATTAGTACTACATAATATATTTACTTGCAGCTCTCTAACTCTTATATGACTGAATGTCTTGTATCATGTAATGCGTTTAATTTTATGTAAATAAATATGTTGTACATATTTGTTTGTGTGGAGGGCCTTATGGCAGATTGACCATGTCAAATATAGTCTTTATAATAATAATAACAATAATAATAATAATCATAAAAATAATAAAAATAAATAATAAAAAATAAAAAATAATATTAATAATAATAACAATATTAACAAATTGAATAATAACAATAATAATAATAATAATAATAAAAGCAAAAATAATAATAATAATATTGTTCTCACGATGTTGATGATTTGTGGATTTGCAACCGTTTAATACTGATTTCAGCATTTGTACATAGGTCACGGAGATGGTATATTCACATAGATATGGTATATTCACATTGCTATGGTATATTCACATTGATATGGTATATTCACATTGAGATGATATAATATTCACATTGAGATGGTATATTCACATTGAGATGGTATATTCACATATAGATGGTATATTCACATTGAGATGGTATATTCACATTGAGATGGTATATTCACATATATATGGTATATTCACATTGAGATGGTATATTCACATTGAGATGGTATATTCACATTGAGATGGTATATTCACATTGAGATGGTATATTCACATTGAGATGGTATATTCACATATAGATGGTATATTCACATTGAGATGGTATATTCACATTGAGATGGTATATTCACATTGAGATGGACATTGAGATGGTATATTCACATTGAGATGGTATATTCACATATAGATGGTATATTCACATTGAGATGGTATATTCACATTGAGATGGACATTGAGATGGTATATTCACATAGAGATGGTATATTCACATTGAGATGGTATATTCACATAGAGATGGTATATTCACATAGAGATGGTATATTCACATTGAGATGGTATATTCACATTGAGATGGTATATTCACATAGAGATGGTATATTCACATTGAGATGGTATATTCACATTGAGATGGTATATTCACATATAGATGATATATTCACATTGAGATGGTATATTCACATAGAGATGGTATATTCACATTGAGATGGTATATTCACATAGAGATGGTATATTCACATAGAGATGATATATTCACATATAGATGGTATATTCACATAGAGATGGTATATTCACATAGAGATGGTATATTCACATAGAGATGATATATTCACATATAGATGGTATATTCACATAGAGATGGTATATTCACATAGAGATGATATATTCACATATAGATGATATATTCACATTGAGATGGTATATTCACATTGAGATGGTATATTCACATTGAGATGGTATATTCACATATAGATGATATATTCACATTGAGATGGTATATTCACATAGAGATGATATATTCACATAAGATGGTATATTCACATAGAGATGGTATATTCACATAGAGATGGTATATTCACATAGAGATGATATATTCACATATAGATGGTATATTCACATAGAGATGGTATATTCACATAGAGATGATATATTCACATATAGATGATATATTCACATTGAGATGGTATATTCACATTGAGATGGTATATTCACATAGAGATGGTATATTCACATTGAGATGGTATATTCACATTGAGATGGTATATTCACATAGAGATGGTATATTCACATTGAGATGGTATATTCACATAGAGATGGTATATTCACATAGAGATGATATATTCACATATATATGGTATATTCACATAGAGATGGTATATTCACATAGAGATGGTATATTCACATAGAGATGATATATTCACATATATATGGTATATTCACATAGAGATGGTATATTCACATAGAGATGGTATATTCACATAGAGATGGTATATTGAGATGTATATTCACATAGAGATGGTATATTCACATAGAGATGGTATATTCACATAGAGATGGTATATTCACATATAGATGGTATATTCACATTGAGATGGTATATTCACATAGAGATGGTATATTCACATAGAGATGGTATATTCACATAGAGATGGTATATTCACATAGAGATGGTATATTCACATTGAGATGGTATATTCACATAGAGATGGTATATTCACATAGAGATGGTATATTCACATAGAGATGGTATATTCACATAGAGATGGTATATTCACATAGAGATGGTATATTCACATAGAGATGGTATATTCACATAGAGATGGTATATTCACATAGAGATGGTATATTCACATAGAGATGGTATATTCACATAGAGATGGTATATTCACATAGAGATGGTATATTCACATTGAGATGGTATATTCACATAGAGATGGTATATTCACATAGAGATGGTATATTCACATAGAGATGGTATATTCACATATAGATGGTATATTCACATAGAGATGGTATATTCACATAGAGATGGTATATTCACATAGAGATGGTATATTCACATTGAGATGATATATTCACATAGAGATGGTATATTCACATAGAGATGGTATATTCACATAGAGATGATATATTCACATAGAGATGGTATATTCACATATAGATGGTATATTCACATTGAGATGGTATATTCACATATAGATGATATATTCACATTGAGATGGTATATTCACATAGAGATGGTATATTCACATAGAATGTATATTCACATTAAGATGGTATATTCACATAGAGATGGTATATTCACATAGAGATGATATATTCACATATATATGGTATATTCACATAGAGATGGTATATTCACATAGAGATGGTATATTCACACAGAGATGATATATTCACATATATATGGTATATTCACATAGAGATGGTATATTCACATAGAGATGATATATTCACATATAGATGATATATTCACATATAGATGATATATTCACATTGAGATGGTATATTCACATAGAGATGGTATATTCACATTAAGATGGTATATTCACATAGAGATGGTATATTCACATAGAGATGATATATTCACATATATATGGTATATTCACATAGAGATGGTATATTCACATAGAGATGGTATATTCACATAGAGATGATATATTCACATATATATGGTATATTCACATAGAGATGGTATATTCACATAGAGATGATATATTCACATATAGATGATATATTCACATTGAGATGGTATATTCACATTGAGATGGTATATTCACATAGAGATGGTATATTCACATAGAGATGGTATATTCACATTGAGATGGTATATTCACATTGAGATGGTATATTCACATAGAGATGGTATATTCACATTGAGATGGTATATTCACATAGAGATGGTATATTCACATAGAGATGATATATTCACATAGAGATGGTATATTCACATAGAGATGGTATATTCACATAGAGATGGTATATTCACATATAGATGGTATATTCACATAGAGATGGTATATTCACATAGAGATGGTATATTCACATAGAGATGGTATATTCACATTGAGATGGTATATTCACATAGAGATGGTATATTGAATGTATATTCACATAGAGATGGTATATTCACATTGAGATGGTATATTCACATAGAGATGGTATATTCACATAGAGATGGTATATTCACATAGAGATGGTATATTCACATAGAGATGGTATATTCACATAGAGATGGTATATTCACATAGAGATGATATATTCACATAGAGATGGTATATTCACATATAGATGGTATATTCACATTGAGATGGTATATTCACATATAGATGATATATTCACATTGAGATGGTATATTCACATAGAGATGGTATATTCACATAGAGATGGTATATTCACATAGAGATGGTATATTCACATATATATGGTATATTCACATAGAGATGGTATATTCACATAGAGATGGTATATTCACATAGAGATGATATATTCACATATAGATGATATATTCACATAGAGATGGTATATTCACATAGAGATGGTATATTCACATAGAGATGATATATTCACATATAGATGATATATTCACATTGAGATGGTATATTCACATAGAGATGGTATATTCACATTAAGATGGTATATTCACATATAGATGGTATATTCACATAGAGATGATATATTCACATATATATGGTATATTCACATAGAGATGGTATATTCACATAGAGATGGTATATTCACATAGAGATGATATATTCACATATATATGGTATATTCACATAGAGATGGTATATTCACATAGAGATGATATATTCACATATAGATGATATATTCACATTGAGATGGTATATTCACATTGAGATGGTATATTCACATAGGTGGTATATTCACATAGAGATGGTATATTCACATTGAGCTGGTATATTCACATTGAGATGGTATATTCACATAGAGATGGTATATTCACATTAAGATGGTATATTCACATAGAGATGATATATTCACATAGAGATGATATATTCACATAGAGATGGTATATTCACATAGAGATGGTATATTCACATTGAGATGGTATATTCACATTGATATGGTATATTCACATAGAGATGGTATATTCACATTGAGATGGTATATTCACATTGAGATGGTATATTCACATTGAGATGATATATTCACATATAGATGATATATTCACATTGAGATTGTATATTCACATTGAGATGGTATATTCACATATAGATGATATATTCACATATAGATGGTATATTCACATTGAGATGGTATATTCACATTGAGATGATATATTCACATATAGATGATATATTCACATTGAGATTGTATATTCACATTGAGATGGTATATTCACATATAGATGATATATTCACATAGAGATGGTATATTCACATTGAGATGGTATATTCACATTGAGATGATATATTCACATATAGATGATATATTCACATTGAGATGGTATATTCACATTGAGATGGTATATTCACATATAGATGGTATATTCACATTGAGATGGTATATTCACATAGAGATGGTATATTCACATAGAGATGGTATATTCACATAGAGATGGTATATTCACATATAGATGATATATTCACATTGAGATGGTATATTCACATATAGATGATATATTCACATTGAGATGGTATATTCACATTGAGATGATATATTCACATTGAGATGGTATATTCACATTGAGATGGTATATTCACATATAGATGATATATTCACATTGAGATGGTATATTCACATTGATATGGTATATTCACATAGAGATGGTATATTCACATTGAGATGGTATATTCACATAGAGATGATATATTCACATATAGATGGTATATTCACATAGAGATGGTATATTCACATTGAGATGGTATATTCACATAGAGATGATATATTCACATAGAGATGATATATTCACATAGAGATGGTATATTCACATAGAGATGGTATATTCACATTGAGATGGTATATTCACATTGAGATGATATATTCACATATAGATGATATATTCACATTGAGATGGTATATTCACATTGAGATGGTATATTCACATTGAGATGGTATATTCACATTGAGATGGTATATTCACATAGAGATGGTATATTCACATATAGATGGTATATTCACATTGAGATGGTATATTCACATTGAGATGGTATATTCACATTGAGATGGTATATTCACATAGATGGTATATTCACATATAGATGGTATATTCACATGAGATGGTATATTCACATTGAGATGGTATATTCACAGATGGTATATTCACATTGAGATGGTATATTCACTTGAGATGTATATTCACATATAGATGATATATTCACATTGAGATGGTATATTCACATTGAGATGGTATATTCACATTGAGATGGTATATTCACATATAGATGGTATATTCACATTGAGATGGTATATTCACATTGAGATGGTATATTCACATAGAGATGGTATATTCACATGAGATGGTATATTCACATTGAGATGGTATATTCACATATAGATGGTATATTCACATTGAGATGGTATATTCACATAGAGATGGTATATTCACATAGAGATGGTATATTCACATAGAGATGGTATATTCACATTGAGATGGTATATTCACATTGAGATGATATATTCACATTGAGATGGTATATTCACATTGAGATGGTATATTCACATAGAGATGGTATATTCACATTGAGATGGTATATTCACATTGAGATGGTATATTCACATAGAGATGGTATATTCACATAGAGATGGTATATTCACATAGAGATGATATATTCACATATAGATGGTATATTCACATAGAGATGGTATATTCACATTGAGATGGTATATTCACATAGAGATGATATATTCACATAGAGATGGTATATTCACATAGAGATGGTATATTCACATAGAGATGATATATTCACATTGAGATGGTATATTCACATTGAGATGGTATATTCACATAGAGATGGTATATTCACATAGAGATGGTATATTCACATTGAGATGGTATATTCACATTGAGATGGTATATTCACATAGAGATGGTATATTCACATTAAGATGGTATATTCACATAGAGATGATATATTCACATAGAGATGATATATTCACATAGAGATGGTATATTCACATAGAGATGGTATATTCACATTGAGATGGTATATTCACATTGATATGGTATATTCACATAGAGATGGTATATTCACATTGAGATGGTATATTCACATTGAGATGGTATATTCACATTGAGATGATATATTCACATATAGATGATATATTCACATTGAGATGGTATATTCACATTGAGATGGTATATTCACATATAGATGATATATTCACATATAGATGGTATATTCACATTGAGATGGTATATTCACATTGAGATGATATATTCACATATAGATGATATATTCACATTGAGATTGTATATTCACATTGAGATGGTATATTCACATATAGATGATATATTCACATTGAGATGGTATATTCACATTGAGATGGTATATTCACATAGAGATGGTATATTCACATTGAGATGGTATATTCACATAGAGATGATATATTCACATATAGATGGTATATTCACATTGAGATGGTATATTCACATTGAGATGGTATATTCACATATAGATGGTATATTCACATTGAGATGGTATATTCACATTGAGATGGTATATTCACATATAGATGATATATTCACATTGAGATGGTATATTCACATTGAGATGGTATATTCACATAGAGATGGTATATTCACATAGAGATGGTATATTCACATAGAGATGGTATATTCACATAGAGATGGTATATTCACATTGAGATGGTATATTCACATATAGATGGTATATTCACATAGAGATGGTATATTCACATTGAGATGATATATTCACATTGAGATGGTATATTCACATTGAGATGGTATATTCACATATAGATGGTATATTCACATTGAGATGGTATATTCACATTGAGATGGTATATTCACATAGAGATGGTATATTCACATTGAGATGGTATATTCACATAGAGATGGTATATTCACATATAGATGGTATATTCACATAGAGATGGTATATTCACATAGAGATGGTATATTCACATAGAGATGGTATATTCACATAGAGATGGTATATTCACATAGAGATGGTATATTCACATAGAGATGGTATATTCACATTGAGATGGTATATTCACATAGAGATGATATATTCACATATAGATGGTATATTCACATTGAGATGGTATATTCACATAGAGATGGTATATTCACATAGAGATGGTATATTCACATAGAGATGGTATATTCACATTGAGATGGTATATTCACATTGAGATGGTATATTCACATAGAGATGGTATATTCACATTGAGATGGTATATTCACATTGAGATGGTATATTCACATTGAGATGGTATATTCACATTGAGATGGTATATTCACATAGAGATGGTATATTCACATTGAGATGGTATATTCACATTGAGATGGTATATTCACATATAGATGGTATATTCACATTGAGATGGTATATTCACATTGAGATGGTATATTCACATTGAGATGGTATATTCACATTGAGATGGTATATTCACATTGAGATGGTATATTCACATAGAGATGGTATATTCACATTGAGATGGTATATTCACATAGAGATGGT
>CM026402.1:17299129-17335458 GCA_014843695.1 Archivesica marissinica
ATTCACATTGAGATGGTATATTCACATTGAGATGGTATATTCACATAGAGATGGTATATTCACATAGAGATGGTATATTCACATAGAGATGGTATATTCACATTGAGATGGTATATTCACATAGAGATGGTATATTCACATAGAGATGATATATTCACATAGAGATGGTATATTCACATAGAGATGGTATATTCACATTGAGATGGTATATTCACATTGAGATGGTATATTCACATAGAGATGGTATATTCACATTGAGATGGTATATTCACATAGAGATGGTATATTCACATTGAGATGGTATATTCACATATAGATGGTATATTCACATTGAGATGGTATATTCACATTGAGATGGTATATTCACATATAGATGTATATTCACATTGAGATGGTATATTCACATTGAGATGGTATATTCACATAGAGATGGTATATTCACATTGAGATGGTATATTCACATTGAGATGGTATATTCACATTGAGATGGTGTGGTATATTCACATAGAGATGGTATATTCACATATAGATGGTATATTCACATTGAGATGGTATATTCACATTGAGATGGTATATTCACATAGAGATGGTATATTCACATTGAGATGGTATATTCACATAGAGATGATATATTCACATGATGAGATGGTATATTCACATAGAGATGGTATATTCACATTGAGATGGTATATTCACATTGAGATGGTATATTCACATATAGATGATATATTCACATTGAGATGGTATATTCACATTGAGATGGTATATTCACATATAGATGATATATTCACATTGAGATGGTATATTCACATTGAGATGGTATATTCACATAGAGATGGTATATTCACATTGAGATGGTATATTCACATTGAGATGGTATATTCACATATAGATGGTATATTCACATTGAGATGGTATATTCACATTGAGATGGTATATTCACATAGAGATGGTATATTCACATAGAGATGGTATATTCACATAGAGATGGTATATTCACATAGAGATGGTATATTCACATTGAGATGGTATATTCACATAGAGATGGTATATTCACATAGAGATGGTATATTCACATTGAGATGGTATATTCACATTGAGATGGTATATTCACATTGAGATGGTATATTCACATATAGATGATATATTCACATTGAGATGGTATATTCACATTGAGATGGTATATTCACATAGAGATGGTATATTCACATTGAGATGGTATATTCACATAGAGATGGTATATTCACATAGAGATGGTATATTCACATAGAGATGGTATATTCACATTGAGATGGTATATTCACATAGAGATGGTATATTCACATAGATGTTTCACATGAGATGGTATATTCACATGAGATGTATATTCACATTGAGATGTATATTCCATGTTTTAGATGGTATATTCACATTGAGATGGTATATTCACATAGAGATGGTATATTCACATAGAGATGGTATATTCACATAGAGATGGTATATTCACATAGAGATGGTATATTCACATTGAGATGGTATATTCACATTGAGATGGTATATTCACATATAGATGGTATATTCACATTGAGATGGTATATTCACATGAGATGGTATATTCACATTGAGATGGTATATTCACATTGAGATGGTATATTCACATAGAGATGGTATATTCACATTGAGATGGTATATTCACATATAGATGGTATATTCACATTGAGATGGTATATTCACATTGAGATGGTATATTCACATTGAGATGGTATATTCACATTGAGATGGTATATTCACATAGAGATGGTATATTCACATAGAGATGGTATATTCACATTGAGATGGTATATTCACATTGAGATGGTATATTCACATAGAGATGGTATATTCACATTGAGATGGTATATTCACATTGAGATGTATATTCACATATAGATGATATATTCACATTGAGATGGTATATTCACATTGATATGGTATATTCACATAGAGATGGTATATTCACATTGAGATGGTATATTCACATAGAGATGATATATTCACATATAGATGGTATATTCACATTGAGATGGTATATTCACATTGAGATGGTATATTCACATATAGATGGTATATTCACATTGAGATGGTATATTCACATAGAGATGGTATATTCACATAGAGATGGTATATTCACATTGAGATGATATATTCACATAGAGATGGTATATTCACATAGAGATGGTATATTCACATAGAGATGGTATATTCACATTGAGATGGTATATTCACATTAGATGGTATATTCACATTGAGATGGTATATTCACATAGAGATGGTATATTCACATAGAGATGGTATATTCACATAGAGATGTATATTCACATAGAGATGGTATATTCACATATAGATGGTATATTCACATTGAGATGGTATATTCACATATAGATGATATATTCACATTGAGATGGTATATTCACATAGAGATGGTATATTCACATTAAGATGGTATATTCACATAGAGATGGTATATTCACATAGAGATGATATATTCACATATATATGGTATATTCACATAGAGATGGTATATTCACATAGAGATGGTATATTCACACAGAGATGATATATTCACATATATATGGTATATTCACATAGAGATGGTATATTCACATAGAGATGATATATTCACATATAGATGATATATTCACATTGAGATGGTATATTCACATTGAGATGGTATATTCACATTGAGATGATATATTCACATATAGATGATATATTCACATTGAGATGGTATATTCACATAGAGATGGTATATTCACATTAAGATGGTATATTCACATAGAGATGGTATATTCACATAGAGATGATATATTCACATATATATGGTATATTCACATAGAGATGGTATATTCACATAGAGATGGTATATTCACATAGAGATGATATATTCACATATATATGGTATATTCACATAGAGATGGTATATTCACATAGAGATGGTATATTCACATAGAGATGGTATATTGAGATAGTATATTCACATAGAGATGGTATATTCACATAGAGATGGTATATTCACATAGAGATGGTATATTCACATATAGATGGTATATTCACATTGAGATGGTATATTCACATAGAGATGGTATATTCACATAGAGATGGTATATTCACATAGAGATGGTATATTCACATATAGATGGTATATTCACATAGAGATGGTATATTCACATAGAGATGGTATATTCACATAGAGATGGTATATTCACATTGAGATGATATATTCACATAGAGATGGTATATTCACATAGAGATGGTATATTCACATAGAGATGATATATTCACATAGAGATGGTATATTCACATATAGATGGTATATTCACATTGAGATGGTATATTCACATATAGATGATATATTCACATAGAGATGGTATATTCACATTAAGATGGTATATTCACATAGAGATGGTATATTCACATAGAGATGATATATTCACATATATATGGTATATTCACATAGAGATGGTATATTCACATAGAGATGATATATTCACATATAGATGATATATTCACATTGAGATGGTATATTCACATTGAGATGGTATATTCACATTGAGATGATATATTCACATATAGATGATATATTCACATTGAGATGGTATATTCACATAGAGATGGTATATTCACATTAAGATGGTATATTCACATAGAGATGGTATATTCACATAGAGATGATATATTCACATATATATGGTATATTCACATAGAGATGGTATATTCACATAGAGATGGTATATTCACATAGAGATGATATATTCACATATATATGGTATATTCACATAGAGATGGTATATTCACATAGAGATGATATATTCACATATAGATGATATATTCACATTGAGATGGTATATTCACATTGAGATGGTATATTCACATAGAGATGGTATATTCACATAGAGATGGTATATTCACATTGAGATGGTATATTCACATAGAGATGGTATATTCACATTAAGATGGTATATTCACATAGAGATGATATATTCACATAGAGATGATATATTCACATAGAGATGGTATATTCACATAGAGATGGTATATTCACATTGAGATGGTATATTCACATTGATATGGTATATTCACATAGAGATGGTATATTCACATTGAGATGGTATATTCACATTGAGATGGTATATTCACATTGAGATGATATATTCACATATAGATGGTATATTCACATTGAGATGGTATATTCACATTGAGATGGTATATTCACATATAGATGGTATATTCACATTGAGATGGTATATTCACATTGAGATGATATATTCACATATAGATGATATATTCACATTGAGATTGTATATTCACATTGAGATGGTATATTCACATATAGATGATATATTCACATATAGATGGTATATTCACATTGAGATGGTATATTCACATTGAGATGATATATTCACATATAGATGATATATTCACATTGAGATTGTATATTCACATTGAGATGGTATATTCACATATAGATGATATATTCACATATAGATGGTATATTCACATTGAGATGGTATATTCACATTGAGATGATATATTCACATATAGATGATATATTCACATTGAGATGGTATATTCACATTGAGATGGTATATTCACATATAGATGATATATTCACATATAGATGGTATATTCACATTGAGATGGTATATTCACATTGAGATGATATATTCACATATAGATGATATATTCACATTGAGATGGTATATTCACATTGAGATGGTATATTCACATATAGATGATATATTCACATTGAGATGGTATATTCACATTGAGATGGTATATTCACATAGAGATGGTATATTCACATTGAGATGGTATATTCACATTGAGATGGTATATTCACATAGAGATGGTATATTCACATAGAGATGGTATATTCACATAGAGATGGTATATTCACATATAGATGATATATTCACATTGAGATGGTATATTCACATAAGATGATATATTCACATTGAGATGGTATATTCACATTGAGATGATATATTCACATTGAGATGGTATATTCACATTGAGATGGTATATTCACATATAGATGATATATTCACATTGAGATGGTATATTCACATTGATATGGTATATTCACATAGAGATGGTATATTCACATTGAGATGGTATATTCACATAGAGATGATATATTCACATATAGATGGTATATTCACATAGAGATGGTATATTCACATAGAGATGGTATATTCACATAGAGATGATATATTCACATAGAGATGGTATATTCACATAGAGATGGTATATTCACATAGAGATGATATATTCACATTGAGATGGTATATTCACATAGAGGTATATTCACATATAGATGGTATATTCACATTAAGATGGTATATTCACATAGAGATGATATATTCACATAGAGATGATATATTCACATAGAGATGGTATATTCACATAGAGATGGTATATTCACATTGAGATGGTATATTCACATTGAGATGATATATTCACATATAGATGATATATTCACATTGAGATGGTATATTCACATTGAGATGGTATATTCACATTGAGATGGTATATTCACATTGAGATTGTATATTCACATTGAGATGGTATATTCACATTGAGATGGTATATTCACATAGAGATGGTATATTCACATTGAGATGGTATATTCACATTGAGATGGTATATTCACATTGAGATGGTATATTCACATATAGATGGTATATTCACATTGAGATGGTATATTCACATTGAGATGGTATATTCACATAGAGATGGTATATTCACATTGAGATGGTATATTCACATAGAGATGGTATATTCACATATAGATGGTATATTCACATTGAGATGGTATATTCACATTGAGATGGTATATTCACATATAGATGGTATATTCACATTGAGATGGTATATTCACATTGAGATGGTATATTCACATTGAGATGGTATATTCACATAGAGATGGTATATTCACATTGAGATGGTATATTCACATATAGATGGACATTGAGATGGTATATTCACATAGAGATGGTATATTCACATTGAGATGGTATATTAACATTGATATGGTATATTGAGATGGCACATTCACATTGAGATGGTATATTGAGATGGTATATTCACATTGAGATGGTATATTCACATAGATATGGTATATTCACATAGAGATGATATATTCACATAGAGATGGTATATTCACATAGAGATGGTATATTCACATAGAGATGGTATATTCACATTGAGATGATATATTCACATAGAGATGGTATATTCACATTGAGATGATATATTCACATAGAGATGGTATATTCACATAGAGATGGTATATTCACATAGAGATGGTATATTCACATAGAGATGGTATATTCACATAGAGATGGTATATTCACATTGAGATGGTATATTCACATATAGATGGTATATTCACATAGAGATGGTATATTCACATAGATAGTATATTCACATAGAGATGGTATATTCACATAGAGATTATTCACATAATGGTATATTCACATAGAGATGGTATATTCACATAGAGATGGTATATTCACATAGAGATGGTATATTCACATAGAGATGGTATATTCACATAGAGATGGTATATTCACATAGAGATGGTATATTCACATAGAGATGGTATATTCACATAGAGATGGTATATTCACATAGAGATGGTATATTCACATTGAGATGGTATATTCACATAGAGATGGTATATTCACATTGAGATGGTATATTCACATAGAGATGGTATATTCACATAGAGATGGTATATTCACATTGAGATGGTATATTCACATTGAGATGGTATATTCACATAGAGATGGTATATTCACATTAAGATGGTATATTCACATAGAGATGGTATATTCACATAGAGATGATATATTCACATAGAGATGGTATATTCACATAGAGATGGTATATTCACATAGAGATGGTATATTCACATTGAGATGGTATATTCACATAGAGATGGTATATTCACATTGAGATGGTATATTCACATATAGATGATATATTCACATAGAGATGGTATATTCACATTGAGATGGTATATTCACATTGAGATGGTATATTCACATAGAGATGGTATATTCACATTAAGATGGTATATTCACATAGAGATGATATATTCACATAGAGATGATATATTCACATAGAGATGGTATATTCACATAGAGATGGTATATTCACATTGAGATGGTATATTCACATTGATATGGTATATTCACATAGAGATGGTATATTCACATTGAGATGGTATATTCACATTGAGATGATATATTCACATATAGATGATATATTCACATTGAGATTGTATATTCACATTGAGATGGTATATTCACATATAGATGATATTCACATATAGATGGTATATTCACATTGAGATGATATATTCACATTGAGATTGTATATTCACATTGAGATGGTATATTCACATATAGATGATATATTCACATTGAGATGGTATATTCACATTGAGATGGTATATTCACATATAGATGGTATATTCACATTGAGATGGTATATTCACATTGAGATGGTATATTCACATATAGATGATATATTCACATTGAGATGGTATATTCACATTGAGATGGTATATTCACATAGAGATGGTATATTCACATAGAGATGGTATATTCACATAGAGATGGTATATTCACATAGAGATGGTATATTCACATAGAGATGATATATTCACATTGAGATGGTATATTCACATTGAGATGGTATATTCACATTGAGATGGTATATTCACATTGATATGGTATATTCACATATAGATGATATATTCACATTGAGATGGTATATTCACATTGATATGGTATATTCACATAGAGATGGTATATTCACATTGAGATGGTATATTCACATAGAGATGATATATTCACATATAGATGGTATATTCACATAGAGATGGTATATTCACATTGAGATGGTATATTCACATAGAGATGATATATTCACATAGAGATGGTATATTCACATAGAGATGGTATATTCACATTGAGATGATATATTCACATTGAGATGGTATATTCACATTGAGATGGTATATTCACATAGAGATGGTATATTCACATAGAGATGGTATATTCACATTGAGATGGTATATTCACATTGAGATGGTATATTCACATAGAGATGGTATATTCACATAGAGATGGTATATTCACATTGAGATGGTATATTCACATTGAGATGATATATTCACATATAGATGATATATTCACATTGAGATTGTATATTCACATTGAGATGGTATATTCACATTGAGATGGTATATTCACATTGAGATGGTATATTCACATTGAGATGGTATATTCACATTGAGATGGTATATTCACATATAGATGGTATATTCACATTGAGATGGTATATTCACATTGAGTTATTCACATTGAGATGGTATATTCACATATAGATGATATATTCACATTGAGATGGTATATTCACATTGATATGGTATATTCACATAGAGATGGTATATTCACATTGAGATGGTATATTCACATAGAGATGATATATTCACATATAGATGGTATATTCACATTGAGATGGTATATTCACATTGAGATGGTATATTCACATATAGATGGTATATTCACATTGAGATGGTATATTCACATTGAGATGGTATATTCACATAGAGATGGTATATTCACATAGAGATGGTATATTCACATAGAGATGGTATATTCACATATAGATGATATATTCACATTGAGATGGTATATTCACATAGAGATGGTATATTCACATTGAGATGGTATATTCACATAGAGATGATATATTCACATTGAGATGGTATATTCACATTGATATGGTATATTCACATAGAGATGGTATATTCACATATAGATGGTATATTCACATAGAGATGGTATATTCACATATAGATGATATATTCACATTGAGATGGTATATTCACATAGAGATGGTATATTCACATATAGATGATATATTCACATTGAGATGGTATATTCACATTGAGATGATATATTCACATTGAGATGGTATATTCACATTGAGATGGTATATTCACATTGAGATGGTATATTCACATTGAGATGGTATATTCACATAGAGATGATATATTCACATATAGATGGTATATTCACATAGAGATGGTATATTCACATTGATATGGTATATTCACATATAGATGATATATTCACATTGAGATGGTATATTCACATTGAGATGGTATATTCACATAGAGATGGTATATTCACATTGAGATGGTATATTCACATAGAGATGATATATTCACATATAGATGGTATATTCACATAGAGATGGTATATTCACATTGAGATGGTATATTCACATTGAGATGATATATTCACATTGAGATGATATATTCACATAGAGATGATATATTCACATATAGATGGTATATTCACATTAAGATGGTATATTCACATAGAGATGATATATTCACATTGAGATGATATATTCACATAGAGATGATATATTCACATATAGATGGTATATTCACATTAAGATGGTATATTCACATAGAGATGATATATTCACATAGAGATGATATATTCACATAGAGATGGTATATTCACATAGAGATGGTATATTCACATTGAGATGGTATATTCACATTGAGATGATATATTCACATATAGATGATATATTCACATTGAGATTGTATATTCACATTGAGATGGTATATTCACATTGAGATGGTATATTCACATTGAGATTGTATATTCACAGTGAGATGGTATATTCACATTGAGATGGTATATTCACATATATATGGTATATTCACATTGAGATGGTATATTCACATTGAGATGGTATATTCACATTGAGATGGTATATTCACATAGAGATGGTATATTCACATTAAGTTTTGTATATTCACATATAGATGATATATTCACATTGAGATGACATATTCACATTGATGTAGTAAACTATTTTCCATGCCTATTATCGTTGCTTCAGACGTCTGTCAAAAGCCATTGGCCCATGGATTTAACTTCCTGTGCTGAAATAGCGATAGCATGGACCATCTAAAGAAAGGATTAAATACATTAATGCCACTTGTATGGGCATATATCAAAGAGCAGAAGTACTGTTAAAGTGTGCACAGTGGTATCATGCTACAGCAGGCATATTTTTATGACAAGTTTGACAGGTTTATGTTCAATAGTCCATCAAGCCAATGAGCTCCATGAGGCTACATGAAGAACACGGAAATGGCAAGACAAGTGCAATACATGCGGACATATATCAAATATCAGATATATGCATAGGATATAAGCCGAAAACGATCAAATATGTAAAATATTGCACTGTGTGAGGTGCGTTGCGCCGAAGACAGTACCAATATTTTACATATTGGATCCATTTGAGACTTATATCTTACTTAAAACACACTTATATAACAAGATTCTAAATAATTAAAATTGTTAATTTCGTACATTTACGCGTTGGATTTAACATAATATTATTTTAACAGCTGTCCAATATTAATAATAATGGACTGTGAGTACAATGGTATGGCGTCACGACAATGTTTTAAGTCTAGTTAATGTATGTCCAGACTGAGACACAGACATATCCCCCGATATTGTCTTGTTTTTTTATATACAAATTTATTTTAGCTCGATTGCGAAACAAGTTATTTCAAATTATATTAATCACTCTCGAGTGATTGTCTTGTTTTACAGGATGATATGACGTATTGCTAAAATTAATTATTGCTTGAAGAAAGCTCGATCTAACAGTTACTGTAAATTACATACATGTTAAACTGTCTAGACCACAACGTAATAACAGTAGAGTGACAGTAACACATTCGCTGATAGTTATGTGTTACGTCACATATGCCCTATATTTGACTTGACCGCTAGCTGTCAGCGAAGTTGTCAGCAGTGGTATTTTACGTGTCCGTATAATTTTGTGCTAGTATACACTGAACCGAATTTCTAAACGTCCACCTGATGTTGTATAACAGTTGAAGACAATCAGCAAGTAAAGACCATAGTAGAATGCCGTCTGTTGAAAAGTCGTGCAACATGGAAACACGGTGGAAATGATTTAGAATGATATTAAAATATGACATTGTATGATTCATTACAAAATGTACTTGAAATATCGAATTTAATTACAACGCTGAACATACCTGTCTGATAGAAGTGCCTGTATCAAGCATACCGACGGCTCGCCCGCTTTCCTCAATGGTCATTCTCGCCATATTTTCTGTTTTTTTCGGTTACGGGTCGCACATAGAATAAATTGCAATCAAATTGAGCACTCACCATGCCGTGCACGTGGTCCTCATGCCAAGATTTAGGATTCGAACCGTCCGTTCCGCTTGGTCAGCCATGACAATAAATTGGTGTTTTCTTAGTGTACATTGATAGAGTATGGTGGATAACAATAGACTACCAATAGTTGGACTAATACACAGACCCGTTACCCTAAACTCACCATTTATTAGGTGGACGTTTAGAAATTCGGTTCAGTGTATGTACGAACTATATTGTAATACTCACTACATAGACTAGACCAATTTTTCAAAATTGTGCATGCTATGGGCAAATTGTAGTACAAGCAATTGGATGTCATATATAACATAATTTGGGTATGGTGAATGCGATGCAGGTGTTTACCAAGCTGACATATGTGTGCTTGACCTTGAAAAGGTCAATTCAAAATGGCGAAAATTAAAATGCTTAATAACCACAACAATAATTACTGTAACATAATATATATTTGTATTTGGGTACATAATTACTTGCAATACATCTAATTTACTGTAATCAATACATGCAGTATATAGACATAAACATGTTGCCCGTCATATGGTTTAAGGTCAAGGTTAACACTGATATTAGCGATTAAAAAGGTCAATATATAATTAAATCTGTATATCAGGCATATCCTGAATGCAATACAACGCACTGCTGACAATATATTGCAAAATGCAGCTTAAATATTAAGTCTACCTGTTACAGCAACTATGCAGCCACCATTCAGTGAGGTATCATTCTGACCATGGCCAATAGGAATAGTGTTTTTACAAGAATGGCACGACGTAAAACACACACATGACAACTAACTTTCATGCCCCACTTCATCCTTGTTCAGGGCTTGCATTAGCGATTGATCAAAATTGATTAATAAAAACCAGAAATATTTGCTAAATTATGAAACATAACATTTCATCAACACAAAGGGTTAATGTGGTAACTTGAGATCAGCTACGACACTGATGTACAGTGTATGCATATATACAGTGTATGCATATATCTTTAGCCATTCACACCTATCACGTTGTTAATAACGGATTATGGCAAGAAACCTGTAGACACAAAATAAAATATTTGGCTACAATAAAACAGCAGGCAGTGTGTGTTTTTTACGTTTATTTATCGTCGCTACCGGTTGCCCATTAAACAGAAGTTAAAAAAGTGGAACATCGACAGACAGGAACCCAGGCTACCGGGTGCCCATATTGAGCGACGCCTCCTGGAGATATTAGTGATTTTAGATTTTTTTGGAGGATAGTGCAATGATACAGACAGAGACCCATTCCAGACTCTACTCTGGTTCTTTTTCGTGCACGGTGTACAGCACCGACACGAGACCTCGGTGTAAAGTCCCATCTAAAAGACTATTCATTTTATTAGGGTTAGAAGGGGAATCTAACCTGCGATCCCTGGTTACCAGTCCAGCGTGCTACCACTGGACTACAGATCCATCTGTAATTGTCTACAATGTCGATGATTTCGGTTCTGTTCTTTTATTCACGGAATTTATTCATCGATTTCTACCATGTTCTATTCAAGGGAAGTCGTGATAGCGCAGTGGATGCGCATTCGCTTCAGGTGTGAAAGGTCCGGAGTTCAAGCTCCAGCTGGAGCCGTTACGATTGTGCCCTTAGGCAAGGTATTTAAATGACCACGTTGCCTCTTCTCTCTCCCTCGTGGCGATGGATTCTATCAGGAATGAGGTCTCGAGAGCGATTAATATACGTTGTAAGAACTTGTTTCGCAATTGAGTTAAAATAAATTTGTATTGATAGACTATTCAAGGGAAACCACTCATCCAACTCTAATAAACAAAATGATACTATCAAGGTCAGAAACCACCAAATGATTGAGAATCACTAATATCCGATTCTTCTTCACAACAAACAACTAATGTTATAATTGTATCTGTAGACTATCTTTTGTAAAGTATGGCAAATAAATATAAATGCCACAATACAAACATTTACTATGTCTATAGTATACCTCACAGATGAATAGATCCGCTTCACCCAATAATAGCTGGAGAGTCGCCATATGGCATAGTCTCTTGGTGCGACTACAAACTCCAAACAAATCTACTTAGCGTTTATACACATTTATTTTAGCTCGATTGCGAAACAAGTTATTTCAACTTATATAAATCACTCTCGAGACCTCATTCCTGATGGAATCCATCGCCACGAGAGAGAGAGAAGAGGCAACGTGGAATCTAAATGCCTTGCCTAAGGGCACAATCGTAACGGCTCCAGTGGGGCTCGAACTCCGGACCTTTCGCACCTGAAGCGAACTAGCATCCACTGCACTATCTCGACTTCCACAGCTACTTAGCGTAATGTACCAAAACAAAAAGTTGGTTATCTCGCACGACCTTGGAAATGTACATTGTGTAGCACCGAACAACATAACTTTCGTTTTGGCATACGCTCAATATGCCAACAAGAACTCAGTTTGCGTACGTGTTCACATAACAGTGTCCGATGAAATGACACAGTGTGCAAAACTGGGTGAAAATCTCAGACTCCCCTATGTATAATACCGACAACTGCTGTCAAGATGTATTTGTGGCTAGTCAGTACTCGTTGATAGTCTAGAAATCGATTCCACGTGATGGCATTTTCTGAAACATTTCGGTATAGTGTTTGTTTATTATAGTGTCACCCCCTATTGAAAGGGCTAACCATTGTATGTATGTTCCATTAATGTCAAACCCCTTGCGGGGACGTATACATGTTTTCCTGGGCATGCTTAGTCGACCATAGCGGTTAACTAACCAGTACTAAGCAATGTGTGTGAGGTGCCTTGCTCAATGACACTACATACGTTGCCTGACTGAGTATCGAACCCGGACCGTACGATTCCGACGCTCTACCATTGGACCACGGACGCAACCACTGACTTATGAGACACCTTTTTTGTGAGCGTCAGTACTTCCCTAATGATATCCTTGTATGCCAGGCGCCAGGCTGATAGGCAATCGGTAACCATTATTTAACTAGCTGGCGGCACATCAACCGGCCATATCAGAACTAACCTCTTACGAGGTATGAACCTTTGACATCCGATTCCATAAGCGAACGCCTTAACTACTAGGCCACGGAGACGGTATATGTAGTATGTATTCACTTACCAGACTGCTATGGTTTTGGTTTTACGCCAACAAATTTTGAATCTTACTCAGACTTAATCATTCCACACTCCTGCTATGCAGACGTCATCTGTCACATATTTTCTGTCGACTATCAATAAGCAGTCTAGATAATGGAATGGCCAGAACATGACTAGACCGTATTTGATCAAGAACTGATAGTATGGACAATGAACTTGAAGTAGTCCATCATTGATGAAACAATGAATGACATTTAATGATTTGACTGGAGTTTGTTTATTTATACTAAAATATGGAACAGCATTCTTATAAGACCACGTGTTTTGTTTTTGTGGGTTAACGTTGATGAAACATCTAGGTCATGTGGCGAGTGTGTTTTTACGTTTATTTATCGTCGCTACCGGTTACCCATATGAGCGACGCCTCCTGAAGATATTAGTCATTTTAGATTTGTGGAGGATGGTACAATGATACAGACAGAGATCCATTCCAGAGTCTCCTCTGGTTCTTTTACGTGCACTGTGTAAAGCATCGACAGGAGACCTCGGTTTAACGTCCCATCTGAAAGACTGTTACTTTTATTAGGGTCAGACGGGGGATCGAACCTGCGATCCCTGGATTACCAGTCCAGCGTGTTACCACTGGACTACAGATCCGTCTGTGCATGTGGCGATTTTCCAGCCATTATTGAAAGTAAAATAGTAAAATCAGGGTGGCCGTCCTAGCAGTATCCAGGTACGGGCTTCCACAAGAGGACCGCTGATCTTGCCCTAGCCGCAATGATACCATCCTCACACGCAATAAGTATATACCCCCCTAGGGATTCGTACCTATAGTGGCGAGGGGCAAATGAACGGGCATCCGGGGTATTCCTCCTCCAATAACAGATGTAATGTCACCATATGACTTAAGCTGTTGGTGCGACTGTAAACCAACAAACAACACAACCTTTATGTCTACAAATGGAGAATATGAACTTAGGCTAAGATGAATCCATTACTAAATATTTTTCACTGCAAAGAGTGAGGACAAATTTCATGAGCAATGACGTCTAACGAAACTCAATATTTCAGTCAGAGTATCGTAGTCTGAATGGAACTGGTGTGTGTTATTAGATATGTTCACTGTAACATTCCTGTCATTCTACTTTAATCTTTAAAGTCGCATATTTAGCTGAGTCTCATTTGACAAGTTTCAATACGCGCCAAGTAGATTTGTTTCTTTTGGAGTGTATAGACACATTAACAGCTGCCATATGGCAACTCTCCAGCGGTTATTGGTGGACGAGGATCTCGGCTGCCCCTTCCAGCAGTATTCCAGGCACGGACGGCCCATCACCCCCTATAACAAGTAGTTATATTCATCTATGAGGTTATTATTTCAACGCTTTACGTAACTTCACATGATTATGTATAACTTAATATAAATATCATTCATGAATTATGCATATAGATGGTACTGCAGGCTGTAAGCACTTGACAATTACCTGTTGACACGTTCATTGTTTTCAATACATGTACATGCTTGGAAAGTTTACAGTATTTGTAATTATTTTGTGTATGTGTAATTATAATATATTTTGATCAGGAAATAAAAATCGATATTGCGGTATTACGATATTGCGGTATTGCGGTATTGCGGTATTGCGGTATTGCGGTATTGCGGTATTGCGGTATTGCGGTATATCTGCCATATTTTCCAGAAGATGGATACAAATTCTACACATATATAACACTGTATGATACCACAATGAACGATGGCTGCATAGTTGCTGTAACAGGTAGGCTTAATATTTAAGTTGCATTTTGCAATATATTGTCAACAGTGCGTTGTATTGCATTCAGGACATGCCTGATAGTGAATATCACAATATAATTCGTGCATATACTAGCACAAAATTATACAGACAAGTAAAATACCACTGCTGACAACTTCGCTGACAGCTAGCGGTTAAGTCAAATATAGGGCATATGTGACGTAACACATAACTGTCAGCGAATTTGTTACTGCCACTCTATTGTTATTACATTTCCCGAGTATGCTATCGTTGGTTGTGATGTAGACATTGTTGTATATCGGTATACAGCTGAATATGTATGCACTTTACAACAACGTTTAGATCGAGAGCAATAGTTACATTCCACAATACGTCACATATCATCATGTAAAACAAAACAATATCTGGGGATATGTTTGTGTATCAGTCGGTCATACATTACTTACAATCTCATTGCCATCCTGTAGTTTTATATAAAGTCGAGGCATGTGGTCGACTGAATTCTCTATGCTTATGGTTCCTATGTTGCTTCTAGAGACATCCCGATGAGGAATCTGCTTCTTCTGGTCCATGATCCCTCTTCTTCCTGTTGTCATACGAGTCTGTTCTTTTTCGAAAAAGGGTCCTTTGTCGGTCCATACTTTCCACTGTTAGTCATCCCGCATCAGCATATAAATGAATCTGGCAGTTAGACAGATGCGATACCTCCACCACGTCCGTAAGTCGGCGATGCTGGAGCGTTGTCCAACGCTACTGCCCCGACCACGACGTCCACTCCCCGATGAAGTCAGTCGGGACAATCTGATTATAAGATGTATCAGTATTTTACATCATATTCGAATTAAGTATTGTTGTGGAGAGAAATCGAGTATGCTTTTAGCTTTCATTTCAATCCGCTTGTATTTATTGTGTACATAATTATTTGTTGCAAATTATGTTATATAATGTCGTATAAATATGTGCAAACCAATTAAGTATTGTGTTTTGGTCTTACCTGTAATTGATATTTAATACCATTATACGATTGTAAATATACATTACTGACTGGAGCAGTGACGTAGAGCGGAGTGACGTGGTACGTTCGGGTGTGTGCATGCGCTTGATGTTGGATGTGTGGGTGAAAATTGATTCTGACTTGGACGGAATATATATAAACACTATTAGGCCCTGAAGGGCCTGCAGATATGTCACAGAAACCACACAATCTATGGCCCCAACAATACAATCAAACATGTAGGTGAGATGGGAGGTATGCCGAAGAGTTGGGTTGTCAACTTTGAGGTGACATACATTTTGCACAACATAAATAGTCAAATTCATATAGATCTCTAAAAATATCGAAATTTGAACATCCAAAACGTACATTTAAATACGTCAGAGCGAACCAGTGACGTTGAAGTATTTAATGTTTTCCTTGGGAGCATGCCCCCAGATCCATCTTGCAAAATCCCATCATTTGATGCTCAATTTATTCGGCGGGCCTAACGATTCATAATCGCTAGCTACGCCCAAGAACTATACTACTGAGTGGCCGCCCAAGACCTATACTACTGAGTGGCCGCCCAAGAACTATACTACTGAGTGGCCGCCCAAGAACTATACTACTGAGTGGCCGCCCAAGAACTATACTACTGAGTGGCCGCCCAAGAACTATACTACTGAGTGGCCGCCCAAGAACTATACTACTGAGTGGCCGCCCAAGAACTATACTACTGAGTGGCCGCCCAAGAACTATACTACTGAGTGGCCGCCCAAGAACTATACTACTGAGTGGCCGCCCAAGAACTATACTACTGAGTGGCCGCCCAAGAACTATACTACTGAGTGGCCGCCCAAGAACTATACTACTGAGTGGCCGCCCAAGAACTATACTACTGAGTGGCCGCCCAAGAACTATACTACTGAGTGGCCGCCCAAGAACTATACTACTGAGTGGCCGCCCAAGAACTATACTACTGAGTGGCCGCCCAAGAACTATACTACTGAGTGGCCGCCCAAGAACTATACTACTGAGTGGCAATGTACGTTTGTATTGACAGTTTATGCATTATATGTGTTTGAGTACATTGTTGAGACTAAACTACAAATACAATACCGCGCTACATGACCTTAGATGTCGATGCGCCGTAAAACACCATTCATTACAAATACAGGTAATAAATTAACGATCTTTTTTATTTGCTCTGTTGCAGGTTACACTGGTTGACAGTAGACTAACTGGGAGGAGGAACACAGTGTAGTTAGCATCGTATTCATATTTGTAAAATTGACAATATAAATGCGCTAGAGCAGGACATAACAAAGATTTCTATTCTTTATATAGTTTACATCCATAATATCTTAGACCCATGTGACAATATATTGACATGGGCTGATAGTCCAAACACAGGGTAATTATACTAATTAATAATAAAACTTGTACATATTAATCTTCTGAACGTGTATATTTATAACACAGTGTAATTATACTAATTAATAATAAAACGTGTATATATTAATCGTCTGAACGTGTACATTTATAACACAGGGTAATTATACTAATTAATAATAAAACGTGTACATATTAATCGTTTGAACGTGTACATTTATAACACAGGGTAATTATACTAATTAATAATAAAACGTGTACATATTAATCGTTTGAACGTGTACATTTATAACACAGGGTAATTATACTAATTAATAATAAAACTTGTACATATTAATCTTCTGAACGTGTACATTTATAACACAGGATAATTATGCTAATTAATAATAAAACGTGTACATATTAATCGTTTGAACGTGTACATTTATAACACAGGGTAATTATACTAATTAATAATAAAACGTGTATATATTAATCGTCTGAATGTGTACATTTATAACACAGGGTAATTATACTAATTAATAATAAAACTTGTACATATTAATCTTCTGAACGTGTACATTTATAACACAGGATAATTATGCTAATTAATAATAAAACGTGTACATATTAATCGTTTGAACGTGTACATTTATAACACAGGGTAATTATACTAATTAATAATAAAACGTGTATATATTAATCGTCTGAATGTGTACATTTATAACAGTGTGTGGTTATGATTTACAGCATTACTTGTTAATATAACATTAAAGAAATATTTCGTTACTACTTTATTGTCTGCGGAGGAAGATTATATATGATACATTCGTTGTGTCATTAATCTTCCAATATATATATTTGCTAAAATCCATTTGTACTAAATCGCTTCCGAAGATTGCTTGCATAAGCAAGTATGAAACTGATCAGTAAAGCGACCATATAACCCTTTTATGTGTTGATTCATCATTCACCAACATATATATTTGCTCTGGAACACCATTGAGCACTCTGTTTTGGGTTTGTGCTGACTGCATCATTGGATTTATTATAGATACATATAGATAGATAGATATACATATATAGATAGATATACATAATAGTGATATAGTGTAAAGTGAGGACTATACGCGAATACTAATGACAATACGATAGTGTGAGCTTTACTGTGGAAACTGTTAAATCAAATATGAAATACCAACTAACAATATATGACCATATAAGGTCGCTTCATTAGTGTATCCCTTAGACACCCTTCTGTGCTTCTGGATCGTACATTTACCGAGCGACGAACATCTTATCCAATATTTGTCATCTGAATCTGGACAGGTGCTTACATACCCTAATCACAGAAACTGGCATGTATTAGCGCATCGGTATTTCGCGGAAGGTATTTGACAACACCTAGTGACTATAAACCTTTTGATCATTCTATCTGTTCAGTGATCTATTCCGTTCTGATGGCGGCTCCTTTGATGATTTGGAGAGTAAACGGATCTACATTTTGAACGGCGCATTTGGTGAACGGATTTTTATACAGTTATGATTGGCTAATAGGGACACACCTACAGGGTGAAACGGAATTCATACGCCTCCAAAGTCTATATATAGGAGGACAAAACTCATTCGACAGCTTCCAAATCTATAAAGAAATAGATCCGTTTTAACAAAGAAATAAATCCGCTTAACGTAAGAACTCACCAGCTCACATGTATCGATAACACACTAGTAATAACAAGATCGTACAATACCGTACAGCCCTTTAATAATTTATCATACTAGATTTCTATATAAATAAGAAATTAATAAATCGTTCACGTCAATAATATTAAAAGAAGTGTTGAAATGTTTATCATTGTTTTCCTCTGCGTTCCCGTCCTCGTATACAAAGGCCGTAGGTAACAATATATTAGAGGGCATAGAAAATGCACACCTACATTATATGATTATTATTCCATGAAAACGAAATACGAAGGACACCATCAAAGATATATCACATCTTTATTACAAAACACAAACTGACCAACTAAAATGTTTAAAACTATGTATTTACATAGTTATTGTTTGTCATGTAAAAACTCCCATACCCGAAGTGTGCGTTTTCTATGTCCTCTAGCATATGCCTAAACAAAAAGACTAGTACTCTTGATGAAGACAATTAAAGAAAAACACACGTAAGAGTCTCTCAGAATAGTTCTAGATATTTGCCAGTATTTATTAATCAGACTCAGACACATGTATGTATTCCATGGCACTTTGTGAAGGTTAACTGTAGTCTGGAAAGACTATTGATGTCAATAAATGTGTAGTTGCATTGTTAATGGACCATTAGAAATCATTTGACTGTTTTCCTCTTAACGCGTTTGACTGTCTTCAGCACTCATCGTTATTTATTAACATCAAACTTCTTAATGGTAAACATTTTAAATATTGTTGTGTATGAAGTGCACAATAATAAAAGGGATTCAGTCGAAAATAGAAAAATAGCATTACTTAATTGTAGCAGAATGGTTTAATAATGCAGTTCACTGTACTATTTCTGAAAGTGTTCGGAAATCATATTCTGCAAATAACTACAATTGTTAATACAAAAGAGATGAAGATTACTACTTTTTAGCGGAAACTGGTTGTGTTTGT
Organism: Archivesica marissinica; assembly: GCA_014843695.1. Classification (NCBI taxonomy): domain Eukaryota; kingdom Metazoa; phylum Mollusca; class Bivalvia; order Venerida; family Vesicomyidae; genus Archivesica; species Archivesica marissinica. Next base: position 17,320,270 of record CM026402.1, read on the forward strand.
GTGTACCATTTTACGGAGTCTACAGTTTGTTGCAATAACCCAACATGTGCTATGCGTTACAGTGTCACCTATTGGATTCTTACATACATACAGCAATTCCTCGTCAGAAACAAGCACTCCCTTCAAGTAACTAACATCATACAGCAATTCTTCGTCAGAAACATGCACTTCCTTCAAGTATCTAGCATCATACAGTAATTCCTCGTCAGAAACATGCACTTCCTTCAAGTATCTAGCATCATACAGTAATTCATCGTCAGAAACATGCACTTCCTTCAAGTATCTAGCATCATACAGTAATTCCTCGTCAGAAACATGCACTTCCTTCAAGTATCTGACATCATACAGCAATTCCTCGTCAGAAACATGCACTTCCTTCAAGTATCTAGCATCATACAGTAATTCCTCGTCAGAAACATGCACTTCCTTCAAGTATCTAGCATCATACAGTAATTCCTCGTCAGAAACATGCACTTCCTTCAAGTATCTGACATCATACAGCAATTCCTCGTCAGAAACATGCACTTCCTTCAAGTATCTAGCATCATACAGTAATTCCTCGTCAGAAACATGCACTTCCTTCAAGTATCTAGCATCATACAGTAATTCCTCGTCAGAAACATGCACTTCCTTCAAGTATCTGACATCATACAGCAATTCCTCGTCAGAAACATGCACTTCCTTCAAGTATCTAGCATCATACAGTAATTCCTCGTCAGAAACATGCACTCTATTCATGTATCTAGCATCATACAGCACTCCCTCGTCAGAAACAAGCACTTCCTTCAAGTATCTAGCATCATACAGCAATTCCTCGTCAGAAACATGCACTTCCTTCAAGTATCTAGCATAATACAGCAAATCCTCTTCAGAAACATGCACTCCCTTCAAGTATCTAGCATAATACAGTAATTCATCGTCAGAAACATGCACTCCCTTCAAGTACCTAGCATCATACAGTAATTCCTCGTCAGAAACATGCACTCCCTTCAAGTATCTAGCGTCATACAGCAATTCCTCGTCAGAAACATGCACTCTATTCAAGTACCTAGCATCATACAGCAATTCCTCATCAGAAACATGCACTCCCTTCAAGTATCTAGCATCATACAGCAATTCCCCGTTAGAAACATGCACTTCCTTCAAGCATCTAGCATCATACAGCAATTTCTCGTCAGAAACATGCACTCTATTCAAGTACCTAGCATCATACAGCAATTCCTCGTCAGAAACATGCACTCTATTCAACTATCTAGCATCATACAACAATTCCTCATCAGAAACATGCACTATATTCAAGTATCTAGCATCATACAGCAATTCCTCGTCAGAAACATGCACTATATTCAACTATCTAGCATCATACAGCAATTCCTCGTCAGAAACATGCACTTCCTTCAAGTATCTAGCATCATACAGCAATTCCTCGTCAGAAACATGCACTATATTCAAGTATCTACATCATACAGCAATTCCTCGTCAGAAACATGCACTATATTCAAGTATCTAGCATCATACAGTAATTCCTCGTCAGAAACATGCACTATATTCAAGTATCTAGCATCATACAGTAATTCCTCGTCAGAAACATGCACTATATTCAAGTATCTAGCATCATACAGTAATTCATCGTCAGAAACATGCACTTCCTTCAAGTATCTAGCATCATACAGCAATTCCTCGTCAGAAACATGCACTCTATTCAAGTATCTAACATCATACAGCAATTCCTCGTCAGAAACATGCACTCCCTTCAAGTACCTAGCATCATACAGCAATTCCTCATCAGAAACATGCACTCCCTTCAAGTATCTAGCATCATACAGCAATTCCTCGTCAGAAACATGCACTCTATTCAAGTACCTAGCATCATACAGCAATTCCTCGTCAGTAACATGCACTCTATTCAACTATCTAGCATCATACAGCAATTCCTCGTCAGAAACATGCACTATATTCAAGTATCTAGCATCATACAGTAATTCCTCGTCAGAAACATGCACTTCCTTCAAGTATCTAGCATCATACAGCAATTCCCCGTCAGAAACATGCACTCTATTCAAGTACCTAGCATCATACAGCAATTCCTCATCAGAAACATGCACTCCCTTCAAGTATCTAGCATCATACAGCAATTCCTCGTCAGAAACATGCACTTCCTTCAAGTACCTAGCATCATACAGCAATTCCTCGTCAGAAACATGCACTCCCTTCAAGTATATAACATCATACAGCAATTCCTCGTCAGAAACATGCACTCCCTTCAAGTATCTAGCATCATACAGCAATTCCTCGTCAGAAACATGCACCTCCTTCAAGTATCGAGCATCATACAGCAATTCCTCGTCAGAAACATGCACTCCCTTCAAGTATCTAGCATCATACAGCAATTCCTCGTCAGAAACATGCACTCTATTCAAGTACCTAGCATCATACAGTAATTCCTCGTCAGAAACATGCACTCCCCTCAAGTATCTAACATCATACAGCAATTCCTCGTCAGAAACATGCACTCTATTCAAGTATCTAGCATCATACAGTAATTCCTCGTCAGAAACATGCACTCTATTCAAGTATCTAGCATCATACAGCAATTCCTCGTCAGAAACATGCACTCTATTCAACTATCTAGCATCATACAGCAATTCCTCGTCAGAAACATGCACTCCCTTCAAGTATCTAGCATCATACAGCAATTCCTCGTCAGAAACATGCACTCCCTTCAAGTATATAACATCATACAGCAATTCCTCGTCAGAAACATGCACTCTATTCAAGTATCTAGCATCATACAGCAATTCCTCGTCAGAAACATGCACTCTATTCAAGTATCTAGCATCATACAGCAATTCCTCGTCAGAAACATTCACTATATTCAAGTATCTAACATCATACAGCAATTCCTCGTCAGAAACATGCACTCTATTCAACTATCTAGCATCATACAGTGAGTTTATGAATGTGTTCTAATGCTGAATTGTTGATCGAAACTGCCGTTTCATTTATGGCATTGACAAATGTAGTTTCCCACCTGTGTGGCATGATGCCACAACACGTGACTGGAGAGTTCGGCAATTCTTTGCAACAAACTACATCGCGTATGCTGCACTGTTGTCTTACGACTTCAACTGATCTATGAGTTATGCCAGTAGTCCCAATGTGAATCATTATATACATAATTGTTTCAAAAGATTAAAACGAGATAAGGGGAACATTAACTCTTCGGATAACTCATCCCATTAAGATCAACTTCTAACTACTGATGAACCCACTTGTGTAATACATAACTCACATGATACCGCTGTTGTTCCTGACGGTATAAAATCATTTATTCAAACATGTGCCCAAGTATTCATTAATTGCACTTTGAGAATACTAAAATATTGGAAACTGGAACATTTCCCGATTCCTGGAAAGAAGCCGCAGTGAGTGACTGTAATTGAAATACATAAACAAGGACATGATAACACCAATTCAAGCAATTAACGCCCTATCGCATAGACAAGCTGCGTTTGTAAATATATGGAACGCATAATTAACACGCATCTGGTTTGCTCTCTAGGGTCTAACAATTTAATTTCCGAATTTCAAAATGGTATTAGGAACGAACAGAGTACCAAAGTAATGTTTCATCAAATGTTATTTTGCTGAAGTATGTCACAGAAACCTACATACAATATAATTTTGCAAAGAAACCAAAAATGGGTCGAGCCGCAAGTTCATACTGCATTAGAGACAGCTATTCCCAATAGAGACGACTCTTTCCAAACCAATGGCCATACTATGATTGGAACCATATACCATTGATGCTTTCATCACGAAAGAACATGTACTTTCTATTGTTGTCGATTAATGAATAGCATTATGAGTTAGGACAGATGTTGTTGCTGCACGTGTACGCGTTTCCATAGATGGATCAATCATAATTTCTGCTTGCGAGCATTTTTGGATCGATTCCATATATAAAAACCAACGATTTGAAAACATCGACACGTATCTATGACACTTGAAGCTATGTTGATGAATTATACAGACATGCTGCTATTTCATAAGTATGATTACATGTCTTCATCTTACACATTACTCCAACAATGAACATTGAGCTATTTCATCCCATTAGATGCATTCTTAGTAACGTATACACTTCTTTGAGTGCATTAGGCAATTGATACTTTGAACTTCCTTATAGATGCCATATACCATCGTTACTTGAGCCGTGTTGAGTGTTCCGATCATGCAATTGTGCCAGGAGTATTCTGTATAGGACGTGAACAAGAACGTTCCCAATGCCAGGAGTATACGACGTCTCCATAGGAACTTGCTACATCCATTAGGAGTTGCTTGGGAACCAGCGCCAGATACAGATGCGGTACTGCGGTACGTTCTCCCACACCGAAGGCGGGACTCTCACACAACAATCGATGCAAATACGACGATTCCGTTGATGATACGTGCATCCCAGCTCTCAGCGTCCAGCTACTCATAGCTCGTTGTATCCAGACTCCCCTCTCTATCTCAGATCTTCCCAAGTTAGCAACAAATATTCCCACCCACTTATTAGCATTACTATAGACTACATGCAGAGAGACAGGGCGATACCCAATCGTGTGTACACTTCTATATATGGACATCTCAACTAGCATCCAGCCTGAAGAGCATGTATGTATGCATATGTATGTTCCATTAATATCAAACCCCTTGCGGGGACGTATACATGTTTCCCTGTGCAAGCTTAGCCGACCAGTACTAAGCAATGTGTGTGAGGTGCCTTGCTTAATGACACAACATACGTGTCCTGACCGAGTATCGACCTCGGGACCGATCAATTCCAAATCCGATGCTCTACCAGTGGACATCGGATACCACACAAAGTCCCAAGTGTGCAACTCATTATGTCACAGTATTAGAAGAAAGGAAATGTACATAGTGTAACTCCGGTATAGGTGACGAGATTCACTATCTTTTAGAATGTCCAAGAAAACCGAGTTTAATCCAGTTTCTTGGTCTTTGTAGTTTATATAAGTCTACAGGTGGCATCCGAACGTCCAATGGGTAGTTCATAATTGGATATTCGTTCATGAAGGTAATGGGTTGCCGGAAATGCCGTCTCGGGAATTGGGTGTTGCAGTAAGCTGATATGGTTAAACGTGGTGAATGTTATCATATATTAAAGAACTTTCCTTGGGGGTTTTAACTCTAGCCAAATGAATTCTTAAATTGTCTGTAGTTGGAACAATTACTAGAGTTATCTATTAATGAGTAACGTTCATTTATAAACAAATCTGAAAGGTTCTGATTTATTGTTCTACTTAATCACTTACTATTTGGGGAATTGTGTGTGTTTTACCTTTATTTATCGTTTCTACAGGTTGCCCATATGAGCGACGCCTCCTGAAGAGATTATTAGTCATTTTAGATTTTAGGAGGATAGTGCAATGATACAGACAGATACCCATTCCAGAGTCTCCTCTTGTTCTGTTACGTACACGGTGTACAGCACCGACACGAAACCTCGGCTTAACGTCCCATCTGAAAGACTGTTAATTTTATTAGGGCCAGACGGGGGATCGAGCCTGCGATCCCTGGATTACCTATCCAGCGTGTTACCACTGGACTACAGATCCGTCTGTCTATTTGGGGAAATCGTGTGCTTCCCATATATTCATTACACCACCGGAGAAATGAATATCTTTAACATTAATCAATGTTGCAATCAATTTAAAATTGCCTACTTGTGAATTCCTATATATCGTATTTGATCATTTTATTTCATTATGCTTAGCAATTGGAGAACGGCTCCGGTTGTCCCTCCGAACAGTATTTGAGACACGGACGAGAGAACCACCGACCTTCCGCAATAAGTCGATACCGCTCAGTGGGATTGGAATGTAAATCGTTGAGGTAAGTGATTTTAACTGAATAACAATTTATATTAATCGCTCTCTTTGGCGGGGATGAAAGCGTAAATGTGGTCATGCGTGTGGGAGGAAACCGGAGTACCCGGAGAAAACCCACTTGCCCGATCTGCGTCCACCGTACCATTTCACATACGTCCTGGTCCAAGGATCGAACCCGGGTTGCATTGGTGAAAAGCGAGCGCGATAACCACTTGGCTAATCGAACAACATAAACCACTCGGTCACGGAGCCGCTTTACGCAATTTGCGCAGATCATGTACCACACAATTAAACAATTGATCAAATTTTAGTTTATACAAATTTATTTTAGCTCGATTACGAAACAAGTTCTTATAACTTATATCATTCACTCTCGAGATCTCATTCCTGTTGGAATCCATCGCCACGAGTGAGAGAGTGAGGGGACATTTGGAATTGAAATGCCTTGCTTAATGGCATACTCATAACTGCTCCGATTGGGCGCGAACTCCGGGCCTTTCGCACCTGTAGCTCACCTTTATCATGTTATCTGTAAATAAGACGTACTATAATTCATTAATGTGTAACTGACAAGTCTGGGAACATGTCATGCAATTTCATAAAGTTTAAACTTTATTTATTTCACAACGATTGCGAAGCAAGTTTTAACAACTTATATTAATAATTCTCGTTGGAGAGTATGAAAGCGTAAATTGGCCATTCGTGTGGGAGTAAACCGGAGTACCCGGAGAAAACCACCCTGTCCGATTTGGTAACATCATCTCACATATTTCCCGTCCGGAGCTAATCGAGTCAATTCTAATGACATTGTATGCCATGTTTCACTGTTACTTTCACCGTTTAATTAATTACATTTTTTACCATTTACAAATATGCATTCAGTGACTAAATCTGATACTCATGATTCATGACCTATATTAAGCAGCCATCAGTGCTTTATGTGATGTCCATGACTGGCTGTTTAAGACAGGTTCGACTGTATATATATATAGTTCGAGATTATTTATGTTAGTCAATGATGAGGAGTGACGCTCGTATTCATAATTGTCTAGTGCGCCTATACTAACTAGAAAATAATGAATGATTTTAATAGGAGATTAAGGCAGTATGGTTTCTAATAATTGTTGAAGGAATAATTTAATTAATCCGTTAATGGAATCTGCAGAATAGCATGCATTCCAGTGCGCGTGACATGCTGAGAGAAGTCATTGTACTTCAGTAAATATTATTGATTAATTGTGACCTTAATACAGATAGCTGGACTGCGGCGGCGGCGAGCCGGTGACGTCACTGTGTTTACACTCTGTATTCTTCCGCCAACTAATACAGTATACCAACCTTCAGTTTGCAATGGCCTGATTTCTTATACAACATCTGTTCTACACATCAACCAGTCTGAGGTCTTCTCAAGTCACATACTGTCTTAAAAAACACAAAAACTATACACTGCCTGTCATGAAAATGCATTTTTACCAAAAAGAAAAATGAACTATATTAGTTATTGGGACTACATTCGAACATCGGATGCACTTCTGCCTTTATACGTATATACAACCAGAACAACTAGCGACAACGTTTGATCTATTATCTCCCTTTGCAGACAAATTCCGATTTATTCCGAAATGTATATTGGTCCTTTTAGTTGGAATCCTTTGTTGTTATTGTTGTTCCCTAAACAGATGTTTAAGTATGATAAATGTGAGTGTAGCAAAATTATGCTAATTAATTGATAACATGTGTTTACAGTGAAGTTGGATATATGTCGATATTTAATAATTCAATAATTATAAGATGAGAAAACGGGTGAAAATTGATAGCATGATGTGCAAAGGAAACAACGATAAAAACATAGGAAAGCAATTAAAACGATATATCCTCCCTAAATAGTATTCAGGTGCGAGTAACTTGCCAATATATCTCATATACGGCATATAAAGTAATAGTAAAGTAAATTGTTTGTTTATTATAGTGTCACCCCTATTTAAAGGGCCAGTCATTTTTTTTAATGAACATATTCGAATCAGTACTTCCCGAATCCTATACTTGTGTGCCAGGCGACATGCTGGTAGGCAATCGGTAACCATTATTTAACTACCTGGTGGCTCACCAACCGGCCATATCAGAACGAACACATGACGAGATTCGAACCTTCGACCGCCCTCTCCGTAGGCGGACGCCTTAACCACTAGGCCACGGAGACACAATTTCTAACTATTTCCGTGACTGGCGTCCGGATATATATCGGCGGACACATTGGAGACATAAATGTATACTTGAATCCGTAAGGTACTAGCAGTTACATTTACAGACGGATCTGTAGTCCAGTGGTAACACGCTAGACTGGTAATCCAGGGATCGCAGGTTCGATCCCCCATCTGACCATAATAAAATGAACAGTCTTTCAGATGGGACGTTAAACCGAGGTCTCGTGTCGGTGCTTTACACAGTGCACGTAAAAGAACCAGAGGAGACTCTGGAATGGGTCTCTGTCTGTATCATTGCACTATTCTCCAAAATCTAAAATTACTAATCTCTTCCGGAGGCGTCGCTCATATGGGCAACCGGTAGCGACGATAAATAAACGTAAAACACACAAGATACTAGCAGTTGTGGACGTACATTTCCACTTGTTCGTTACTCTATGTTCATAGGCTGGTCATTCAATATAAGTATTCTAGAGGATATAGAAAACGCACATTTCGGATAAGTGTGTTTTTAATTGAAAAAACAATAACTATATAAATACATATATGAATTTTTTTAAAGTTGTTCAGTTTGTGTTTTGTAATATAGATGTGATATATCTTTGATGGAATCCTTCGTATTTCGTGTTCATGTAATAATAATCATATAATGTAGGTGTTTTCTATGTCCTCTAGTATATCTATCATTCGGAATATTCCAGCACACTCATTATCTTGCTTTCATAGACACATGGCGCACTTATTTCACATTAATACTTTAATTCATCATGTATGAATGTTTGATTGTGACTGTTTTGCTTCTGCCTTGTGTCTAGGGATACCAAATTACCAATGAGTCCAGCTAGTTCCGCGCCATGTGGAATTTCCGTATCGTTAACTCCACGTGACAGTTGTCTTTAACTCTCGCATGATGATTTAGTGATATTGGTGTTTTTAATAATGATAGCGTCTTGGAATTAAAAGACCGAGAGGAGATTCTGGAATGTGTCTCTGTCTGTATCATTGCACTATCCACCAACATTCTAAACTGACTAATCTCTTCAGGAGGCGCCGCGCGCTCATATGGGCAACCGGTAGCGACGATGAATAAACGTAAAACACACAGGAATTATTCGTTTTGTTAAATATAAAAGCAGAAATTAAATTAATATGTAAATCTCAACAAATTTGAATCGAGCACATATTGTCTATTTTCAACATTTACACCCTTTTCGCTATATTATTGATCTATTTTATTCTAGTAGTGCACTCGTGAATCGCCGGTTGGATAACCTAATTGTGTGGCGTCAGTGATCCAATGGTAGAGCGTCGCATTTGGAATCGAACGGTCCATGTTCGATACTCAGTCAGGCCACGTATGTATCATTGAGCAAGGCACCTCACAACATTGCTTAGTACTGGTTAACAGCTATGGTCAGCTAAGCATGTCTAGGTCCCCACAAGGGGTTTGACATTAATGGAACATACATACATACATAATTGTCTGTGTCGTTCATAATAAAACGGGCGTATTAAAATGGTCCATAAATACGTATTTAAACATGCAGGTATTTTACTATGAGTGTATTTTTCGATTGAAAGCTTCATTTTACACCCCTTTGTGAGTACTCCCAATTTAATGAAACAAAGATTGGTTCAGCTGGAAGAAAGTTGAAATGTTCACCTCAGATTCAAGTATTGAACGAGTTGGCAACAACACGTGTGTCCTGGCCAGTAGGAGTGCGAGGACAAGTAGCCATCAGTATGTACCAGTGTGGGACAGAGCCTCGTTTCTGACGGCATATTCTGACCACTCAGGTGGACTATCCTTGTCCAACATCCGTGCATTATTCTCACAATCCCTTAATTATGACATAGTGGCCAGAAAATGTTGAAATAGTCCCGTGTGAATTCCATCAATATTAAGTTTTTGACTCAAATAACGACTGTACACTGTATACATATTTCACTGGAAAAATTGTGCCCGAATGTTGGTCAATAAACTGTGGAAAGGCACAACGTTACTGAACCAAAAATAAATGAAATTATGACAATTTATCGTGTCGATTCGTCTGTCTTGTACGCATGTTATTCCTACTGTCAGTGAATTTGAAGGATTTCCATACAATAGATGTGATATGAACACGCAATAGTTCTATAAGCCAGCATACAATTGACGTAGGCCATCTGTATTTAAAAGAGTGACATAAACCCAAGAGAAAACAGGAACCACGTACATATTCCCTTATGATTTATTAGTAGATGTATCAAATAAGTATTACTATGGTCTAGTTTATTTGATTTGCATCATTCACAAGCAGTAAAGTGGTTTTCTGCGGTGTATTTTCATATTTATTTATTAGTCTGTCATCCACTGACCAACTTTCCTGTCAAATTCATAATTCACAATAGCATGCAACCAATCAGATAGACAGTGGCAAGCTGCTGTTTCAAATTAGATGCTAATGCATCATGTGGACACCAGTTTGGTTCTTCTGAACGGATATTTAAATAGTAGGGCGAATGGTTAAGGTCGTTGACTTCAAAGCACTTGCTCCTCACCGCTGTTGGCATGCGTACGATGGGTGGTTCTACGCAGGTACTCAGCAGTGCCTGCAATACTGCTCCGAGTGGCATCCGGGTCTTCCTCCTCCAATAATAGCTGGACTGTCACCATATGGCCTAAGCTCTTTGTGCGACTTTAAACCCCACAAACCAACAATTAAACAAAAGTAATCCAATTAATACAGTTGGCAGTTTCTTACGGAGGTTGGTGCACCAAGTTGTGACTAAACAGCGGTAGTCCGCCTCGGTGGTCTAGTGGTTAAGATCGCTGACTTGTATACCACTGTAAACTATCATCACTGATATTCACGGGTTCGAGCGCCGCTCAGACAGTGGTCTCAATTTCTCAATTATAAGAAAAAGTTGGCAGTTTCTTAAGGAGGTTGGTACACAAGTACTGGTTAATCGCTGGAGCCTGCCTAGGAATGGTGCTGTTAGGTAAACTGCCCGTCGACGATATAGCCCGAAATGGTGCTGGTTCAGGCGTAAAACCCGAACAAACAAACACACACTTAGTTGGGACTATTTTATAATCTATACATTGGAGAATCAGACTGATTTAACATTCTTACTTTCAATAACACTGTGGGTGCATGGCTTGATTTGAATGGAAATTGCCGAGAAGTTGCTAGAATTCGTGGATTTAGTGAACTGTGAAAATGTGGACCACCACCTAGCCTGTGATCAGGAGATAAAGGTTATTTGTGTTTATTAGTATAAGATAGTACAATCAAACCTGTGTTAGTGGTCACCTCTATTAAGCAGTCAACCTGTATTAAGCAGCCAGTTTACATATTCCCAATGTGTTGTTTTATTATACATTTGACCTCTATTAAGCAGCCACCTGTGCTAAGCAGCCACTATATGTGATTCCCTTGGCTGGCTGCTTAAGACAGGTTTGACTGTATATTATTTCAACGAGTGATCACCGAAATTTGTATTTCCACGAGTGGGGTTAGCAATGAATGGAAATACATATTTCGATGATCACGAGATGAAATAAAATCATATCTTACACTAATAAAACACAAATCTCCTTTTCTTTTATGATTTCCAATGACTAGTTAATTAAAACATAAAATTCAAATTTTACTCATTGTAACTGCCCTGTCTGGAACCTCATTGCACTACGTGACATAACAGCACAACCACTTCTGTTAGTGTGAACGTCCGTAATAAGAAATAGTTCCTATATATATTTCAAGTTAGTTTCTGTTTGCTGCAAACAACTACAGACAAAACAAATTCATTATAATATATTACTTAATAATTAACTGTTCATGATAGTCAAAAAATAGCTAAAATACAAAAGTATATCTAACTGCGCAGGAATACGAACCGTAACCGGTAGCAAAAAAAATATCATCTTTCACAGTTTCAAAACGGTGTAAGATGGAGAAATCTTTAACTGAGAACACTCTATCATTCATTGGAAATCAAAAGAGGAAAAGCAGATACTTGAACAGTCAGGAACATAATTGATGCCTTCAGCAACTGGTACAACAATATAACGGTAATCTATCGTGACTCCCCTAGGCTGTCTATATTGGTAATCTATCGTGACTCCCCTATGCTGTCTATATAGGTAATCTATCGTGACTCCCCTATGCTGTCTATATTGGTAATCTATCGTGACTCCCCTATGCTGTCTATATTGGTAATCTATCGTGACTCCCCTATGCTGTCTATATTGGTAATCTATCGTGACTCCCATATGCTGTCTATATTGGTAATCTATCGTGACTCCCCTATGCTGTCTATATTGGTAATCTATCGTGACTCCCCTAGGCTGTCTATATTGGTAATCTATCGTGACTCCCCTATGCTGTCTATATTGGTAATCTATCGTGACTCCCCTATGCTGTCTATATTGGTAATCTATCGTGACTCCCTTAGGCTGTCTATATTGGTAATCTATCGTGACTCCCCTATGCTGTCTATATTGGTAATCTATCGTGACTCCCCTATGCTGTCTATATTGGTAATCTATCGTGACTCCCCTAGGCTGTCTATATTGGTAATCTATCGTGACTCCCCTATGCTGTCTATATTGGTAATCTATCGTGACTCCCCTATGCTGTCTATATTGGTAATATATCGTGACTCCCCTATGCTGTCTATATTGGTAATCTATCGTGACTCCCCTATGCTGTCTATATTGGTAATCTATCGTGACTCCCCTGTCTATATTGGTAATCTATCGTGACTCCCCTGTCTATATTGGTAATCTATCGTGACTCCCCTATGCTGTCTATATTGGTAATCTATCGTGACTCCCCTATGCTGTCTATATTGGTAATCTATCGTGACTCCCCTATGCTGTCTATATTGGTAATCTATCGTGACTCCCTATGCTGTCTATATTGGTAATCTATCGTGACTCCCCTATGCTGTCTATATTGGTAATATATCTTGACTCCCCTAGGCTGTCTATATTGGTAATCTATCGTGACTCCCCTATGCTGTCTATATTGGTAATCTATCGTGACTCCCCTATGCTGTCTATATTGGTAATCTATCGTGACTCCCCTATGCTGTCTATATTGGTAATCTATCGTGACTCCCTGTCTATATTGGTATCTATCGTGACTCCCCTATGCTGTCTATATTGGTAATCTATCGTGACTCCCCTGTCTATATTGGTAATATATCGTGACTCCTCTATGCTGTCTATATTGGTAATCTATCGTGACTCCCCTATGCTGTCTATATTGGTAATATATCGTGACTCCCCTGTCTATATTGGTAATCTATCTTGACTCCCCTGTCTATATTGGTAATCTATCGTGACTCCCCTGTCTATATTGGTAATCTATCGTGACTCCCCTGTCTATATTGGTAATCTATCGTGACTCCCCTAGGCTGTCTATAGTGGTTAACCATATTTAGTTGATACAAATGTATTTTAGTTCGATTGCGAAACAAGTTCTTACAACTTATATTAATCAGTCTCATCACCTCATTCCTGATGGAATCCATTGCCATGAGGAGGAGAAGAGGTAATGTGGAATTTAAATGCCTTGCTTAATGGCACAATCGTATCAGCTCCAGCGGGGCTCGAACTCCGTGCCTATCCCACTTGAAGCGAACGCCCTACCACTGCGCTATCACGACTTTACTCTATATGGATTCCGATGTGGAGGTTTTCGTCCAAATAACTATAGTTCAATTTTCATTGGTAAAAATGCATTTTCATGACAGGCAGTGTATAATGTTTTTTGTTGTTGTTGTTTTTTTTTAGAAAGTATGTGACTTGACAAGACTTCAGAGGAGTTGATGTGTAGAAAATATGTGGTATAGGAATTCAGGCCATTGCAAACTGAAGGTTGATCTACTGTATTATTTGGCGGAGGAATACAGTGTGTAAACACAGTGACGTTATTCACAGGTGAGCACTGGCTATGCAAGCATAACTTTTGGGGCAATTTTGCTGTTTTCCAGTTTGATTTCAATACCTCTTCACAGTGGATGTGGTATCAGAAGAGATGAAAGATTGGCGATATAAATGAACATATTGTATGTGTTACGTTTTACTATGTACTTAATAGGCAATTTAGTTGTTGTAAAGCGTGTAACTTAGATATTGATCATGTTTTCGTGTTAGAGTCATGGTTGTTCAGTATCCTGGTGTTAAAGTTGGATGGCGACAATGTGCTACAGGACTGGAAGCTGCTGTATAGACAATATTAATCGTTTATCCCGTATGTGTGTATTACGTTTATTTATCGTCGCTACCGGTTGCCCATATGAGCGACGCCTCCTGAAGAGATTAGTCATTTTAGATATGTGAAGGATAGTGCATGATACAAACAGAAACCCATTCCAGAGTCTCCTCTGTTTCGTTTACGTGCCGGTGTACAGCAACGAAACGAGACCTCCGGTTAAAGTCCATCTGAGGGACTATTATTTTGTTGTTTAGGGTAGAGGGGGATCGAACCTGGTGTCGTGGCTTAGTATGTAAATAAATTATTACAAGTAACTGGTAGTAATATGTGACTTTTATAATGTGAGATGTTTTGTTTCAATATTTCTCTTATAAATCTATTCAGAATGTGGAAGTCGTGATAGCGCAGTGGTAGCGCGTTCGTTTCAGGTGCGAAAGATCCGGAGTTCGAGCCCCGCTGGAGCCGTTCCGATTATGCCCTTAGACAAGGCATTTAAATTCCACGTTGCCTTTTCTCTCTCTCCCTCGTGGCGATGGATTCCATCAGGAATGAGGTCTCGAGAGTGATTAGTATAATTTGTAAGAACATAATCAATCGTAATGATATGTTCTGGCATAGTGGTAGGTGTGTAGGGACATGTTTTCCGCAAGTAACACAGGAAGCAGCCTCGTCACTGTAGGTAGATAGATGGGAGAGTATCATATTTATGTTGAACATATAAAGTATGTAACAAACCAGATAATACAAATACATATCGTATGTACATATGTGCATGAAATTAAAAAGTGTCGTTTTCAATATTTCGCTGACGGAATATTATAAAATTAGATCAATCCATAACTGAATCTTGTCAAAACGAAACACAATGTCCAGAGTAGG
>CM026402.1:17336458-17390644 GCA_014843695.1 Archivesica marissinica
GCTATTTTTTCTACTATCATGAACAGTACTTACAGTACAGTATCATAGAACTATCATTATTAAGTAATATAGTGTACAATGACTTTGTTTTGTCTGTTTTTAATTTTGACAGCAAACAGAAACTAACTTGAAATTTACATAGGAACTATTTCTTATACAAGCCAGCATCCGTAACATTATCTCATTTAAAATAAATACTTGATGATAACGAGCAAATTACATTTGTCTGGTAACTAGCGTCTGGACATTTCATTTATTTTTGCGCACTCCAATCACAATTGCAGTACAAACATCATCAATTCCGCGCACACATTCGCCGAATCTGCCAGGTTGACACTGCTTTACTGCCAAAGCTTAATTGAAAAATTTATCTTCAGACATATTTGCAAATTGTTTATTTATTGGTGGAGGTCACTAATGTTTGTGTTCGAGCGCTCTCTGAAGAATTTATTCTGAGAAATGTCTACAGTCTGTCGCTGACATTATGAAGCCAACTCTTGACCCAATACATTTATCTAATAGTATTTCGCTACATAGTATACCTATTTGGTATTTGTATAGATGCACGATCCTAGACGCCTGTCTGGTGATAGTAGTTTCAATGACGCTTCCTCCGAATCCACTTGGTTAGTTGTGTTGACGAGCTTAAGGGATACCGGTTTTGATCTGAGTTTTTGCCAGGCAAAATATACCGTTAGCTAAGGTAATTCATTCAATGTTAAACTGATAACTAAAGTCTTGCTAGATATACATATCGACATGACACAAGGGATTTTACTAGGCTGCCTACTCTGGACCTTGTGTTTCGTTTTGACAAGATTCAGTTATGGATTGATCTAATTTTATAATATTCCGTCAGCGAAATATTGAAAACGACACTTTTTAATTTCATGCACATATGTACATACCATATGTATTTGTATTATGTGGTTTGTTACATACTTTATATGTTCAACATAAATATGATACTCTCCCATCTATCTACCCACAGTGACGAGGCTGCTTCCTGTGTTACTTGCGGAAAACATGTCCCTACACACCTACCACTATGCCAGAACATATCATTACGATTGATTATGTTCTTACAAATTATACTAATCACTCTCGAGACCTCATTCCTGATGGAATCCATCGCCACGAGGGAGAGAGAGAAAAGGCAACGTGGAATTTAAATGCCTTGTCTAAGGGCATAATCGGAACGGCTCCAGCGGGGCTCGAACTCCGGATCGTTCGCACCTGAAACGAACGCGCTACCACTGCGCTATCACGACTTCCACATTCTGAATAGATTTATAAGAGAAATATTGAAACAAAACATCTCACATTATAAAAGTCACATATTACTACCAGTTACTTGTAATAATTTATTTACCTACTAAAGCCACGAAACGCAGGTTCGATCCCCCGTCTGACCCTAACAAAATTAATAGTCTTTCAGATGGGACTTTAAGCCGAGGTGTCGTTTCGGTGCTGTACACCGTGCACGTAAACGAAACAGAGGAGACTCTGGAATGGGTTTCTGTTTGTATCATGCACTATCCTTCACATATCTAAAATGACTAATCTCTTCAGGAGGCGTCGCTCATATGGGCAACCGGTAGCGACGATAAATAAACGTAATACACACATACGGGATAAACGATTAATATTGTCTATACAGCAGCTTCCAGTCCTGTAGCACATTGTCGCCATCCAACTTTAACACCAGGATACTGAACAACCATGACTCTAACACGAAAACATGATCAATATCTAAGTTACACGCTTTACAACAACTAAATTGCCTATTAAGTACATAGTAAAACGTAACACATACAATATGTTCATTTATATTGCCAATCTTTCATCTCTTCTGATACCACATCCACTGTGAAGAGGTATTGAAATCAAACTGGAAAACAGCAAAAGTACCCCAAAAGTTATGTTTGCATAGCCAGTGCTCATCTGTGAATAACATCACTGTGTGTACACACTGTATTCCTCCGCCAAATAATACAGTAGATCAACCTTCAGTTTGCAATGGCCTGAATTCCTATACCACATATTTTCTACACATCAACTCGTCTGAAGTATTGTCAAGTAACATACTTTCTAAAAAAAAACAACAACAACAAAAAAAAAACATTATACACTGCCTGTCATGAAAATGCATTTTTACCAAAATGAAAATTGAACTATAGTTATTTGGACGACATTCGAACCTCGGATGCACTTCTGCCTATTTACGTATAATTATACGTACATATGCATTTCAAGAGCGTCACAAATTTATTGTATAGGTTCCAAAAGAAAGAAGTCGCTTGCACAATCGACTCCAGTGTAAAGAGTATATGTGATACCAAGTAGTGGTCAAGTGAACCGTTCAACGCCCACCACATCGATTGATGTCCGTGTATCGGACGGAATAACCGGGTACATCATGAACTTCATTCAGCATATCTGCTTGCTAATTTCTGACGATGCAGTTTCACAATCTGTAAACGGAAGAAACTCAAGGCTATTGGCTCGTACTAGATCAGATAGACTATGGTCAGGTAGACTGGATTGGGTCACCGTTTTCGTTGACGTTTCAGGCATCATACAAACCTCCACATCGGAATCCATATAGAGTAAAGTCGTGATAGCGCAGTGGCAGGGCGTTCGCTTCAAGTGGGATAGGCACGGAGTTCGAGCCCCGCTGGAGCTGATACGATTGTGCCATTAAGCAAGGCATTAAATTCCACATTACCTCTTCTCCTCCTCATGGCAATGGATTCCATCAGGAATGAGGTGATGAGACTGATTAATATAAGTTGTAAGAACTTGTTTCGCAATCGAACTAAAATACATTTGTATAAACTAATTATGGTTAACCACTATAGACAGCCTAGGGGAGTCACGATAAATTACCAATATAGACAGGGGAGTCACGATAGGTTACCAATATAGACAGGGGAGTCACGATAGATTACCAATATAGACAGGGGAGTCACGATAGATTACCAATATAGACAGGGGAGTCACGATATATTACCAATATAGACAGCATAGGGGAGTCACGATAGATTACCAATATAGACAGCATAGGGGAGTCACGATATATTACCAATATAGACAGGGGAGTCACGATAGATTACCAATATAGACAGCATAGGGGAGTCACGATAGATTACCAATATAGACAGGGGAGTCACGATATATTACCAATATAGACAGCATAGGGGAGTCACGATAGATTACCAATATAGACAGCATAGGGGAGTCACGATAGATTACCAATATAGACAGCATAGGGGAGTCACGATAGATTACCAATATAGACAGCATAGGGAGTCACGATAGATTACCAATATAGACAGCATAGGGGAGTCACGATAGATTACCAATATAGACAGCATAGGGGAGTCACGATATATTACCAATATAGACAGCCTACGGGAGTCACGATAGATTACCAATATAGACAGCATAGGGGAGTCACGATAGATTACCAATATAGACAGCATAGGGGAGTCACGATAGATTACCAATATAGACAGCATAGGGGAGTCACGATAGATTACCAATATAGACAGCATAGGGGAGTCACGATAGATTACTAATATAGACAGCATAGGGGAGTCACGATAGATTACCAATATAGACAGCCTAAGGGAGTCACGATAGATTACCAATATAGACAGCATAGGGGAGTCACGATAGATTACCAATATAGACAGCATAGGGGAGTCACGATATATTACCAATATAGACAGCCTAGGGGAGTCACGATAGATTACCAATATAGACAGCATAGGGGAGTCACGATAGATTACCAATATAGACAGCATAGGGGAGTCACGATAGATTACCAATATAGACAGCATAGGGGAGTCACGATAGATTACCAATATAGACAGCATAGGGGAGTCACGATAGATTACCAATATAGACAGCATAGGGGAGTCACGATAGATTACCAATATAGACAGCATAGGGGAGTCACGATAGATTACCAATATAGACAGCATAGGGGAGTCACGATAGATTACCAATATAGACAGCCTAGGGGAGTCACGATAGATTACCAATATAGACAGCATAGGGGAGTCACGATAGAGTACCAATATAGACAGCATAGGGGAGTCACGATAGATTACCAATATAGACAGCCTAGGGGAGTCACGATAGATTACCAATATAGACAGCATAGGGGAGTCACGATAGATTACCAATATAGACAGCATAGGGGAGTCACGATAGATTACCAATATAGACAGCCTAGGGGAGTCACGATAGATTACCGTTATATTGTTGTACCAGTTGCTGACGGCATCAATTATGTTCGTGACTGTTCAAGTATCTGCTTTTCCTTTTTTGATTTCCAATGAATGATAGAGTGTTCTCAGTTAAAGATTTCTCCATCTTACACCGTTTTGAAACTGTGAAAGATGACATTTATTTGGCTACCGGTTACGGTTCGTATTCCTGCGCAGTTAGATATACTTTTGTATTTTAGCTATTATTTGACTATCATGAACAGTTAATTATTAAGTAATATATTATAATGAATTTGTTTTGTCTGTAGTTGTTTGCAGCAAACAGAAACTAACTTGAAATATATATAGGAACTATTTCTTATTACGGACGTTCACACTAACAGAAGTGGTTGTGCTGTTATGTCACGTAGTGCAATGAGGTTCCAGACAGGGCAGTTACAATGAGTAAAATTTGAATTTTATTTTTTAATTAACCAGTCATTGGAAATCATAAAAGAAAAGGAGATTTGTGTTTATTAGTGTAAGATATGATTTTATTTCATCTCGTGATCATCGAAATATGTATTTCCATTCATTGCTAACCCCACTCGTGGAAATACAAATTTCGGTGATCACTCGTTGAAATAATATACAGTCAAACCTGTCTTAAGCAGCCAGCCAAGGGAATCACATATAGTGGCTGCTTAGCACAGGTGGCTGCTTAATAGAGGTCAAATGTATAATAAAACAACACATTGGGAATATGTAAACTGGCTGCTTAATACAGGTTGGCTGCTTAATAAAGGTGACCACTAACACAGGTTTGATTGTACTATCTTATACTAATAAACACAAATAACCTTTATCTCCTGATCACAGGCTAGGTGGTGGTCCACATTTTCACAGTTCACTAAATCCACGAATTCTAGCAACTTCTCGGCAATTTCCATTCAAATCAAGCCATGCACCCACAGTGTTATTGAAAGTAAGAATGTTAAATCAGTCTGGTTCTCCAATGTATAGATTATAAAATAGTCCCAACTAAGTGTGTGTTTGTTTGCTCGGGTTTTACGCCTGCACCAGCACCATTTCGGGCTATATCGTCGACGGGCAGTTTACCTAACAGCACCATTCCTAGGCAGGCTCCAGCGATTAACCAGTACTTGTGTACCAACCTCCGTAAGAAACTGCCAACTTTTTCTTATAATTGAGAAATTGAGACCACTGTCTGAGCGGCGCTCGAACCCGTGAATATCAGTGACGATATGTTACAGTGGTATACAAGTCAGCGACCTTAACCACTAGACCACCGAGGCGGACTACCGCTGTTTAGCCACTACTTGGTGCACCAACCTCCGTAAGAAACTGCCAACTGTATTAATTGGATTACTTTTTTTAATTGTTGGTTTGTGGGGTTTAAAGTCGCACAAAGAGCTTAGGCCATATGGTGACAGTCCAGCTATTATTGGAGGAGGAAGACCCGGATGCCACTCGGAGCAGTATTGCAGGCACTGCTGAGTACCTGCGTAGAACCACCCATCGTACGCATGCCAACAGCGGTGAGGAGCAAGTGCTTTGAAGTCAACGACCTTAACCATTCGCCCTACTATTTGAATATCCGTTCAGAAGAACCAAACTGGTGTCCACATGATGCATTAGCATCTAATTTGAAACAGCAGCTTGCCACTGTCTATCTGATTGGTTGCATGCTATTGTGAATTATGAATATGACAGGAAAGTTGGTCAGTGGATGACAGACTAATAAATAAATACGAACATACACCGCAGAATCCACTTTACTGCTTGCGAATGATGCAAATCAAATAAACTAGACCATAGTAATACTTATTTGATACATCTACTAATAAATCATAAGGGAATATGTACGTGGTTCCTGTTTTCTCTTGGGTTTATGTCACTCTTTCAAATACATATGGCCTACGTCAATTGTATGCTGGCTTATAGAACTATTGCGTGTTCATATCACATATATTGTATGGAAATCCTTCAAATTCACTGACAGTAGGAATAACATGCGTACAAGACAGACGAATCGACACGATAAATTGTCATTATTTTTGGTTCAGTAACGTTGTGCCTTTCCACAGTTTATTGACCAACATTCGGGCACAATTTTTCCAGTGAAATATATATACAGTGTACAGTCTACAAAGTCGGTTATGTCGAATGATCCGGTTATCTTGGTTTTCAGACACTATCATTGTACATATAACTGACTCCGTTTATATCGAATTTCGTTACGTCAAACTTCGGTTATGTCGAAGTATTGTGTTTGGTCCGACGGAATTCGACATAACGGATGTAGACTGTACCAAGACAAAATATTATTTTAATTTGAGCAAATCTTTATCTGCATGTATGTAAGTAGATAATATGTTATTACATCAACTGTACTGGAGGGAAACGTTATTTGAGTCAAAAACTTAATATTGATGGAATTCACACGGGACTATTTCAACATTTTCTGGCCACTATGTCATAATTAAGGGATTGTGAGAATAATGCACGGATGTTGGACAAGGATAGTCCACCTGAGTGGTCAGAATATGCCATTAGAAACGAGGCTCTGTCCCACACTGGTACATACTGATGGCTACTTGTCCTCGCACTCCTACTGGCCAGGACACACGTTTTGTTGCCAACTCGTTCAATCCTTGAATCTGAGGTGAACATTTCAACTTTCTTCCAGCTGAACCAATCGTTGTTTCATTGAATTGGGAGTGCTCATAAAGGGGTGTACAATGAAGCTTTCAATCGAAAAATACACTCATAGTAAAATACCTGCATGTTTAAATACGTATTTATGGACCATTTTAATACGCCCGTTTTATTATGAACGACACAGACAATTATGTATGTATGTATGTATGTATGTTCCATTAATGTCAAACCCCTTGTGGGGACCTAGACATGCTTAGCTGACCATACCTGTTAACCAGTACTAAGCAATGTTGTGAGGTGCCTTGCTCAATGATACATACGTGGCCTGACTGAGTATCGAACATGGACCGTTCGATTCCAAATCCGACGCTCTACCATTGGACCACTGACGCCACACAATTAGGTTATCCAACCGGCGATTCACGAGTGCACTACTAGAATAAAATAGATCAATAATCTAAAAATGGTGTAAATGTTGAAAATAGACAATATGTGCTCGATTCAAATTTGTTGAGATTTACATTTTAATTTAATTTCTGCTTTTATATTTAACACAACGAATAATTCCTGTGTGTTTTACGTTTATTTATCGTCGCTACCGGTTGCCCATATGAGCGCGCGGCGCCTCCTGAAGAGATTAGTCAGTTTAGAATGTTGGTGGATAGTGCAATGATACAGACAGAGACACATTCCAGAATCTCCTCTCGGTCTTTTAATTCCAAGACGCTATCATTATTAAAAACACCAATATCACTAAATCATCACGCGAGAGTTAAAGAAAACTGTCACGTGGAGTTAACGATACGGAAATTCCACATGGCGCGGAACTAGCTGGACTCATTGGTAATTTGGTATCCCTAGACACAAGGCAGAAGCAAAACAGTCACAATCAAACATTCATACATGATGAATTAAAGTATTAATGTGAAATAAGTGCGCCATGTGTCTATGAAAGCAAGATAATGAGTGTGCTGGAATATTCCGAATGATAGATATACTAGAGGACATAGAAAACACCTACATTATATGATTATTATTACATGAACACGAAATACGAAGGATTCCATCAAAGATATATCACATCTTTATTAGAAAACACATACTGAACAACTTTAAAAAAATGCATATATGTATTTATATAGTTATTGTTTTTCAATTAAAAACACACTTATCCGAAGTGTGCGTTTTCTATCTCCTCTAGAATACTTATATTGAATGACCAGCCTATGAACATAGAGTAACGAACAAGTGGAAATGTACGTCCACAACTATCTTGTGTGTTTTACGTTTATATATCGTCGCTACCGGTTGCCCATATGAGCGACGCTTCCGGAAGAGATTAGTAATTTTAGATTTTGGAGAATAGTGCAATGATACAGACAGAGACCCATTCCAGAGTCTCCTCTGGTTCTTTTACGTGCACTGTGTAAAGCACCGACACGAGACCTCGGTTTAACGTCCCATCTGAAAGACTGTTCATTTTATTATGGTCAGACGGGGGACCGAACCTGCGATCCCTGGATTACCAGTCTAGCGTGTTACCACTGGACTACAGATCAGTCTGTAACTGTAACTGCTAGTACCTTACGGATTCAAGTATACATTTATGTCTCCAATGTGTCCGCCGATATATATCCGGACGCCAGTCACGGAAATAGTTAGAAATTGTGTCTCCGTGACCTAGTGGTTAAGGCGTCCGCCTACGGAGAGGGTGGTCGAAGGTTCGAATCTCGTCATGTGTTCGTTCTGATATGGCCGGTTGGTGAGCCGCCAGGTAGTATAATGGTTACCGATTGCCTACCAGCATGTCGCCTGGCACACAAGTATAGGATTCGGGAAGTACTGATTCGAATATGTTCATAAAAAAGAGATGACTGGCCCTTTAAATAGGGGTGACACTATAATAAACAAACAATTTACTTTACTATTACTTTATATGCCGTATATGAGATATATTGGCAAGTTACTCGCACCTGAATACTATTTAGGGAGGATATATCGTTTTAATTGCTTTCCTCTGTTTTTATCGTTGTTTCCTTTGCACATCATGCTATCAATTTTCACCCGTGTTCTCATCTTTTAATTATTAAATATCGACATATATCCAACTTCACTGTAAAAACATGTTATCAATTAATTAGCATGATTTTGCTACACTCACATTTATCATACTGAAACATCTGTTTAGGGAACAACAATAAAAACAAAGGATTCCAACTAAAAGGACCAATATACATTTCGGGATAAATCAGACTGTGTCTGCAAAGGAAGATAATAGATCAAAAGTTGTCGCTAGTTGTTCTGGTTGTATATACGTAAAAAGGCAGAAGTGCATCCGAGGTTCGAATGTAGTCCCAATAACTAATATAGTTCATTTTTCTTTTTGGTAAAAATGCATTTTCATGACAGGCAGTGTATAGTTTTTGTGTTTTTTAACAAATTATGTGACTTGAGAAGACTTCAGACTAGTTGATGTGTAGAAAAGATGTGGTATAGGAAATCAGGCCATTGCAAACTGAAGGTTGGTATACTGTATTCGTTGGCGGAAGAATACAGTGTGTAAACACAGTGACGTCATCGGCTCGCCGCCGCCGCAGTCCAGCTATCTGTATTAAGGTCACAATTAATCAATAATATTTACTGAAGTACAATGACTTCTCTCAGCATGTCACGCGCACTGGAATGCATGCTATTCTGCAGATTCTATTAACGGATTAATTAAATTATTCCTTCAACAATTATTAGAAACCATACTGCCTTAATATCCTATTAAAATCATTCATTATTTTCTAGTTAGTATAGGCGCACTAGACAATTATGAATACGAGCGTCACTCCTCATCATTGACTAACATAAATAATCTCGAACTATATATATATATATATATACAGTCGAACCTGTCTTAAACAGCCAGTCATGGACATCACATAAAGCACTGATGGCTGCTTAATATGGGTCATGAATCATGAGTATCAGATTTAGTCACTGAATGCATATTTGTAAATGGTAAAAAATGTAATTAATTAAATGGTGAAAGTAACAGTGGAACATGGCATACAATCTCATTAGAATTGACTCGATTAGCGCCGGACGGGAAATATGGGAGATGTTGCTGTGGTTACCAAATCGGACAGGATGGTTTTCTCCGGGTACTCCGGTTTACTCCCACACGAATGGCCAATTTACGCGTTCATACTCGCCAACGAGAATTATTAATATAAGTTGTTAAAACTTGCTTCGCAATCGTTGTGAAATAAATAAAGTTTAAACTTTATGAAATTGCATGACATGTTCCCAGACTTGTCAGTTACACATTAATGAATTATAGTACGTCTTATTTACAGATAACATGATAAAGGTGAGCTATAGGTGCGAAAGGCCCGGAGTTCGCGCCCAATCGGAGCAGTTATGAGTATGCCATTAAGCAAGGCATTTCAATTCCAAATGTCCCCTCACTCTCTCACTCGTGGCGATGGATTCCAACAGGAATGAGATCTTGAGAGTGAATGATATACGTTGTAAGAACTTGTTTCGTAATCGAGCTAATATAAATTTGTATAAACTAAAATTGATCAATTGTTTAATTGTGTGGTGATCGCAGTTTGCTGAGACAAACTGCGTAAAGCGGCTCCGTGACTGCGTGGTTTATGTTGTTCGATTAGCGCAGTGGTTAGAGCACTCGCTTTCACCAATACAACCCGGGTTCGACCCTCGGACCGGGTAGTATGTGAAATGTTACGGTGGACGAAGATCGGGCAAGTGGGTTTACTCCGGGTACTCCGGTTTCCTCCCACACGCATGACCACATTTACGCTTTCAGCAGTGCCAAAGAGAGTGATTAATATAAATTGTTATTCAGTTAAAATCATTTACCCCCCAACGCTTTACATTCCAATCCCACTGAGCGGTATCGACTTATTTCATGATAGGGCTGAGGAAGCTTTCCAGCTAGCTTGCGGAAGGTCGGTGGTTCTCTCGTCCATGTCTCAAATACTGTTCGGAGGGACAATAGGAGTCGTTCTCCAATTGCTAAGCGTAATGAAATAAAATGATCAAATACGATCTATAGGAATTCACAAGTAGGCAATTTTAAATTGATTGCAAAATTGATTAATGTTAAAGATATTCATTTCACCGGTAGTGTAATGAATATATGGGAAGCACACGATTTCCCCAAATAGACAGACGGATCTGTAGCCCAGTGGTAACACGCTGGACAGGTAATCCAGGGATCGCAGGCTCGATCCCCCGTCTGGCCCTAATATAATTAACAGTCTTTCAGATGGGACGTTAAGCCGAGGTCTCGTGTCGGTGTTGTACACCGTGCACGTAAAAGAACAAGAGGATACTCTGGAATGGGTATGTATGTATCATTGCACTATCTTCCAAATATCTAAAATGACTAATCTCTTCAGGAGGCGTCGCTCATATGGGCAACCTGTAGAAACGATAAATAAACGTAAAACACACACACTTCCCCAAATAGTAAGTGATTAAGTAGAACAATAAATCAGAACCTTTCAGATTTGTTTATAAATGAACGTTACTCATTAATAGATAACTCCAGTAATTGTTCCAACTACAGGCATTTTAAGAATTCATTTGGCTAGAGTTAAAACCCCCAAGGAAAGTTCTTTAATATATGATAACATTCACCACGTTTGACCATAATTATCAGCTTACTGCAACACCCAATTCCCGAGACGGCATTTCCGGCATCCCATTACTTTCATGAACGAATATCCAATTATGAACTACCCCTTGGACGTTCGGATGCCACCTGTAGACTTATATAAACTACAAAGACCAAGAAACTGGATTAAATTCGGTTTTCTTGGACATTCTAAAAGATAGTGAATCTCGTCACCTATACCGGAGTTACACTATGTACATTTCCTTTCTTCTAATACTGTGATATAATGAGTTGCACACTTGGGACTTTGTGTGGCATCCGAGGTCCAATGGTAGAGCGTCGGATTTGGAATCGATCGGTCCCGAGGTCGATACTCGGTCAGGACACGTATGTAGTGTCATTGAGCAAGGCATCTCACACACATTGCTTAGTACTGGTTAACCACTTAGGTCGGCTAAGCTTGCCCATGAAAACATGTCTACGTCCCCGCAAGGGATTTGACATTAATGGAACATACCTACATACATGCTCTTCAGGCTAGATGATAGTTGAGATGTCCATATATAGAAGTGTACGCACGATTGGGTATCGCCCTGTCTCTCAGCATGTAGTCTAAAGTAAGTGTATAAGTATAATAAGTGGGTGGGAATATTTGGTGCTAACTTGGGAAGATCTGAGATAGAGAGGGGAGTCTGGATATAACGAGCTATGAGTAGCTGGGCGCTGAGAGCTGGAATGCGTCGTAATACGATCCTAATATGTAACATAAACCAGAATGGAAATGGCTAGGACCGAAACACGTGTAGAAAAACATTATTAACCTAATACTCATAATAATAGGAAATACATAATAGGTAATGTGGATACTTCGATACTATTGATGTAAAGGGTTATATTGTGTGGAACCTGTTAGTTTATACAAATTTATTTTAGCTCGATTGCGAACCAATTCTTTCAACTTATATTAATCACTCTCGAGACCTCATTCCTAATGGAATCCATCGCTACGAGAGAAGAGACAACGTGGAATTTAAATGCCTTGCCTAAGGGCACATTCGTAACGGCTCCAGCGTGGCTCGAACTCCGGACCTTTCGCATCTGAAGCGAAGACGCATCCACTGCGCTATAACGACGTGTGGAACCTGTTGTAATTATATGAGAGCAAAACTGTTGTTATACATCGACGGTTTGTGCTATGAACTAGATCGATCACCGAACGTAGAACCCGGGCGGATAATGTTACAATACTCTTTTGTTCCAATTACAAACTTCAACGGATATTTTATGGTTTCTTGTCCAATTTAATCAACCAGTCAATCATTGAGCTTTATTAAAATTAAACATCTAGATGAAGTATGGGAGATAGTACGGTGGTCGCAAGATCGGACAGGTGGGTTTTCTCCGGGTACTCCGGTTTCCTCCCACACGAATGCTCACATTTACGCTTTCATCCGCACCAAAGAGAGAGATTAATATAACTTGTTAAAACTTGCTTTGCAATCGTTATAAAATAAATAAAGTTAAAAAAACAAAAAAACACCCAAAAACCAGTTGGTTCAGAATTCCAGATTGTTTGCTGTACAAGATGGTGACACGGCCATGAACTGTAACCAATTCTGGCCTCGTAAGTAATTGTGTTGTCGTTTGCTGTCCATCATTAGATAAAATTACCGATTTGGCTACTAAAATAGTACATCCGCCATTTCCGATCCATAATGTGCCGTCGCTCAGTTGGGACCTTTATAAAACAACATTGATTCCGTTTTCTTGACATTTGAACAGCACAAGTGACGTTTCCATGTATAGTGTTATACTATGCCGCAGAGGACACTGTCTCTACACCATGAGTCATGGTTGGTACATTCTACATTAACTGATATTATATTTTGTTTATCTCTTGAAATTGACGTGATAATCCGAGTTTATTGTATTTATCCATTACCAAGGATACAGGATAATGGACAAGAGGTTTGATAAATAAGTAATACATGTAGGAGTAAGCTGATCCCTGTGTAATTGTGTTAACTTTGGCATGAGCAGATACCGTCATACAGAGACAATAGCTTAAACATAGTTTATTTCAAACCATACAGCATATACAAATATACAGTTTACACACAATTTAGATACATGAATGAAAAGGGATTATAACCGAAAGCTATTATAGCTTATAGAGGTCTTCTCCTATAGCAAGGTACTTAATGCAACTGCGATATGACAGTGTTGTACTATTTTCTAATATTAATTTAAATTTGAAATAATGGTAGGTTGTTTTTTAAATATTTATTTAAATTTAAGTTTATTTAACTGCAAACTTTTTCATATAATGAGACACGGTCTGAGCGGGGCTCGAACCCGTGACCATCAGAGATGATAGGCTACAGTGATATACAAGTCAGAGACCTTAACCACTCGACCACGGAGGCGGACTAATGGTAGGTAAACGTTTTAATCATGACCTGTAAATTAGAATATCCATAAGATAATAAGGATGAAACACGTACATACTAATTTAGAAGGTTGAAATTGAGATTAACTCAGAAGACAGAAGAAATAATAGAACAAGGAATATGGTAGGTCCATTCGAATAGTTCAATGGCAGAGACACGCATGCAAGATTTAGTGAACAGATGCTCATGAAAATCGTCTGCTTTCCCGGATGTAGTTTTGGACTGCTTTAACTATGTTTGCGTTGTAATCATCGCTAAGAGTCCGGTCTCCGTGTAATAGCGTGAATAGCTTTATGGTACAATATTTAGAAGTATTTAGAGGCAATAGAGGCTGATGATGTTTCCCTAAGTACATATTGCTTTCAGTACGAAAGGACACGCGGATAGGAGCATCGACTGTCGTCCGTCTCCGTTTGTCGAGTGGTTACGATCGCTAATCGGATATCACTCTAACCTATTATCAATGGTGGTCACGGGTCTGAGCCTCGCTCAGACCTTGTCTATTTATATGAAAACGTTGGCAATTTCGTACGGGATTGGTGACCAGGTATTACACACAATGTGTCCCTACTAACGGCAGCGAGCCGAGACGTACAGGCTTTATACTACAATATATCAGCGTAATGTCCGACGTGCAATATGACCGATCGACGTGCAATATGATCGAGCGACGCCTGACGGAAAGCTTAGCCACAAAAGCATAAACAACCAAGCTACCATAGAGTGCCGCCATGACCCGTCGAACCCGATGTAACATGACACGCTCATCAATTAAGCATATTGAAATCGTTTGGAAAATATACTTCAGTATTGAACTGTTTTTTCGTATTTATTATAAAGGACTGTAATATACACATTATTCAAGTGGGTGTGTTTTTACGTTTATTCATCGTCGCTACCGGTTGCCCATATGAGCGACGCCTCCTGAAGAGATTAGTCATTTTAGATTGTCGGAGGATAGTGCAATGATACAGACAGAGACCCATTCCAGAGACTCCTCTGGTTCTTTTACGTGCACGGTGTACAGCACCGACACGAGACCTCGGTTTAATGTCCCATCTGAAATACTGTTAATTGTATCAGAGTCAGATGAGGGATCTAACCTGCGACCACTGGATTACCAGTCCAGCGTGTTACCACATCACTACAGATCCGCCTGTAAACGCATTATTAAAAAGAGAAGAAAATATTTATATACTGTTGATAGTACAGGCGCAATGACGGGTGTGTGAAATGAGCCTACATGAACGTATATAATGAGGTTTATTTCAGTCTCATCAATGTACAGCATATAACAAATACAAAATATAGTTTACATATTAAAAAGTATATTGCCACTCAATTTAGAGTTACAAGAGACTATGTATATATACATCATTCATCTATAACATATTGCACTACTATAGTATATACATGTGATAACTACATGTGTGAGATAAAACTGAAAAGCAGTAGCTAATTGAAAATAATTTATTAACTTAAAGATAAAATGGAACGATAAATACTGAAAGTAAAATATATAATATATGGTTAAATATGAGTGAAAATGAAGCCAGCCTATTACTTAGTAATACACATTTGGAACGTATGTGCGTAATGCTCCGGTATAATTCCTGCAGTGATCTAAAACAAAATTGCTGATAAGGCCAATGCATTCAAAACAGTACTTTTGTACAACCATTAAAAAAAATATTCCGTGTGGAGCATAGGTTTACAGCTCCGGTGAACTTCGGCAATACTTTTGACAAGAAGTTATCAGGATGTATGTCATAATCGAAATAATAACCTAAGCATTTCCAGTTTCTAACCCATCATATACCAAATGGATGATCAGTTTGGTTTTTCCATTTGTCTAAATACAAGCCATTTGATATTCTATAATTGACTTTTGACCCAGATATTTTTGAAAGAGTTCTGTAAAGAACCGCTTAACGGTGGTATCGTCAGTTAGATGGTAGTGTTGTTATCTGCATATAGAGACATTTTGCACTTAAATTGATAACCCGTGACAACGATAACCCTGATGCATGCACTGTCCTGTATTTTCTTTTAAAATGGCTCTAAGCACAAAACATATACAAATGGATATAGGGAACAACCTTGTCGAACTGATCTCCAAGGTGTCTGCAATGTGATTATTTAAGATTTAACTCAATGAATACACGTGGGGTGAGGCGGGGAACCAAAGGCCAAACGAGTGTCATACATATATGACCATGATGCTCTGTCAAATGCCTTCTCTTGGTCCACATTTACGTGACGCTGCTTCCTCGTGTGCATTCGGTTGTCTTTCTTGTCTTGGCTTTCTGGCAACCTCTGCAAAGGATCTGTAATCACTGTTAGTTGAAAATTGCTTCCTAACATGTAGAAGAATACCCTAGAATATTTACGGCAGAGCAGGGGTCTGCCATCAACTGTCAGCAGAACTGACATGCCACCCTCAGAGTGACCTGTCGCATACCGTTTGCAATGTTAGCTGACCCATAGGAAGAGGTCAGTCGTTTTACCTCTAATACCTTCCCAAAATCAAGAAAAACCGACTTTGTGAGATTGTCTGAAACGTAATGTGGCATCCAATGTACTCTGACAGTCACGACATAATTACGCAGGGCAGTGTATGTGACCATCCTATGCCGGTAAATAAGGTATGCACTTGCTTTAATTTCTCGACCAATTCCTTACTCTTGACCATGAATGGACCCTGGTATGGTGCTCCAGTCCCCAGAGCTTCCACATCATTGGCTCAAATCCCATTGCTGCTGAACATATTTACTAGGTCCCATAGACATGTGTTAGGCTGCATATGCATTTCAGCTATTATCTTTCCAGCTATTATTTGTGGAGGATGACCCCGATATCCGCTTTGGGCAGTATTTCACACACGGACAGGCACCCGGATAGAACCGCCAACATTCCACAAGCAAGCCGACTAGCTTCCTCACACGAAATAATTCGACACCCCCAGTGGGATTAGAAACTAGTGGTAAGGGGCAAGTGATGTAAAGTGAACGACCGCAACAACTCGGCCACGGAAACTCCAGACTTACGATAACTGAATTGGATGAAGGTATATTGCTATTACTTTGTATGCTACACTTGCCCTGCTAAATGATAATACGAGAGTAATTTGTACAAGTTTCCGCCACAGACAATGTCATGCCCGGACCAATACTTTGTATAGTAGACTTTCATTGTAAATAATGTTTGAATATTCTGGCAGTTAATACTGATAGTAATTTCAGTGATCAATTCGTCACACGCAATGACTGAAATTGGATGTGAAATACGAAATTTTCTCTACAGACAAGAATCAATCAAATATGTATGCCATTATGACTGCTATATTATAGATCTGCCAAATCTGAAGTTCAGTACAGAACTGTAATCACTGGAGAATACTCGCTATTAAACAACGCCAATGTTAAGTTTCTTACACACGAACACACGACCACCTCTATATGAGTTGCAATCATATCGCGAAACTGAAAACATTGGTGTCTAATGACCGAATTAAATATGCAGCTCTGAATTGCAAGAACATCTCTGATTGGTGAAATCATGTTATATTTATCCTGACAAACCGGCTGTTATTTATCTCAAGACTACAAATAAATAGGCATACATGTGAGCTATATCGGTAAATATGTACATAAATCGTGTTATTCAGGATACACTAGTTGTATTACCCATGAATGTCGACCCTATTTACATTATTTTGTTATGTCAACAAACCGCGTATACGACGTTTGTTTATTTGTTGGTATACTCAGTATTTGAGGCAAACATTTGGGGGGGGGGAAATATACCATATAATAGGAAAATACATTCTGTAGAAATTTGTGTTTTCACTGATGTAGTGTCGCTTTAAGGCAGAAGTAGTGTAAAAGTAGGATTCTCAGTGCCAGTTTGTTGGGTTCAAGTTAGAAGTGTAGACAGGTACGGTTACTGTTCATGTTGTTATGTCATGATGTTATTTATGTTTAGTTCTATTGTGCATGTATTACGTTCACCCATACTTTCCTAACTATGATGGCTAGTAAAATATGCTCCTTCAATGTTAAGGTACTCGGCGAGAAACGAAAAAGAAACCAAATATTTAATTGGCTGAAATCTAATAATTATGATATATGTTTTTAACAAGACAT
Source organism: Archivesica marissinica (assembly GCA_014843695.1). Classification (NCBI taxonomy): domain Eukaryota; kingdom Metazoa; phylum Mollusca; class Bivalvia; order Venerida; family Vesicomyidae; genus Archivesica; species Archivesica marissinica. The sequence continues at coordinate 17,354,586 of CM026402.1, forward strand.
ACATTGTAAGCAAGCTGCAATAACAAAAAGTGGGAACACGAATGGTGGTCTAAATATATCTTAGCGGTGATAGCTCCAACAGTAAAGGAATAGGTATTTTCATAAACAGACAAGTGATTATATTGAACTAGTTGAAGGTGCTCTGCAATGTTTAACTATTTTGATCAATGATACAGACATTGTTCTCATTAACGTATATGCACCAAATATAGATGATCCTGACTTTTTCTGACACCATACAACGATTCACTCTGTCTTCAATGTCTCTCTATTCCTCTCTTTTTTTCTCAAGTTCACCTTTACCACTCTCCCTCCAAACTCTTTCTCGCACGTAATTATATATTTATGAATACATTTGTATAAACATGTATGTATCCCAAACACTGTATTATTAGTGTACGTGTTTTTGTTTTGTTTTGTGTGTTTATATGTATAATTAAATGAAAATAAAAGGAATATGTTAAAAAAAACACAACACGATGGCGGCTTTGCGGGAGAAGATGGCGGCTTTGTGGCAGAATGTTGCCGTTTTGCGGGAGAAGATGGCGGCTTTGTGGCAGAATTTGCCGTTTTGCGGAAGATGGCGGCTTTGTGGCAGAATGATGCCGTATTGCGGAAGAAGATGGCGGCTTTGTGGCAGAATGTTGCCGTTTTGCGGGAGAAGATGGCGTCTTTGTGGCAGAATGTTGCCGTTTTGCGGGAGAAGATGGCGTCTTTGTGGCAGAATGTTGCCGTTTTGCGGGAGAAGATGGCGTCTTTGTGGCAGAATGTTGCCGTTTTGCGGGAGAAGATGGCGTCTTTGTGGCAGAATGTTGCCGTTTTGCGGGAGAAGATGGCGTCTTTGTGGCAGAATGTTGCCGTTTTGCGGGAGAAGATGGCGTCTTTGTGGCAGAATGTTGCCGTTTTGCGGGAGAAGATGGCGTCTTTGTGGCAGAATGTTGCCGTTTTGCGGGAGAAGATGGCGTCTTTGTGGCAGAATGTTGCCGTTTTGCGGGAGAAGATGGCGTCTTTGTGGCAGAATGTTGCCGTTTTGCGGGAGAAGATGACGATCTTGTGTGCCAATGTAGCGGCTTGATGATAGCAAAATAACAAGATGGTTGCTTTGCGGGGACTGGCGGATTAGCGAAATTAATGTGATGTAAAACTATGACGGTAGAATTTGAAAAGATGGCAATGGCTTTGAATTTAAGTGTCAACAAATATGCTTGAAGAATGAAACTATTATCCAACTGTCTTTGGTGGGTATACCTGATACTTAGCAATTGTATTGAGATTTCAATTGTATCGATATTCTATAGAGTGGATAACTTTCGTTCGTCCTCTATGTTGAGTTGATGACCCTAACTGTTTTCAAATGCAGATACCATCATGCGATCCGAACTCTCATTAGCTAGTATTTTAAACACATGTGGACACATTGATAGAACCACAGATCCTCCACAAGTCAACTTATTGAATAAGTCCAAGCATGAACTGACACATTGGTAGGAGCGCAGACCAGTTGACAAATTAATTCATTGAATTATTCTATGCATGAGAAACATCAACACCCTGGAAGAACCACATACCTTCTAAAGTATAAATCCAAAATACAAGCGTACAATACATGGACCAAGTATACAACTAAGGTGGACGAGGCACGTACACACACCGATCCTTCCTTTATGTTGAAAGCTATACCATTCTCACCACAGCTGGCTCACCAGAAACCATACATGATACTCACACATTAATACTGATTAGATGTTCTGTATCACATGCTTTTTATATATACACAGTAATAAACTTGCGGAACTAGTGTGAATCTTGACCAGGTTGTCTAAAGGGTAATTTAAATGGTTGAGGTAAAACACTGACATTGAAATAATAACACTGTTGCGTTTTGGTTACGTTTTACAACGTCTATTCCAGTTATTATTGTTATATTTCGGGTTTTACGCCTGCATCATAACCATTTTGGGTTATATCGCCGGTGGGCAGTTTACCTAACAACGTCTATTCCAATAAATCAGATATACCAAGAACTGTTTAGACAAACAAATAGAGTTTAATATAGATTATAAAACGGTTTCATTTGGTACTCAAAATATAGAGCATCCCCATATGATGATGGATTTCATAATTCGTATAGCAATTTTTAAAAACAAAATAGATAATTGTGTTCCAAACTGCATTACCGTTATCAGATACTAAAAGTAAGACAACACATCAAAGAACATATAGCATTTATGAAAAATAACCTAGAAGCTCACAATAGAAATTGGAACAAATTGATAATTGACTGATGTAGTATCAGTAACAAGCATGTAACAGCAATCGTATCAGTAACTGATATATAAAAAATATGTTTGTATTCTGGATCGGAATGTTTCATCTCTTCTCCTGCTATTTTACTTTGAAACCTAATTCCTTGTCTCTTTTTAAAAATTAATAAATGCATTTGTATATATACTATATTAGTATGTAGTATCTATAGATTATTGTAAATTCTAACACGACCCAGCTAATAACATACATACTTGTAGAGAAAATCTACCTCGGGTTATTCTGCGATATACCTACCTTGAACTATGCTGCGCGCGCACCGTGTTTGGCTATTCCATTTATACAATGCGTGTAAAGTTTTATGAATGAAAGTCACGTGATGTTTGTAAATACTACCGTGGGAATTCGCGGACGTGAGCTATTTTTAGAATCAGATAATCTATTGTCCGTCTTGTTTTTCTGTTAAGTAACGTTTCAGTTACTATTCTGTACAGTTTAATTTGAGAAAATAAATAAAATTATTGATCAGTTACCACTTTTGTTCATTTATGCACTATATTGATATTTTCCATAACAAATAACGTCATCACCCCTTACGCGGGAGGACATTTCGAAAGCCAAATTCAGCGGAGTAGTACGGCGTTTGAAGAAAATACTCCTTTGATTCTCGTCTAAAATTATTAGAAGTAAGTCGTGTTAGAATCGAAATAATAAGTATCAACCGTGGTATATCGCAGAATAACCCGAGTTTAAAGTTCTTATGCTTGGAAATATATCACGAAGGCCGAAGGCCTTAGTGATATATTTCTACGCATAAGAACGACAAACGAGGGGCTTCGTGATATATTTCCAAGCATAAGAACTTCAAACTCGGGTTATTCTGCGATATACCACGGTTGATACTTATTATTTCTTAATTAACTGTAATTTATATTAATTTTTTACAAAAAAAAGAAAGAAAAAGATCTGCTTAGCATTAATTACAAAATAATGATACCACTAATTGATACATTAGGTATATATAGTAATCTTTATTTACATCACAGCATTGTACATACAAGCTACAATAACATTACATGTATAAGCTATGTCATAAAAGTACAATGCCACTCCAACGTGGAGTTATATTACATATGCTGTCCGAATAGCGCAGTGGTTAGCGCACTCGCTTCTCACAAATGCAACCCGGGTTCGATACTCTGACCGGGAAGTATGCGAGATGGTACGGTGGTCGCCAGATCGGACAGGTGGGAAGTTGTTAGAACTTGCTTCGCAAAAGTTGTTAAATAAATAAAGTTAAAAAAAACATGGAGTTATACGAGATGAACAAAATTATACACAATCATTTATCACAGTATGTATTGGATAAAGCTGCAATACCGCTTCTGAAAGGCAAATTCGGTACTATTGCACACTGAATAAGAATTGGTCATATGAAATCTGACTTCACTTTGGCCAGATCATAGCGAATATGATTAGCGGAGATGTTACAGACGAGATAAAAAATAAATTTCAGTTAGAAATACGAGGTGCGGAAACAGTAATCTCATTTTATCGCTATAGTTTGAGAATTAGTTTGACACATTTTCAACATATTGAAATAAATATCGTCTTAAATCGTCAGCATATTTCTCGTCTTCAATAATATTAGCGTTTCTGCAAAACGGACACGATGCGGGCGCTTAGTGTGGACAATTTACATATCTTTCTATTTTCAAATGCGCAATCCACATTCATAAACGTTGAAAACGATGAACAATGTGGTTGTGGCAACATGATTTTACAATCTAGCCCTGTACCATAGACATTCTTAAAGAGCGTATTGGCTGTCCGATTAGCACAGTGGTTAGCGCGCTCGCTTCTCACCAATGTAAACTGGGTGCGATTCTCGGATAGGGAATTAGGTGAAATGGTACGGTGGTTGCCAGATAGGGCAGGTGGGTTTTCTCCGGGTACTGCGGTTTCCTCCCACACGAATGACCATATTTAAGCTTTCATTAGAGCCAACGAGTGTGATTAATATAAGTTGTTAGAACTTGCTTTGCAATCGTTGTAAAATAAATAAAGTTTAAACTTTTTAATGAGCTTATAGTGGAAGTAGTGATAGCGTAGTGGTAGAGCGTTCGCTTCATGTACGAATGGTACGGAATTCGTGCCCCGCTGAAGCCGATACGATTGTGCCCTTAGGAAAGACATTTAAAATCCACATACCTCTTCTCTTCCTCGTGGCGATGGATTCCATCAGGAACGAGGTCTCGAGAGTGATCAAAATATGTTGTAAGAACTTGTGTCACAATCGAGCTAAGCTAAATTTATATATATACTAAAGAGCTTAATATGTACTGAGTTTATGCATACAGTTATGGAAACGTGCATTTTGGGGGGGGGGACCTTTTTATACAAATTTATTTTAGCTCGATTGCGAAACAAGTTCTTATAACTTATACTAATCACTCTCGAGACCGCATTCCTGATGGAATCCATCGCCACGAGGGAGAGAGAAGAGGCATGTGGAATTTAAATGCCTTGCCTAAGGACACAATCGTAACGGCTCCAGCGGGGCTCGAACTCCGGGCCTTTCGCACGTGAAGCGAACGCACAACCACTGAGCTATCCCGACTTTTGCCATGTAGTGTCGCTTTAAAAAACATAGTCTTGCAGTTGGGTTGCGCCTTCATAATTACCTAACATGCAACATGTCAATAAGAACGCCAAATTAGCTGCTTGCTGAATGTCTGTAAACATGCATGACAGAGATGCAAGATTAATGCCAACTTGAATGCATGGGTATCCGGACAATTAACTATGCTCTCAAAAAGTATTAAGAAAATATTGGCGTTCGTAACACGCCTTGGCTTCAAAGAAAACCCAGTATTGAATACGTATTTCGATGGGGAAGCCGTGTCTGATATTAATGCTATAATTGTAATCCGATTTTCCGCCAGATCATCGATGCGGATGACATCTGATGGAGCTTCGATATCGTGCCTTGAAACCTGCAAACAGAATTGAATACATCTAAATGTTAATAGGATACTTGGGTATACGTTATTACATATCACATGTTTCCACTGGTAACCAGAAGTGACAATTCGTTTCCGCGTGATTTCTTTCTTAATGAACGCCCGGAAACTATGTATGACTATGCAATATTGTATTTCTTAATGAACGCCCGGAAACTATGTATGACTATGCAATATTGTATTTCTTAATGAACGTCCTGAAACTATGTATGACTATGCAATATTGTATTTCTTAATGAACGCCCGGAAACTATGTATGACTATGCAATATTGTATTTCTTAATGAACGTCCTGAAATATGTATGACTATGCAATATTGTATTTCTTAATGAACGCCCGGAAACTATGTATGACTATGCAATATTGTATTTCTTAATGAACGCCCGGAAACTATGTATGACTATGCAATATTGTATTTCTTAATGAACGTCCTGAAACTATGTATGACTATGCAATATTGTATTTCTTAATGAACGCCCGGAAACTATGTATGACTATGCAATATTGTATTTCTTAATGAACGTCCTGAAACTATGTATGACTATGCAATATTGTATTTCTTAATGAACGCCCGGAAACTATGTATGACTATGCAATATTGTATTTCTTAATGAACGCCCGGAAACTATGTATGACTATGCAATATTGTATTTCTTAATGAACGTCCTGAAACTATGTATGACTATGCAATATTGTATTTCTTAATGAACGCCCGGAAACTATGTATGACTATGCAATATTGTATTTCTTAATGAACGCCCGGAAACTATGTATGACTATGCAATATTGTATTTCTTAATGAACGTCCTGAAACTATGTATGACTATGCAATATTGTATTTCTTAATGAACGTCCTGAAACTATGTATGATTATGCACTATTGTATTTCCTAATGAACGTCCTGAAACTATGTATTACTATGCACAATTGTCTGTTCTAATGAACGTCCCGGAAACTATGTATGACTATGCACTATTGTCTGTCCTAATGAACGTCCTGAAACTATGTATGACTATGCAATATTGTCTGTCCTAATGAACGTCCGGAAACTGTGTATGACTATGTACTAGTGTCTGTCCTAATGAACGTCCTGAAACTATGTATGACTATGCACTATTGTCTGTCCTAATGAACATCCTGAAACTATGTATGACTATGCACAATTGTCTGTCCTAATGAACGTCCTGAAACTATGTATGACTATGCACTATTGTCTGTCCTAATGAACGTCCCGGAAACTATGTATGACTATGCACTATTGTCTGTCCTAATGAACGTCCCGGAAACTATGTATGACTATGCACTATTGTCTGTACTAATGAACGTCCTGAAACTATGTATGACTATGCACTATTGTCTGTCCTAATGAACGTCCTGAAACTATGTATGACTATGCACTATTGTCTGTCCTAATGAACGTCCTGAAACTATGTATGACTATGCACAATTGTCTGTCCTAATGAACGTCCCGGAAACTGTGTATGACTATGCACTATTGTCTGTCCTAATGAACGTCCCGGAAACTATGTATGACTATGCACTATTGTCTGTACTAATGAACGTCCCGGAAACTATGTATGACTATGCACTATTGTCTGTCCTAATGAACGTCCGGAAACTATGTATGACTATGCACTATTGTCTGTCTTAATGAACGTCCTGAAACTATGTATGACTATGCACTATTGTCTGTCCTAATGAACGTCCTGAAACTATGTATGACTATGCACTATTGTCTGTCCTAATGAACGTCCTGAAACTATGTATGACTATGCACTATTGTCTGTCCTAATGAACGTCCTGAAACTATGTATGACTATGCACTATTGTCTGTCCTAATGAACGTCCGGAAACTGTGTATGACTATGTACTATTGTCTGTCCTAATGAACGTCCTGAAACTATGTATGACTATGCACTATTGTCTGTCCTAATGAACGTCCTGAAACTATGTATGACTATGCACTATTGTCTGTCCTAATGAACGTCCCGGAAACTATGTATGACTATGCACTATTGTCTGTCCTAATGAACGTCCCGGAAACTATGTATGACTATGCACTATTGTCTGTACTAATGAACGTCCTGAAACTATGTATGACTATGCACTATTGTCTGTCCTAATGAACGTCCTGAAACTATGTATGACTATGCACTATTGTCTGTCCTAATGAACGTCCTGAAACTATGTATGACTATGCACAATTGTCTGTCCTAATGAACGTCCCGGAAACTGTGTATGACTATGCACTATTGTCTGTCCTAATGAACGTCCCGGAAACTATGTATGACTATGCACTATTGTCTGTACTAATGAACGTCCCGGAAACTATGTATGACTATGCACTATTGTCTGTCCTAATGAACGTCCGGAAACTATGTATGACTATGCACTATTGTCTGTCTTAATGAACGTCCTGAAACTATGTATGACTATGCACTATTGTCTGTCCTAATGAACGTCCTGAAACTATGTATGACTATGCACTATTGTCTGTCCTAATGAACGTCCTGAAACTATGTATGACTATGCACTATTGTCTGTCCTAATGAACGTCCTGAAACTATGTATGACTATGCACTATTGTCTGTCCTAATGAACGTCCGGAAACTGTGTATGACTATGTACTATTGTCTGTCCTAATGAACGTCCGGAAACTATGTATGACTATGCACTATTGTCTGTCCTAATGAACGTCCTGAAACTGTGTATGACTATGTACTATTGTCTGTCCTAATGAACGTCCGGAAACTATGTATGACTATGCACTATTGTCTGTCCTAATGAACGTCCCGGAAACTATGTATGACTATGCACTATTGTCTGTACTAATGAACGTCCCGGAAACTATGTATGACTATGCACTATTGTCTGTCCTAATGAACGTCCTGAAACTATGTATGACTATGCACTATTGTCTGTCCTAATGAACGTCCTGAAACTATGTATGACTATGCACTATTGTCTGTACTAATGAACGTCCTGAAACTATGTATGACTATGCACTATTGTCTGTCCTAATGAACGTCCTGAAACTATGTATGACTATGCACTATTGTCTGTCCTAATGAACGTCCTGAAATTATGTATGACTATGCAATATTGTCTGTCCTAATGAACGTCCTGAAACTATGTATGACTATGCACTATTGTCTGTCCTAATGAACGTCCGGAAACTGTGTATGACTATGTACTATTGTCTGTCCTAATGAACGTCCTGAAACTATGTATGACTATGCACTATTGTCTGTCCTAATGAACGTCCTGAAACTATGTATGACTATGCACTATTGACTGTCCTAATGAACATCCTGAAACTATGTATGACTATGCACTATTGACTGTCCTAATGAACGTCCGGAAACTATGTATGACTATGCAATATTGAAAGTATACTTTCAATTAAAATTGATGTACATAATACATATTTCCACTCACCACCATTCGCGATTAAGGTATATAGCAGAATCTTGTTTGGTGGGGGACGGGGCGGGGGCGGGTGGATCGGGCATAACCTCAGTCCTGCTATTATTCTAAGGTTTCATACTCTATGTAATGTCGGCTTCGATAATGACACCAGACAGAGACACTTGACAGAACATTATACGGTTGTCATCCATTAACTATTGACAGTAATAATACCCTGATAATATTTGTCATTCATATTCTGAGAGTCATTCAGGAAACAAAACTAAGTGTATAGGAAGACCAACCTACAATATCAATCTACACTGGCATCAGTGGACGAGATGTTATGCTCGTTGACTTCAAGTCCCTCGTCACTGCAGGTTCGACTCCCAATATGGTATCGAATCATGGCGATTGGCAAGCTTTTATTGGCGGAGTACGCCGGGTGTCTTGCGAGCAGTATTTAGGCTGAATAACACCATGTTACGCCCTCCACAAGTCGACACCCCTAGTACGATTCAAACTGAGGAGCAATTGCGAAGAAGCCGACCGTAATAACTCTGTCACGGAGGTTTCTGCAGTCCTTAGAATATATCCTATATTAGTATTGAATCCACGCAATCCACGACACAAAATTGATATTAGTGACTGTCCGATTAGCGCAGTAGTTAGCCCGCTCGCTTCTCACCAATATAACCCCGGTTCGATCCTCGGACCGGGAAGTATGAGATATTGTACGGTGGTCGCCAGATCGGACATGTGGGTTTCCTCCCATCCCATACGAATGACCACATTTACGCGTTCATCTGCGCAAACGACAGTGATAAATCGTTGTAAAATAAATAATGTTTAAATAATAGTGACGTTCCATTAGTCGGCTAGACACCAATGAAATTAATTACAGTTGTACCTCTACAGTACGAGGATGATGCAATATATACTGACACCATTAAAAGGTACACTTTTATATTGGGCGTTACTTTTCGTTACAAATGTTCGACTTATTACTTCGTCTTTTCTACACTATACATTACAAATAATAACGCAACACCAAACTGCAATACCAGACGAGCGGTTTAGGTTTATTGATATACAATGCAGCCGGATTATGAAACATTATGGTACAAGTGTAGTTACCAATTATGTTACATAACACACTGCATATATATATATATATATATAGCATAAACTCGTTTGATACCACAAACATGACCATACATCCACGAAAGCAAGAGAAACAGATTTGATTTTTTATAATAATTCTTTAAATATGTTATTAAAAGCTCTGAAGCAAACTATTTATTTCATTTAATTACCAACCAAGAACATCATGTTAACCTAACGCGAACCGACTCGCACAGGAAAAACCAGAGATAAACATGATATAAAATCAGAAAATACTCTGGAAACCTGCGCCCGTTTGTCTGTTATTTGTTGCGATTAAAGCATCATATGTTGGTTCGCCTGAATGTCGGGCCTCATTCCTTGCGGATGTATGGTATATAATTTCGCAAACATAACATGGATTTTTTACACGTAGCTAATATCCAATAGAAGAACAGTTACATATCATTTCTTTTAAACACGCAATGTATGACTGCTAACATTTAAACAGCTATATAGTATCACCATTTAAAGATAAATTATACATATGACCCAAACACACACTTTCTTATACAAGTACGACATTTTGGCTAAAGAAACCGATCGATGTAACCTATACGCAGTTGTCCGGTAGAATGACTCCCTACACATTTACAATTCTTCAATACATAAAATCTCACGACAATTTCGTGCACAGTAATGACCAATATGACTGTAATGAACACGTTACGCTTAAGACAAATATTTCACGCTATACTGTCGAACCGCGTGAAATTGATATTACTATCATGAGTGAAGAAAATAATCCCTTCACACATTACACTAATTCACCCAATATTTAAGCGCGTAGACGTCCACATTTGACTTTATTTTTCTAAAAGGATATAATTTAACCTCTACGGCAAGTGTACAGTTTCATTTTGGTTTCAGTATATATGCGTTGTATTAATATAATATAATACTTGATAATGTATGATATTCTGTTGAAATATAATGTCCATCCTCTGTTACTAATACAATAAACACACTTGAATATGAATCTAACAAGTCACGTGATGTAAATATAGTATACGATTCTGTATTATTATATGATTATATAGTATGTCTGATAATAAAATATTATTCAGTTCTGTTCTGTATCGAAATGCCGTCAACAAAATGTGTGAATTGAGACATCGTTACCTACATCTATAGCTGCACTGACACTTGCACGATTTCTGTCCACGCAATGACACGCACTTCGGCGTTCCAATGATTAACGTCTTCGTGAACTAGCGTGAGGAGTGTGTGAAGGGTGCGGGGGGGGGGGGTGTGCCATGTCGTAGAGAGGATTTTAAAATTCTCAAATATTTGGCACGCATACATGTTTGTATCATGTGCAGTGGCACACTCGCGTGAACCATGCATGAACACTGCGTAACCTCGCGCAAACACTGCCGATGGTGCGTGTCAAAGCGTGCAAATGCTTGCCATGGGAATCCACTACCCGCCATACCACGTATTGTTCACGAACTATTCACGTTGGGGGCGCGCAGGTTTGCGGTGCGTTCACACATTCGAGCGTGTCGCGGCGTGGTCGTGCGATTGTTAGGATGTTGTCACGAGTTGTTCTCGTGATCATGGCACGTTCAATTAACGCATAGTTAGCGCACGTCACGGACCATACACGCATAGCACGAACTGCTCAAGAAGTGTTCATGCATTGTTTACACATAGTTCACGACCAATGAGAGACGATGACGCTCACGTCATTTTCGTATACAAGCGCCCCATCGACAGTCCTGGTCATAACGGGCTTGTCATCATTAGGGAGCGGGGCTGGTTCAGGCAGTGCGGCTCTGTTCTCTTCTACAACATAATGCAATGTACAGTTATTCCATGTTCCTCCATCTGAGGCACGACCCTCGCCCCAACATCAACATACAAGAACTTATACCCAGCATCTGCAACTGCCATGAGTACAATGCTGTGGAAGCCCTTGTAGTTATAATAGAAGGAGAATGTTTTGGGTGGCTTCTTCATAGTAACGTGCTTGCCGTCCAGGGCCCCAAGACAGTTGTGGTAGTTCCATCTGGAGCTGAACTTCTCAGCAACCTCCTTCCACTCCTCTTCAGTTTTGGGGCAGCTGAGCACTTCGTCCGTGTATACCTCAATGATGGCTTTGCACACCTCTTGTAAGAACTTGCAGATTGTACTTGCTTCAACTCTAAAGCTGTACTGTAGACTTGCACAGGAATTTCCAGTGGCTAGGAAGCGGAGGGTGGCAGCCAGTTTGAATCCAACTTCAAGCGGTCGTCTCGTGAATGTGGTATATTTCTGAAGGTATTGGGTTAACTTCTCCACCATCTCTTGGCACAGGTCAGCTGTAATTCTCAGGTAATTCTTGTAGGCTAGTGGATCTTCCTTGTGGAGTTCTATTAATAGCTGATAATACATGTCCGAACACATGTCTTCTAGCCAACCATTCTCTAACCCACATTGTCCTTGATTTCCTTTTCTAGTTGGGGTTGTCTCTTCTTTCTCATGCTCTTGCTGCCTTTTCTCCAGCTCTTCAAGAAGTGATTGTCCTGCAGCTCCCAAATATAGGCATCTTCTCCGTACTACAATAGCAATGTCTCTGGTATTCTGCATCACGTATTGCCCACAGCGAGTCGAGGAAGGAAGCTAGGTGTGAAACCTACACACTATACATAGTGTGCCGCCAAGCCGGACAAAGCCGGACCAATAATTGACCCGATGACTTCGAAGTCGTCGGAGCAATGTGTGACGATACGGAAATCAGGGGGGAATTATGCATGTCGTGCGTGGCACTGCGGAACAATGCGGTACGGTAGAAGTGAACAATGCGCAAACAATACTTACCATATTCGTAAACAAGTAGTGCCATGGCGTGCCAATGCGGTCAATTTTGGTCGTGCATTGCGTATACAAAATACTGGAAAGCACCACGACTAATTGCGCGGCATTGCGCGTACAATAAATGTCAGGATGGCATATGTCTCATGCTTAGCATATTTCTTATGAAGAGAAGAACCTTTAGCTTATTTCTGTAATACGGACACGCTGAAACAATGTGTCGATTACATGATTATACTAGGTTTGTATAGCACTCTTTTCATACAGAATGTATACGTTCAAAAGTGCTTTACATTAATTTAGCATAGTAACACATTTTTACAACATATATTACAATAGTCAACATTAAGGACAACAATTTGGTAGGAATAATAAAAATAATAATAAGAATAAACAAATGTAAAATGTTTATAAAACATATTAAGAAAAATACATAAAGGAATAAAGGTTAAGAATTTAAATGCAAAATGCTACATGTACACCAATATACATCGTTAGATGGAACACACCAAACTAACATCTACTTCCAAGAAGTGTATCACAGAGTGTAGCCGGTCCAGTGATTGGGTCGATCCCTACTAACGAGGTGTCCGCTAATGATTTTGTGGCATATGAATTGATGTACTCCCTGGTGTGTCCTATCTGGCGCAACTGTGCATACCAAGATCGACAAGCAGAACGTATATGTTTGTCCATTGCCATTTTTGAATCTAGGAATGCACCGAGATTTCCTACACTGGTAAACAACGTGTGCATCTAGCACATACTTGATGTGATTTCCTTTGTTATAGTCCGTCAATTTATGTGGTTAATAAAAATTGGTCATACTTTGCGCAGCCTGCTAACCATTATTTAAGTGTGCATTGTTTTCTATTGACTTAAAGGTATGGAATTGTGTGTGCTTTACGTTTATTTATCGTCGCTACCGGTTGCCCATATGAGCGACGCCTTCTGAAGAGACTAGTCAATTTAGATTTTTGGAGGATAGTGCCATGATACAGACAGATACCCATTCCAGAGTCTACTGGATTAACAGTCCAGCGTGTTACCACTGGACTACAGATCGGTATGTAAATGGAATTGGCTAACAATTACAACTATGCATACCTACTGATAATGATCAGGATTAATTACAGGCATCCGGCGCATAATCTGGGCCGCCCCCGGAGTTACTACATCACAGGACCATATTACAACCCACAATACACTGTAACATCAATCAAATATAATTACTAGATAAAAACACACATTTCTGAGAAAAAAATGCTTTTTTGATAATCTATGCTAAGCAATAGTATAGATTATCAAAAACAGTTTGTTCTCCAGAAAATAGTTCGTTTACCAATTACCAACAACAACACATTGATGAGGACACAATAACACCCACTGGATTATTGTGCCTTGTCATTTGCAATATATTTAGAGGTTATTACGTGGCTAGTTTCTTATCGACCCGAGGTAGCTTCATATCAGCCTCAGACAGAACGGTTGAAATATTAGCACGAATCTACAAACATGTGTTATCTGTCAAATGTGATACACTTAGACGCTACATGTCGTAAGCAAAATATCACCGCGAGCGCATGCTTTATTCTCTCAGCAACTAGTTATGATACTGGATTTTCTTGTTTGATACGGGCTCGTAAACGTATCAAACGAGCAAACATAATATCAGGTTGGGAATTATCAACCTGTGTGGCAGACATTATTGTGCAAATAACGGCAAAAATAGGCTAACATTTATATCTAAGTAATAAATAAATAAATAAATAAATATATAATATATATATATATATATATATAATATATATATATAATATATATATATCCAGTATGATAACATTATTCAGCAGAATGACGTCACTGCACAAAGCAACGTTATATTTATGATTTAACCCATTCAACACAAAGTAACTGACATGGACTGGTCCATGATATTTTTAGACCAATACATTAATAAGAAAATTACATTTTGGAGCAGTTCATTTATCAAAATGGGTACGTTTTTCCTAAAAATAGTAATATTATTTGCAAAAAGTGCAGATCCTGATGAGACGGCTTGTCACGAGCCGGCTCATCTGGATCTACACTTTTTTGTAAGCCTATTTAGAAGCCTGTGGTGTTGAAAGGGTTAAACAGCGTTATAATTGCGTCGAGACTTCTTTTAAATCGTAGTTTGTCTTACCATTAATGTTATGCACCAATTCAAATATGCATACTTGAAAGATTGATTTACAGATTATAAGGATTATTCTCTCAACCAATCAGAATCCGTACAGGTGTTATTACACGTGTGTACATATAAGAAATTATGAAATGACTGTATTACACTGAATACAAGCACAGGTGTGTGATAAATGTACTTGACCCATTTCTCTGGATATTACTATGCTTTCTGACTTTGTGTATATTGGTAAACCAAAGCTTTAATAATTCTCATCCAATATGTATGGCCATTAGTAATACTGCACAAGCAAAGTTATAATATTATGATAATATGATTTAAAAGTATCGACGCAATTATGACGCTGTTTATAACGTACTGAATATAACGTTGCTTTGAGTAGTGATATCATAAAAACCATTTTGGAATGTTGCCAGTAAGCGTTGTTTCATAAAATATTGTATGACATCATGCAAGATCCTATATATATATGAACACTTCTGCCAACTTGTTTCATAATACATATTTCATTTAATTAAAGTACAGTAAAACCTGCGATAGTGGTCTACTCTATTGGGTTAAACATATGTATTCATTCATAATGTACAGTACATATATATTGTATACATAATGAAAATGGATTTAATCGAAAGCTTAAAGCTTATTGACATTATCTCCATCTACTCTATTAAGCAGCCAATCTGCATTAAGCAGCCAGTTTTCAGATTCCAAATTTGTTACTTTGTTATACAGTTCACCACCTGACGTGCTAATCAGCCACTTTCTGTGATACCCGTATAACATAGTTGGCTGTTTAACCCAGGTTTGACTGTATACACTATACGCTTAAGCAACATAAGATATTAATCACTATCGTTGGCGAGCATATGGCGACCATCATACCATTTCACACAACTGCCGGTCCGATGATCGGACCCGTCTTGCATTGGTGAGTGGCGAGAGTACTAACCGGGCAGCCAACTTACTTTGATCTTGGGTGCTGTAGGCTATGTCGATTATTATTGCACTATTTTATTTATGTTTATTTATCGTCGCTACCGGTTGCCCATTTCAGCGACGGGCAGTTTGCATAACAACACATTTCCTGGGCAGGCACCAGCGGTTAACCAGTACTTGGTGCATCAACCTCCGTAAGAAACCGCCAACTTGTTCATATAAAGAGATAGGTCTGAGTAGGAATATTGCATTAGTTCAAATTAGTCCTTAATTATACAACACAATTATAGAACATAAGTTTCAAACCATTCATTTACAATCATTAAGCAGTACAATTACTTCTGTCAAAATAGAGATGTTCGAAGTCAGCATTACAGTATCTAAACAATGAAATATTAAGTATGTTCGGCGCATAGAAAAAAGTATCTGGCTTGATCTATTTTCTGGACAAATGATGTAAACGTTCCATCTGGAATTGGGTAATTGCATCAGTGAAGATTGATGTTACACATTAATCTTCATCAGCGACCGATTTTACCCTTAGCACCCACGGATAGTTGTCATAGAACATATTATTTGCATCATCTGACCATTACACTGTACCACTTACTCATAATCTCGTATGGTCTCGTATGGTCTCGTATGATCTCGTACCAATTAATTAGGATTGAATGATAATTATTGCAAAAATATATTCATCGCTATTGCTTTCCTTCGATGAATGAATATGCATTGGTTTTATTTTAGCTTATACAAATTTATTTTAGCTCGATTGCGAAATAAGGTCATTCAACTTATAGTAATCACTCTCGAGACCTCATTCTTGATGGAAACCATCGCCACGAGGGATAGAGAAGAGGCAACGTGAATTTTAAATGCCTTGCCTAATGGCACAATCGTAACGGATCGCACCTGAAGCGAACGCGCATCGACTGCGCTATCACGACTTCCATTGTTTGTATCTAGTTTAGAGTGACTTTGCTCACTAATGTATTCCCTCGCAACTGACATGCGCTCTCGAAGTTGCGGGCATGCGCATTCACAGTGTTATGCAGCGTTACTTTGATATACATTGAATAATTAATTAAAATAATAATTATGAAATAGGCGCTATCTATCAACGAGGGAAAGCCAATAAAGGGTTGAAGTCAAAATTAATTACTGAAATAGACATTATAGAAGGAACATGTCTACACCTCCGCGTGGGGTTTAACAAGTAAGCTTGATAAAGAGAATATTTGTCTGTTTCAGTGTATGATCGAATTGTATTTCACAGAATGAACATTCGAAGCATTAGTATATTTATTTTATGTATCATAATAATATCTTTGTAATATTCATAAGCGACTTTTATATTCGATCATTCATTGAAGCAATCCATAGGAGTTAGTTATTTTATTTTAGGGTGACATGTAAAAGTTTGTGTTTATTATAGGGTCACCCCTATTTAAAAGGCCAGCCGTTTCTGACACCTCTTCTTAAGAACATCAGTACATCCTGAATCATATGCGTATGCCTGGCGCCAGGCTGGTAGGCAATCGGTAACCATTATTTAACTAGATGGCGGCTCACCAACCGGCCATTCAGACCAAATCCCTGACGAGGTTCGAACATTCGACCTTTCGCTCCGTAGGCGGACGCCGTAACCAATAGGTCACGGAGATGGTTATGGGAAATAAGTTGATGTATGAAAGTATGTGTATGACATAAGCTAATTGGTGATGGAACGTCGTGGTTAGACGACCAAACATGACCCCATAATATACGTCACACATGACATCAGCTTGAGTCCGAAAACGTTCGCGTGGACAACATTTCAACGTGCAACAACACTGTGATGTGCCACACGTGCAAAGCTGCTGCTTTCAAATTATTTGACTGATAATTGTCTATGTTACATTTCTATACTATTATTTCATTCCAAAGCTTACAATCAGATAGATAGAATGATGACAATGGTTATGCTTGTTTTGCAGATGTAAAATGTATACAGAAATTATGAAACTTGTTTATCGTCGTTGTAGGATTCTTTATAGTCGCCTCCGCCGAGGCATTTGGGCGACTAGTTTCTCTAAGTAGATTATGTTGTCTGCTAAGCTGCTTATGTTGGCAACTGAAGAGGCATCTTTCGTTCATCCCAGTGTGACACATTATGCTGCCCTTAGCCGACAGTAGATAACGCCAAGATGATTTATGTTATCTCTTTAATGGCGTCAAAAACTACAAATAGAAACGAACACAACAATTTGCAAATATATCAATATAAAGGATTATGCATGTTACTTGGATCATTTAAGCATAATTAGTAATTAATTAATGTATGAGACAGCATGTATGTAAATATAATAGTCTAGAGTGATGGAACATGTGCTCGGCGTAAATCCCACATATAATGGCAAATATAAAATGTTAATTGCTCTTGCCGTATATTATTATTTTCATAAGTCGTGAAACAACTTTCAAAAAAACTCTTTTTGACAGTTTTAGCTTCATTATGTGACCTTGCTGCACAACACAGCTATCGCAACGGTGTCGGTCGGCATATTATATGAGGAATTCAAGACTTCAGGGTACTTATGCATGGCGTACTTGTTTTTTTAATTTATCCACCATAACTTTTTTTTTGCAATTTTTTAATATTTATTTTCCCCGTCATAGGTACCAAGGGGATCGGGGAGCCATCCCCCATTGTACCTTTCAATAAAACGCATATTGCAAATAACACAAAATATTACAGTGTTGTTAGTGCGCATGTTACAGGTTAAATAACCACCACAGATGGTGTCGGTAGTATATTTTTACTAAAATGTAAGATATAATATCTAGTTTCCTAGTTAATAAAGCTTCATGGAGAATATAGTATAGGTTATTTAACCGTTTACAGTGTATGCGTAATTCCCTGTATATTGATATGAATATTATAATATGACGGGGTTTTTTGTTTTAAGAGGAAGATTGAGAAAGCTTAAGTGATTTGTTGCTAGAAGTTTGCAATGTTTTTAATAGACAAATATTTTGTAAATCTATGAGTATTTTAATTATGTCCCCATCAACATTCAACACGAATTAAGAGCTATTATAACAGATATGATTTAATAATGATTTTCCAATTGCTTTATACCAAAGGAACATGGGGATTGATTCTAAGCCTAAGGCTATAAATGTATAAAAATGATAAATGTTGGTACCAGTAAGATAATCAAAAATATACTTAACTTAAGTAAGATTTCAGGGATGATCATTATGTTTCAAATTCGGTTTGTATAATATCTGTTTTACCTGTTTTAAGATATAGATCTACAGTATACGGTTATGACCGTCGCTTAAAAAAAGAGGACATATATAAAGATAGTCAAAAGTCCTATACATTGATAAGAATTAAGCATATACATTTAAGCAAGAATTTATGGGCGCAAATATTGGGTTACATGTGATAATAGAAAAAATCAATCCAATGAACTATTCATGTTGTCTATTTTATAATAGTGAATACTAGTACATACAATAATATGGAAGCTTTAACTAAATGAACATTACCTTATGTTCAAATGTAAAGTAGTAACTTTATTGTGAGGATAGGTAAACATTCACTTTATGTTTTACTACAAGAGTTTTTATCTTTGCTTATAACCGTCACGGAAAGTGGTATAGGTAAAAATATGTTTTTATTTGGAGTATTACGTATGTTTTTTTAAATCCAGATACTGTTTTACAGCTGGGATTAACCCAGTATATTCTAAAAAATGTGTTCTTACACTAAATATTGCAGTGAATTCTCTATAAGAATAAAAATCCCTTTGTGCATTTAATAGGTCTCCAATGAACACAATTCCAGCTGATAGCCATCTTTTATAACAAATACTCGAATTACCCACTCTTATATCTGGATTAAACCATAAATGTACCGAAAAGGATTGTTTGCCATCTGTATGAGTGAACTTTACGTTTAAACATATTAGACTTTGTAGGACATCTTTCCAGAAAAGGTTTTGTTCTTTTTTTAAACTTCTTTTAATGTAATCATTACCATAGTTATAAATATATTTTAATGTAACACACACACTTTCTGCACAGTGACTGAACTTGTTATTCATATATAAAAGTCTTCTAAGCCAAGTTAACTTTAGGCTGTACATAAAAGTCCTGAGATCAACCATTTTGAGCCCACCAAGTTTGTAATCGTGTACAACAGTTTTTCTTTTAATTTTATCGTTTCCATTATTCCATAAAAACCTGTAAAACATTGTTTGTATTTTATTTATTTGCTCTGAAGAAGGGTTCGGTACCATAACTTGTTGAATATCTTATTTTGATATAGTACATCATTGAATAAAAACACGTATTGGTCTTAATCAGAAATGGTATAGTAACTATGTTTCTGGTTAGTTGTAGATTTTTTAAAATTCGGATAGCTACCTGAATTGCTCATACACCGCATCAATTTCGGTGGAAATATTCTCCCAATTATTTGTTTGCTTATATTCGTCTGCTGTACCAGTTACGTGACAGTTGCATCAGGCTACCGATACACGCAACGGAATGCTATTGAACCATGATTCAGCTATGTCAGCGAAATTAGCCTAGAACTATATACATATTTTAAATACGGATGTAAATGGACAAATACGCCGAACATATGAATACGCCGAGCATAGATTCCACCACTCTATATTTCTATACATGTAGGGTCCACACTTAAATACTCCAAGTAAACAACACATACACATGCTCTACCACAAACTACTGCAATGCTGTTTTGGTGGTTATCAGCATAATAAAGACCTGATTGGTAAGGCGTCCATCCCAGTTTAGAGTATATCTCTTGTCTATGAATAGCTAGGGTGCCTGCTTAATCCAGACAGGACCATTACAAATGATATAATTTAAATATTATATTAGCATTGACGAAATGTGTACAAGTTCTATTAACAAACATGATATAGATTAATAATTAAAACCTACGTTGTACTCTCTAGATGTCCAATCAAACCATGTGGTGGCAAAAGTCAACATAACTATACCTGCCCAACAAGGGACTTTAAAAAATAATGCAGCAATAATGGTTCCGGTTACTATGATGGGGTTCTCGTCGCTATCCTAGAAGTTGTGTCCCACCGTCTCATTGAAGGAGCCGGCTACACAATCGCCAGCTATCCGCCGTCGCCAGCACTGAACATTGCTGTATCGCCTAGTAGGTAAGTTAATATGATGATACTCGCGGCTTCTAGTATATCCGATAGCGCGGCTTCTAGTATATCCGATAGCACGGCTTCTAGTATATCCGATAGCGCGGCTTCTAGTATATACGATAGCGCGGCTTCTAGTATATCCGATAGCACGGCTTCTAGTATATCCGATAGCACGGCTTCTAGTATATCCGATAGCGCGGCTTCTAGTATATACGATAGCGCGGCTTCTAGTAAATCTGATAGCGCGGCTTCTAGTATATCCGATAGCGCGGCTTCCGTCAGCGAAGTCCTTGACCCATTTTCCAGCTGTGAGCTGTGCTTTGCCTATGTCACTACGTGCACGTTGTTGAGGAAAGACCTGGAATGTTTTAATAATGGAGCGCCGCCGGTGATATCTTGTAATTTATAGCAACTGTGAGAAGTGATCTGTCCGTGGTAAATTGGTTGCTAGAATTGTAAATGTTAACAGTTGATTTGTAAGTTCTTTTTCGTGTATAATTTGTTTACATATGTTACCATGCTGATTTTGTCAATTATTTTTCCAGTTTTATTGTTCCAAATATACATCAGTATATATTATGTGATAGCAATGTACACATGACAAAGTACATATGGCTAATTTATCTTTAAGCAATATATATATATATACTTAAACGCAAAAGAAAGTGTGCATAGAGGTTTTTCTTAATTATCCTTATATCCATAATAGAAATTGTATGATGTTTGGTACCACTGTTTCGCTTATTCAATTGCCTACAAACCCAAATAATATTTTTTAAAATAGCGGTTACTATAGATGCACAGAATTCGGTTACATGTGTTTAGGGTCAAAATGAAAAATACACAAACTGTGATATTGGTGTTATTGTGAGAATAATCACGTTTTGCAGCTCTCCTACTGGTTTTGTTGTGATTATTTGATTAATACCGGGTATGGCCGCCAGTGTGTCTGTAACCTGTACAATACGGCGTCTCATGGAATGAGAACCCTCGTTCAGATTATCTGCCCTTGTGGCGTAGGTGGCGCTGTGAGCAAAGCGGGTCAAAGTCTATTTCCGGTTCATAAAATACTGATCAAATTGAGCGTAAAAGAAAACGGAACTCGAATTATAAATTTACTATTATGCCCTACGTATGATACACAATGGCTTCGAAGTTCGGCAGCCTAACACTCGTTCAACTACAAAGGGAGCTGAAGAAGAGAAACGCTAAGATATCGGGAAGAAAACACGAGGTGGTTTGATGGGGCACTCTGTACCGTCGACGATTACCCTAGTTGTTGGAAACTTCTCAAAGAAACTAGTGGGGGCAAAGTGATGAACTAGCTCTCTCTCTCTCTGGCCATAGATCAAGTTCTCTCCACTGCTTCGACATGAAGTCAATCCATGTAATGACAATGTTACTGACGGTCGTTTCCGATATGCCGAACAGGCGCGATAACTCAAATGTTGTTGTGTGGCGGCGCAGCTTCATGAGAAGTAGAAAAAACTGATCTGGGACACAGACAGTCACAACCTGATGGTAGATATAGTTCAAATTGTAAGCGGCTGGTCCAAGTGTCCTTAGCACAAAGAGAAACTTAGCATAATGTTCTAATCCTGTGTAGAAGTGTATGGCTTCGTCATCAGTACGAAAGTTATCAATTGAAAATATTGGCTGTGCAGCAAAATATATCACTTGCTTCGGACACACTTCATTTTCAATCATGTCCACATCTACATGTACACTATCCACACAAGTTTCTGACAGTGTGGTACAAACTTCAACCTCCTCAGATACATCATTGACATTGAATGCCAGGTCAGCAATGATGTCGTCGGGCTGATTTACACAGGTCTTGTTGCCAAACAACATCTTCTTGGTTGACCTCCCCTTCACCCGTCGTGTACGTGCGCCCGATTCTGGTGTAGGCGCATCTGTCCAGCTGAACTGAGATGGAACAGCGTCTTTTTTCAGGCGTCGTACAGTTGGAGTTGTACCTGCAAATATACAAGAATACAGTTAGCAAAGTTACAGGCAACGTTGTTATAACATACGGAGTGCACAAACATTATTATATGATATTTTCAGTAAATGGCCAATTAAAGACGACACGATTATGGATGCTGTATTGGAAACTTGACATTTTCCGAGAAAATGCACAAATAAATTCCTTGTGCCGGTCTAAGGATGCAAACATTTGTTGTCATTAATTTTCATTGAACTCTACATGTCTGTTAAAAGGTTTCACATATCAAAGCGGCATTACTTTGAATAAGTTTGTATTACTACTACATGGAACCTACCAGCGCAACATGAACGTGACTTATATAGTTCATACAGGCCATATATAAGTAGCACTCCTATAAACACATGGACTTGTGCTGGGAAAAAATGTTTGGCTGTGCTGGGAAAAATCTGCCTACACTGCAGACCTGTTAGTTTGAACCCTGCTGGGTTTACAGGAGGCAGTATTTCTCATCTAATATGACACATAATGTGTGAACAATGAAGTCATATTATCCCGATTAGGTAAAATGACCAGCCGTCCGAATTTTGGTGCAGCATAATTGGGGCGAACTGTAATTGGGGCGAAACTACCCTGGAACGCATTACGACTTCATCTCGGGTAATCATTACAAGACACTCGATACGATTCAATTATTACGTATATATATATTTATACCGCAAAAAAGATTTACATACCACGATACGTTAGCGTGCTATAATCTTCTTCCAGAAAATGTCTACCACACACAACACTGTGGCTACTTGGTTCCCATTTTCTGTGCTTCGCCTGACACCGTTTGATGGCCTGAATCCACTGTTCTCTTCGTGCATCTGTTGGAAACGCATGCCCTCCTCGATTACAACAATTTGGAACACAACAGCCGGTATTCGGCATGATTATTTTAACTTTAAAAGCGAGTTTATAGTTCTAGCAATGGCGATAACAATATCAATCAGCTGAATGTTGACCCGCTTTGGCTACAGCGCCACCTGGCAGCTCGATCAGGGGAAGTAATCAAGCGAGGTTCCTCATTGACGTAACGTTGTACGACGTGTACCGGTATGTTGTTCCATTCCATCTGCAGAGCATTCTGTAGGTCCTGCAAATTGTTGACGACATGTATTGACCTAACTCTACGACCAAGAACATCCCAGATATGCTCGATTGGGTTGAGGTCAGGGGAAACGGCAGGCCAAGGCAAGGCGCTAACGCCATTTGCATTTAGGTATTGCTGCGTTAGCTGTGCCGTGTGCGGATGTGCATTGTCGTGCATCAATGTGGCGGGTGCATGCTGATTATCGAATGGAACTGCTACTGGTCTTAACACCTGCATTAAGATTGCCATTAACAATAACCAGATCAGTTTTCCTGTGTCCCATGATCCCGCCCCAAACCATAACACTGCCCCCGCCAAACCTGTTTCTCTCTACAACACAGGCGTTAGGAAATCGCTCCCCTCTCCTCCTAAATACCCTCACCCTCCCATCATGATGACTCGGGTTAAACCTAGATTCATCGGAGAAGACAATTCTATCCCACTGACGTATTTGCCAGCGGAGATGAAGCCGTGCCCAATTCAAACGAGCAACGCGATGACGTCAGTGTTCAAAATGACGGTCTAATATGACGTCAGTTACACGAGGCCTGCCGGTTCGAGGACCTTCGGCAACTGTTCCTGTTTGCTGGAACCTGGCACGAAGTTCACTTACTGTGTTTCTGTGGCAATTAAATGCCCGTGAAACAGTATCGATGAAGTCACCTCTGCTAAGCATCATCAAAGCTTCAATACGTTGACGCAGAGAGAGTCTGGCTTTGGCGAGTTTTGAAAATATTCAAATTGCTGTGTGTTTTTCTTACTCCTAGATGTTGTAAGAAAGTAATGAGAGATTATTTGACCGATTTCACATTTGTCCAGACATTGCACGGGCAAATCGTGCAATACGCTTGTATAGGGACGTTACGTAACAATACTGACACAATACTGACAGATATAGCCATTGTTCAACACAGTGACAGGCGTGCTTCACGTGCTACACAGGTGAAATATGTATAACCGATATAACTATAGCTATCATAAAAAGAAACGTGCACACTTTCTTTTGCGTTTGAGTATATATTACATATTGTAAAATGCATTATGTACTTGTTACATCAGCATTTATTACGCCACATACATTATGTTGTTCTCAATTTATTTTATGGGGAGGGCCAATCACTAATGTTGTTAGAACTTGTTGCCCAACCCATTTGCTAAATTTCTATCTATACAACAATTATGATTGTTATACACATGTATATAGAGCAATAAAATATTATCAAATCAAATTAGAACTTGTTGTTCATATGTTAGTTTTAAAAATAAACTTTATGACATTAGAATTTCCCTCAGAAATGTTGATTTACTATATAAATAATTTGTCTCTCGTATTTAGATTCCCATTAAATATATATGTATGTCCGTATTTATTTAATTGATTTTCATAAATATTTACAAATTTTGAATTTGTTTGAATAACATTCTGGAGTTCAAGGCTGATAGAAAACAATCTAAGTCTAGCATATTTAGACCAGCTTGGTTATAATCTTCTATATTTACATTGCTTGCAATTTTATCGGGTTGTTGTTTCATAAAAAAACATATGTACTATTGATTTGCAAATATGGTTAAATAAAAATAAATAAAAAAAGATACAATTTGCTTTTTAAGTCTTTTAATCATCTGATGATGGATACAGTTAGTTTATACCAATTTATTTTAGCTCGATTGCGAAACAAGTTATTTCAACTTATATAAATCACTCTCGAGACCTCATTCCTGATGGAATCCATCGCCACGAGGGAGAGAGAAGAGGCAACGTGGAATTTAAATGCATTGCCTAAGGGCACAATCGTAACGGCTCCAGTGGGGCTCGAACTCCGGACCTTTCGCACCTGAAGCGAACGCGCATCCATTGCGCTATCACGACTTCAATACAGTTAAAGGATACATTACTTTTGGGTATGCAAACGTTTTAAGAACAATTATTTTTCCAATAAGTGATAATTCCATTTTGACCATATATTTGATTTGATAATATTGTATTGCTACAACAACAACAACAACAATAACAATTACTTTTATTTTCAAGTCAGGTTACATGTACAGTCAAACCTGTGTTAAGCAGCCAGCCAAGGGAATCAGAGAAAGTGGCTGCTTAACACAGGTGCCTGCTTAATAGAGGTCAATTGTATAGTAAAACAACATATAGGGAATCTTGAAACTGACTACTTAATACAGGGTGGCTGCTTAATGGAGGTGACCACTAACACAGGTTTGACTGTATACAGTAACGTATACAAAATATGTTTTAACCTACTAATGTGGGTCAATGTTGAAATAATATCTTTCATGGAGACAGTAATATGTATGTGCTTATATATATTAATGAATAATTATGTAGGTGTATTTGAATCAAGGAGTTAATTAATATGATAGTTTCTTAAGAGAAACACTGGCGTCGGAAGAAAACCTAGCGGCTCCAGCGCTACCAAACATCATGCAGTCTGTGCGATAACACGGGCTATGTCCTCAATAGTCATCTCACCGGTTGCACAATACGCTGGTCGCCCGGTCGCCCGGTCGCCCGGTCCGTTATGCCATTGCAACGAGGAAATAATAAAAATCACTAGAAGGGAGCAAACTGTTTACCTGACTTACGATACTTGGTAAGTTGTATCATGTGGCTGTTATTGTTTAAATAGTTAAATTATAGTGCGACATTTCTAGTTCATGAATTAGGGCTAATTATCTAGTTTAGCAGGAACAACCAAACAATACTGGAAGGACTACAACAACAAACACTACAGGAAGGACTACAACAACAAACAATACAGGAAGGACTACAACAACAAACAATACAGGAAGGACTACAACAACAAACAATACAGGAAGGACTACAACAACAAACAATGCAGGAAGGACTACAACAACAAACAATACAGGAAGGACTACAACAACAAACAATACAGGAAGGACTACAACAACAAACAATACAGGAAGGACTACAACAACCAAACAATACAGGAAGGACTACAACAACCAAACAATACAGGAAGGACTACAACAACAAACAATACAGGAAGGACTACAACAACAAACAATACAGGAAGGACTACAACAACAAACAATACAGGAAGGACTACAACAACAAACAATACAGGAAGGACTACAACAACAAACAATACAGGAAGGACTACAACAACAAACAATACAGGAAGGACTACAACAACAAACACTACAGGAAGGACTACAACAACAAACAATACAGGAAGGACTACAACAACAAACAATACAGGAAGGACTACAACAACCAAACAATACAGGAAGGACTACAACAACAAACACTACAGGAAGGACTACAACAACACAAACAATACAGGAAGGACTACAACAACAAACAATACAGGAAGGACTACAACAACAACAAACAATACAGGAAGGACTACAACAACAAACAATACAGGAAGGACTACAACAACAAACAATACAGGAAGGACTACAACAACAAACAATACAGGAAGGACTACAACAACAAACAATACAGGAAGGACTACAACAACAAACAATACAGGAAGAACTACAACAACAAACAATACAGGAAGAACTACAACAACAAACAATACAGGAAGGACTACAACAACAAACAATACAGGAAGAACTACAACAACAACAAACAATACAGGAAGAACTACAACAACAAACAATACAGGAAGGACTACAACAACAAACAATACAGGAAGGACTACAACAACAAACAATACAGGAAGGACTACAACAACAAACACTACAGGAAGGACTACAACAACAAACACTACAGGAAGGACTACAACAACAAATAATACAGGAAGAACTACAACAACAAACAATGCAGGAAGGACTACAACAACAAACAATACAGGAAGGACTACAACAACAAACAATACAGGAAGGACTACAACAACAACACACAATACAGGAAGGACTACAACAACAAACAATACAGGAAGGACTACAACAACAAACAATGCAGGAAGGACTACAACAACCAAACAATACAGGAGGGACTACAACAACCAAACAATACAGGAAGGACTACAACAGCAACAAACAATGCAGGAAGGACTACAACAACAAACACTACAGGAAGGACTACAACAACAACAAACAATACAGGAAGGACTACAACAACAACAACCAAACAATACAGGAAGAACTACAACAACAAACAATACAGGAAGAACTACAACAACAAACAATACAGGAAGGACTACAACAACAAACAATACAGGAATAACTACAACAACCAAACAATACAGGAAGAACTACAACAACAAACAATACAGGAAGAACTACAACAACCAAACAATACAGGAAGAACTACAACAACAAACAATACAGGAAGGACTACAACAACAACAAACAATACAGGAAGGACTACAACAACAAACACTACAGGAAGGACTACAACAACAAACACTACAGGAAGGACTACAACAACAAACAATACAGGAAGAACTACAACAACAAACAATACAGGAAGGACTACAACAACAAACAATACAGGAAGGACTACAACAACAAACAATACAGGAAGGACTACAACAACAAACAATACTGGAAGGACTACAACAACAAACAATACAGGAAGGACTACAACAACAACAATCAATACAGGAAGGACTACAACAACAAACACTACAGGAAGGACTACAACAACAAACAATACAGGAAGGACTACAACAACAAACAATACAGGAAGGACTACAACAACAAACAATACAGGAAGGACTACAACAACAAACAATACAGGAAGGACTACAACAACAAACACTACAGGAAGGACTACAACAACAAACAATGCAGGAAGGACTACAACAACAAACAATACAGGAAGGACTACAACAACAAACAATACAGGAAGGACTACAACAACAACACACAATACAGGAAGGACTACAACAACAAACAATACAGGAAGGACTACAACAACAAACAATGCAGGAAGGACTACAACAACCAAACAATACAGGAGGGACTACAACAACCAAACAATACAGGAAGGACTACAACAGCAACAAACAATGCAGGAAGGACTACAACAACAAACAATGCAGGAAGGACTACAACAACAAACACTACAGGAAGGACTACAACAAAAACACTACAGGAAGGACTACAACAACCAAACAATGCAGGAAGGACTACAACAACCAAACAATACAGGAGGGACTACAACAACCAAACAATACAGGAAGGACTACAACAGCAACAAACAATGCAGGAAGGACTACAACAACAAACAATGCAGGAAGGACTACAACAACAAACACTACAGGAAGGACTACAACAAAAACACTACAGGAAGGACTACAACAACAAACAATGCAGGAAGGACTACAACAACAAACACTACAGGAAGGACTACAACAACAAACACTACAGGAAGGACTACAACAACCAAACATACAGGAAGACTACAACAACAAACAATACAGGAAGGACTACAACAACCAAACAATACAGGAAGGACTACAACAACCAAACAATACAGGAAGGACTACAATAATAACAAACAATGCAGGAAGGACTACAACAACCAAACACTACAGGAAGGACTACAACAATCAAACAATACAGGAAGGACTACAACAACAAACAATACAGGAAGGACTACAACAACAACAAACAATACAGGAAGGACTACAACAACAACAAACAATGCAGGAGGGACTACAACAACCAAACAATGCAGGAAGGACTACAACAACAAACAATGCAGGAAGGACTACAACAACAACAAACAATACAGGAAGGACTACAACAACAAACAATACAGGAAGGACTACAACAACAAACAATACAGGACGGACTACAACAACAAACAATAATAAATGAAAACGTAAGAAATTAAAAAAACAAAACAAAAAAACAACAACAAAACGTAGGACAACACCTTGTACACATAACAATGTTTGTGGTAATGAGTCCTACGAGGACGAATTTACTATATTTTAATCCAGTAGTAAAATATCCCACGAGAAGCCCGAGATTAACATGGGCCGCCGAGAATTACCCTGGGTACGTTACTACAATAGTAAATCATCGTTCGTGGTGCACGAGAAAACCATGGCCCGGTTCGTAATATATATACTGGGCATTTCCGATGAATGAAAGGGCATGGGAAAAACGTTTCGACATGAATGGTTGCACGGAATTTGTGCTCTGTCATAATTCACTACACTAGCACATTGAAGGTTAATTTAGGGGTGTTATTGTTTTGAAGTAAAACACCGTGTGTGGAATGTCATTCATAAATTCAATGGACTACGATTTTGGATTTAGACGAGCATTTATATAAGGTCATTTGCATGCATGTTTATTAGTTGTTTCTAAAATGATGAATAATTATACGGCTAAAGCTACTAACAATTTTGAGTATTTTGAACGACTCTGTTGATAGTAATTCCTCGAATTTTAGGATATTGGGCCACATGTAAAAGTATCTTGGGATATGATGTTTTCGCGATGTTAGGAAGTACGGACATTTAAGGAGATAATGAAACTCATCACCTAAGTCATTTAAATTGCAGAGTCGACATTTGCGCTCTTCGTACGGGGTGTGGGACTGTCGCCATATTCCTGTTTCAATTGGGAATTTATTGTTTCCTGTTCTAAAGTGAAACATAGTAATAAGTTGTGTCTTGTTTAGGATATTAAGGTAGGGCTGAAATTTAATATTCGATTTCAAAATTTTATAATTTCTCCCTTTAGACGAATTAGTCAGTTGGTTATCCCAAAATATACATGTATTTAATAATTACAAACAAATTACAAATACATAATTAGCATATGGGTTGGGCCACAAGTTGCAACAACATTAATGATTGGCCCTTCTCCGCATATACGTGATTTGAACACTACATAATTTAAAATGGCTTAATTAAACCTGAAACATGTATATAACGTAGTTTGCAAGATATAATAATATAATTTATGTAGTATTAGTCTTTGACTTTTTCAAAGAAATGTATGTACTAGTCTGCACAATCCACTGTCCAGTTTCGCCACGAAGTGCACCCCAGGACCAAGACTTACACATAAGAAGAAACGAAAAGGAATGGAGAGTTTATTTAAACATTGGTGAGGTTGTGTTTGAATACCAGTAAACGTTTTATTTATTTGGATATTTGTACCTATATACCATTTTATTTATTTGTATATTTGTACATATATACCACTTTATTTATTTGTATATTTGTACCTATATACCACTTTATTTATTTGTATATTTGTACATATATACCACTTTATTTATTTGTATATTTGTACATATATACCACTTTATTTATTTGGATATTTGTACCTATATACCACTTTATTTATTTGGATATTTGTACATATATACCACTTTATTTATTTGGATATTTGTACCTATATACCACTTTATTTATTTGTATATTTGTACCTATATACCACTTTATTTATTTGGATATTTGTACATATATACCACTTTATTTATTTGTATATTTGGGATATTTGTACCTATATACCATTTTATTTATTTGTATATTTGGAATATTTGTACATATATACCATTTTATTTATTTGTATATTTGGAATATTTGTACATATATACCACTTTATGTATTTGGATATTTGTACATATATACCACTTTATTTATTTGGATATTTGTACCTATATACCATTTTATTTATTTGGGATATTTGTACATATATACCACTTTATTTATTTGGATATTTGTACATATATACCACTTTATTTATTTGGATATTTGTACCTATATACCACTTTATTTATTTGGATATTTGTACCTATATACCATTTTATTTATTTGGGATATTTGTACATATATACCACTTTATTTATTTGGATATTTGTACCTATATACCATTTTATTTATTTGGGATATTTGTACATATATACCATTTTATTTATTTGGGATATTTGTACCTATATACCACTTTATTTATTTGGATATTTGTACCTATATACCATTTTATTTATTTGGGATATTTGTACATATATACCACTTTATTTATTTGGGATATTTGTACATATATACCATTTTATTTATTTGGGATATTTGTACCTATATACCACTTTATTTATTTGTATATTTGTACATATATACCATTTTATTTATTTGGGATATTTGTACCTATATACCACTTTATTTATTTGGATATTTGTACCTACAGTCAAACCTGTGAACAAAGACCGGCCTTGGGAAATAGGCAAAGTGGTCTTTGTTCAGAGGTGGTCTTTATTCGGAGGGTCATCAATCATGATCTTCATATACAATCACTGGCTCTCTTTTCTTACTAATGTTAAACTGTACTGTGTAAAAAGTAAGAGCAGGTATATGTATCATTTTATCATGTTTAATAAATAATGTACAATGTATTGTAGTCTTTAAAATGTATACAGTTGATATTAGCACATAATGAAGTATCTTATGATTATCTTATCTAGTGAAAAGTCACTGATTTTCGTTTGTTTAGAACAACTGTCTGTTTTCATTGTGTGACTTATGCGTCTTCTGGTTTAACTTGGCATTAGTCCGAATTTTCTCAATCCGAAAATATGCAACTACAGAGGAAATGAATAATAGCCCATCACGACCTGTATAGAACCAACGACGGTAATTTAAAGTAGCACATGTGTTTGCAGACGGAGAGAAAATTCACTAAAAATATTTTATCATATCAGTTTGTTACCATATCATTTTGTAATCTGATTTTTACAGCCGTGGTTTTCCATATGTGCGTGTTACGTTAGAGTTACGTCCCTTAGTATACACTCGATATTGTCTTTATATTTGTTTCAAAGATTTAATCGAATAAATGTTTGGCAAATCTGGATAATTCTAATAGGTATATTCATTATAGTATATTTACAAGTCATGCTTGCACATAGCGCAACTGTAATGCGGTCTTTGGAGCGCTTTCCACCAGCACAACTAACTAACTAACGTTCCCTAAAAACTGTAAATCAACAGACATCCATTGTAATGAATATAAAATCCCTGGCTTTGTAACTTTCACTGGATGTATTCAGGATTCAAGTAGAGGTGTTATTATCTATGTGAAAGACGGCATTCCCGCAGATTCTTGTCAACTATTGAATAATCAGCCATTCAGAGAATCGTCCTCGTGTAAGCATTAATGGCAGTAAAACAGAAACACTTCTTATCGGAGCTATATACAAAAGCCAAGGACAGTGACCAAATGAACCATGACAACTTATTTGAGTTATTATCTCATGAGTATGTTAAACAGTTTAATCACTTAGTGATTGTCGGCGATTTTAACTTTCCCGGTATTGATTGGGAGACGTGGACCACAGTGCACAGTGAAAATCATGTGGCGTTTCAATTTATTGAACTTCTGCGAGATAATTTTATGTATCAGCATGTACACGAGAAGACACGATATAGAATTGGACAAGAGCCCAGTTTGCTGGATCTTGTTATTAGCAATTGTGAAGACACTGTTGAAAATGTGAAAGTAGGTGATAAACTTGGTGCTAGTGATCATACTGGCATATGTTTTTATATAAATTGTTCCGTAAACAAGTTAAAAAACTCTAAACCTAGAAAGAACTTTTTTAAGGGTGACTATGTTGCAGCAAATGAATATTTTAGTGGAATTGATTGGACCATTATGAATGATATGGATGCATCTCAAGCATGGAATTATTTTGTCACACATATAGACCATTGTATAGATAGTGTTGTGCCTGACAAGAAGAGCAGTGTAGTGTCACATAAACCCAAGTGGATGGACCATTATTGTGTACGTATAGTGAAAAAGAAATACCATGCTTGGAAAAGGTTTACATACAGTCGTAGCTATCAACATTACCAGACATACTGTAAACTTAGAAACAAAGTAACCAAAGCAGTGCGCTTCACAAAAAGGAAACATGAACAGGGAATAGCTAGTAGTGTGAAAACAAACCCTAAGTCATTCTGGGGATATGTTAGAGAGCAAACGAAAACTAGATGTGGCATAGGAGACTTGACAAATGAAGACGGTGAAACTGTTACAGGCAACTCAGAAAAGGCTAAAGTTTTAAACAATTTCTTTTCATCAGTGTTTACTGTTGAAGATAATGATACATTGCCAGTTTTTGAAGAGAAAGTCGAGGAAGACTCGTGCATGAATAATGTGTATATATCTGAAGAAAAGGTTTTCAAGCACCTTAAAGCACTAAACCCGTCAAAGTCCTGTGGGCCAGATAACGGCCATCCTAACTTGTTAAAGGAATGTGCCTGGCAACTCTATGTCCCAGTTCATATTCCGTAAGTCAATGGACCAAGGTATAGTACCAACTGATTGGAAGTCAGCCAACATTACGGGTATCTTCAAGAAAGGAAGTAAATCGCAACCAGGAAACTATAGACCAGTGTCGTTGACATCAGTCATTTGTAAAATAATGGAAACGTGTGTGAGAGAGGCTGTACTGGAACATTTGAAGAGTCAGCAACTTTTAACAAACGAGCAGTATGGTTTTAGGAACAATAGACACACTGCTCTGCAATTATTGACAGTACTGGATGATTGGACGACAGCGTTGGACCAGAATAGCCAAGTTGATAGTATTTACCTTGATTTTGCCAAAGCATTTGACACTGTTTCGCATAGAAGACTCTTGTTAAAACTGAGTTCTTATGGGATTAAGGGGAAGGTACTTACATGGATAGAGCAGTTTCTCAAAGGACGTAAGCAAAGAGTTGTAATCAATGGAGAGGCCTCCAATTGGACACACGTTGTGTCAGGAGTTCCACAGGGTTCAGTGTTAGGGCCGATCTTGTTCATAATATTTATCAACGACTTACCAGACATTTTTATTTTTTTTTTTTTTTTTTTTTTTTTTTTTTTTTTTTTTTTTTTTTTTTTTTTTTTTTTTTTTTTTTTTTTTTTTTTTTTTTTTTTTTTTTCTTTTTTTTTTTTTTTTTTTTTTTTTTTTTTGTTTTTTTTTTTTTTTTTTTTTTGTTTTTTTTTTTTTTTTTTTTTTTTTTTTTTTTTTTTTTTTTTTTTTTTTTTTTTTTTTTTTTTTTTTTTTTTTTTTTTGTTTTTGTTTTTTTTTTTTTTTTTTGTGGAAAGTGCTTGCAAACTGTTTGCTGATGACACACAAATATATAGAGTAATTCATTCACAAGCGGACCAGCTAAAACTGCAGGAGGATTTGTATAAGCTTTGTCGCTGGAGCAACGAGTGGCTGTTGAGATTCAATGTACAGAAATATAAAGTATTGCATATTGGCAATAGCACCAAATTTGACTTTAGCTACAAAATGTTTGACAACACTGAGAAGTACTCACAGTTGATAACAGCAGAAACAGAAAAGGACTTGGGAATCCATTTTACTAGCACATTGAACTTTGACCTACACATCAATCGAGCTGTCAATAAAGCGAACAAGATCACAGGCCTAATTAAAAGGAACTTCAGTTATATGGACAAAGACTTATTCCTACAGCTGTACAAAGCTCTGATTAGACCACACTTAGACTATGGAGACATTATATGGGTCCCTACTTTGAAGAAAAACAAGCGTATCATTGAAAATGTTCAGCGACGAGCAACACGAATGTTACCAGAACTGAAAGGCCTTACATACGAGGAGAGGTTAGAAAAGTTGAATCTACCAACACTTGAATACCGACGAAACCGTGGGGATCTGATACAGCTATACAATATTGTACATCATGTAGATGACATTGAAAGTTCCTCGTTATTTGCATTCTCGGACAATCAGGGTCGAGGTCATAGTTTGAAGCTCCATAAGCCGCGTGCAAACAAAACGTTAAAACTTAACTCCTTCACTCATCGTGTTGTCAATAGCTGGAATCAGCTACCAGAATATGTTGTGACTTCGAACACTGTTACAAGTTTCAAAACCGAACTAGATAAAGTCTGGAAGAAAATTCGATTTGACACTAGTGAAATCTACTAAGTTACTACATGAACCGGAAGATCACGAGAACCTGACTACGAGGGGTACAATAAGCCATTAGGGCTTAATTATTTACCCTATCACCAAAAGGTAAACCAAAAG